>CM071863.1:42138357-42156036 GCA_036759665.1 Gynandropsis gynandra
GCATACTGCACTTCTTTACGTTCCGTAAAGTTGTAGCATTCAAAGATGTTGTCCATCCGCCTCTCCTAATCGAGGTAAGCTTCTGGATCCACGCGGCCTGAAAAGGTGGGTGGTTTAAGTTTTAAACCGTTACCATCCTGGTTTTGCTGCTGTCTTCGGGGCGGCTCCTCATCCGAAGATTCGTCTTCACGAATGATGGGCCGTCGCCTCCTGGGTTTCTCCTCTTCCGAAGCTTCATCATCCCGGATGATGGGTTGTCGCCTTGCTCGTCTCGGCAACTCTTCTACCTCATCTTCCGAGTCATTCCGACGTTCACGTCGTCTTTGTTGAGGAGCTGGGCGATCATCTTGATCCGCACGGTTCTCACGAACCACTGCTGTTTCCGGCATTTGTTGCCTTCGTTCACTTTCAAGGCGATTCATCCTTGCCTCCATTCTTTGGAGCATTTGCATGATCGCATCGAGTTGGTTGTTTTGTGCCAAGTGTTCTCCTCTTTCGGCCATCCTTTACCAAAGAAGAACGATTAGTTATAAAACAAATTTAAAGGGGTGAAAGCGTACCTTTGGTCCTTGAACCGGGCTCTGATACCAAAAACTTATACACGCTCGGGTTAAGCGGCTCGGGACGTGTATTCGGTGAACCGAAATCCTCGTTTGTTAAGCGAGATTTCTTTGAGTTGGATGGAATGATTGACACCACAAGAGGTGCGGAAGCCTCTTGATACAGTCTAAGACGCACTTCAAATGTTCCCGGAACAAATTGAAGGCAAAGACGTTTCCCGGAAACGTTTTTTAGAATAGAAGTAAATTCTCTCAAACTTTATTCACTCCAAAATCCAAACTGATTACAAAAGAAGGTTGAGATTGCTTTTATAGGCAAGTCTCAAGCCTTAGAAGAAGCCAAAATACATGAAATGATGGCCCTAATGCCCCTATTGGCCGAAAATAGTCTGAAAAATAGAAAAATGGGCCAAAAACTTGCTGGAATGGACAAATGACGTCATCAGACCGTTGAGGGCGCGAGGTGACGTCATGTTACCGTTTGGAGGTGCGGTGTGACGTCATGTTACCGTTAGAACGCGCTGGATCGTCCCGTGACGTCATCTGACCGTTGCGACCCGTGGAAGTGACGTCATTAGGTCATCTGGGCCATTTGGGCGTCCTAGGCGCCCGGGCTAATGGAGAAGATGGTCGCGACCCGGCCAACGGCCACGGATGAGTGGTCTTCATGGACGAGAGCCTCCCATGCGTCCTTCACAATCTCGGCCGCCTTGGTCCTTAAGCTCCGAGCCCGGCCCCTCGTGATTAGACTGTGAGAGGACTCCACTTCTTCGGTTCCTCGGGTCGCCTCCTCGCTTGCATGTCTGGTCCTCGGGTCGTGTCCGATGTCCTCATCAGTAAGGAAGGGTTCAATTGAAGCTTGGTTTAGATATATAACATTGAGATATGATTCAAAGCTGTCGGAAGTACGATGCAAGTTTACCGAAAGTGATTGTAAATGGAAATTACGCATGGCAGTAATCCCGAATTCCAAACGGTTTAGTGTGAGAATACACCATCCCATTCATAATTGTTCACCTGTATCTAAATGGACCGAAGCTATAAAGGGTACAACACAATTGGTTAAGGATTATTTGAATGAGGAATATGCCGGGAATTATGAAACACCTCCAGCAAAAGAATTGTTAGCTCGTGTAAAAGCAAAGTACGATGCCAATGTATTGTATTTGATGGCACTAAGAGGCAAATGCAGTGCTTAAAAAGAGATTCATGGTGATGACTTTGAACATTATAGGAGGTTTCCAGGGTGGTTGCACATGTTTACAGAAAGAAATCCCGGATCTGTCGCAAATCTTCAGTTCGATAATGATGGGAAAAGCTTCAAATACCTTTTTATGGCTGTCGGAGTGGCTATAAGAGGATGGAAATACATGCGTAAAGTGGTTGCTGTGGATGCAACATTTCTGACAGGAATGCACAAGGAAGAATTGATTGTGGCAACCGTGCAAGATGGTGAACATCACCAATACCTATTGCATGGGGAATAGTCGACAGAGAGAAGGACGAATCATGGACGTGGTTTATGTCAAGGTTGAAAGAGGTGATACCGGACGGACGTGATGTCGTTGTGATATCTGATCGCCATAAAAGCTTGATCAAAGCAGTCAAACAAGTGTATAAACAAGCTGATCATGGTTTTTGTTCACGTCATATATTGCAAAATATAAAGAGTTATATCAATAAAGGCCATGGTAGAAAGACTTCAAAGAGTGATACTGTGGCGAAAATATTCTTCAAATGTGCAGCAACATACACAGTGAATGACCTTATGTAACCTTATGTAATCAATATTTAAACGTTGAAAATGTCTTATTTTGCATCTATTATTCGTAATTACGTGAAATCCATAAAATCGTCGACCCTTAATTGGATTAAATTAGAATCAAGTTTAAACCAGAACCCATGCGATCAAATATGACCCTTTATTCGACCCTCAATCGGATTAAAATTAGAATCAAGTTTAAATGGGAACCCATCCGGCCATGTGACCCAATAAGACCCCTTGTGTGACTCAGCCAATCCATGCGACCACATATGACCCATGTGCGACTCATACGACCCATGCGACTCAAGCGACTTGTCGTTTTGCTGTTAGACTCCTGCCTTTCGACCCATGCGACCCTTCCGACCCACATGACTTTTCGTTTTGTAGTTAGATTCCTGTCTTCCGACCCATATGACTTGTCATCAGACTCCTGTCTTCCGACCCATGTGACCCTTCCGACCCATGTCTATAAGTTAACGTCTATGTCTACGTCTCTTCTTTTAGTATGCGTATCTAACCCCAATTTCTATGAATTTTTTTTGACCTTTGTGACCTACATGATGCAGGTGACCTGGTCGACGCAGAGCACATGGATCATAATCTATTTCAACTATTGATTGACGTTATAAATGTGTTGTTTTGATTGGTTCTTTTCATTTTATCATTATAAACCCGTAAATTCGTCGAGTTCGCATCTATTGATCAATATATGCGACCATGCAACCCTCAATTGACATTAATTAGTTTGACATTGTAAATGTATTGTTTTGATTGGTTTTTGACATTTTATCATTTTCACCAAACCTTCCGCCGAACTTTTCACCAAAATTTGAAAAAACATAACTGTGTGGTCATGCCTTTTCGAGTTTCATCTAACGGTGATTCGATGTCAAGGTCATGTCTTTTCGAATTGCAGTTTTTTTTTTCTTTTTTCAAATAACGACTCTTTCTCTCTCCAACTCTCATCATCTTCCAGCAATTGTTTTCGAAAATGCCACATATCTCTCATTTCTTTAGAGAGATTTTTCCGCCATATCTGGAGAACTACATTGTAATCTTCTTCGTATGTCTCTTTGTTGGTATGTTATATGTAGAGAATGTACAAATTTGACTTTGTTTTTTGTTTTTTGTTATAGGACATCCCGAAGATCTTCTTTTATGATATATTTACGAGAAAACAAGGGAAAACAACACGGTAACGCTTAAATCGAATGCGTCTAACAGAACATGGGAAGTCAAGTTGGATGGCTCCAGATTCACTGATGAGTGGAAAGATTTCTCCAACGACCTCTTACTTTTCCGTCACGAAGGTAACATGGTCTTTAACGTTACCATCGCCACTCCTGCTCATAGGGTTTTAACAGTACCGGTCACTCTTTCAAATCTAGTCGTAGATGCATTGGTAAGTGACCTAAAAGCGATTCTTCATATTTAATTTTGTTGTTTATTCGATTTTTATTCCTTTCTACTGATATAACTTGGGTGATGTTCGTAGACACTTTCGATAGGGTTTGCGAGGTCGAGAGGTCTTTGCCATAGACGATGTAAGATATATCTGATGATGCATTACGGACTACCGTTGGAGGCATATCTAAGGCCCGTGGCACGTGTTGAAGCTACCATCAGAGGGGATTGGAGAAAGTTTTGTCTCAACCATGGACTGACCCAGGGTTGTTCCCTCGAAGTCGAACTGCATTCCAATGGAACAACACCTCTGCTTCAGTTTTTACCTCAACTAGGGCCTAACAATAACAGAGTTTGATTTCAATTGTATTTTGATTGCTCTGAACCTCCTTTGAATAAGAAAATTCCTTTGAACTTGAACTTCATATTTGTATTTGGTTGGTTTTTTACAATTATTTAATAGTAAGTATTATTGATAGTATCGCTGTTTTTTCGGATTTACTACTATTGTAACAAGAGTCGCAGAGGGACAAAGGGTGGCAGAGGTCCAAGGGTCATAGAGGTCCAAGGGTCGCAGGGGTCCAAGGGTCGCAGGGGTCCAAGGGTCGCAGAGGTCCAAGGGTCGCACGGGTCCAAGGGGTCGCGAGGGACAAGGGTCGCAAGGGTCGCAGAGGTCAAGGGTCGCATGGGTCCAAGGGTCGCAAATGGACAGGGGTCGTAGAGATTTGAGTCAATTATTTGTAAATAATTGTATTTGTAAATAATGAATTATTCATATTATTTTTAATTTTATTTGTTTGTAAATAATAAATTGTTTTAACAATTTTTAAAATTTGTTTCGTATCACAACAAGCAAAGCCGGTCGCAGTGGTACAAGGGTCGCGACCCTTGTACCCCTGCGACCCTTGGACCCTTGCGACCCTTGTACCCCTGCGACCCTTGGACCCTTGCGACCCTTGTACCTCTGCGACCCTTGTACCCCTACAGTCATGTATTTTCGAATTCCATCTGACGTCGATTCGATGTCAGGGTCATGTCTTTTCGATTTCCAACTGTTTCATTTTTTCAAATCATTCTCTCTCTAACTCTCTTCATCTTCCATCCATTTTTGTCGAAAAAAGCCACATTTCCCTCATTTCGTCCAAATCATTCTTGTGATCTTTCTGGAGAACTACCTCGTAATCTCCTTCATCACTCTCTTTCGGTATGTTAATGTAGAGAATGTACAGATTTGACTTTTTTTCAATTTTTGTTACAGGACATTCCGAAGAAATTCTTTGATGAGCATATTTACGGAAAAACGAGAGACAACAACACGGTAATGCTTAAATCAGATGTATCTAACAAAACATGGGAAGTCAGATTGGATGGCTCAAGATTAACTTATGGCTCCAAGGACCATGATTTTTGTATTCAGGATTTCATAGTTTTCCGTTACGAAGGTGACATGGTTTTTCACGTCAGCGGTTTCAGAGATGATATGTGTAATCTACAATATGCATCATATATGTCATCATTATCCGTAGAAGCAGAGTCATTTTCTTCTGCTAAGAGGATTTTCACGGTACCAGTCACGCATTCAAATCTGGCCGTAGATGCATTGGTAAGTGACCTCAAATCGATTTATTCGATTCATCAAATCTAGCCGTAGATGCATTAGTTTGGCGTCATTGTAACTTTATTTGGTTATCGCATACACTTTCGATAGGGTTTGCAAGGTCGAGAGGTTTACGGTAGACAATGTAAGATACATCTGATAATCAATTATGGACTAGCATGGGAGGCATATCTAAGGCCTGTGGCACATGGTGACGCTAGCATCAGTAGGGGTTGGAGAAAGTTTTATCACGATCATGGACTGAACGTGGGTTGCTCCCTCAGAGTCGAACTTGTCTCCGAAGCAGATATACCTTGTCTTCGGTTTTTCCCTCAACCAGGGCCTACCAACAACATAGTTTGAATTTCGTTTTATTTTGATTGCTTTGAACCTCATTTTAACAAAAACATTCCTTCGAACTTGAACTTCATGTTTGTATTTGGTTGGTTATTTACTATTATTCAATAGAATGTATTATTGTTAGTATCGCTGTTTTTGTGGATTTACTATTATTGTAACAAGAGTCGCAGAGGGACAAGGGTCGCAGGGGTCCAAGGTCGCAGAGGGACAAGGGTCGTAGGGGTCCAAGGGTTGTAGGGTCCAAGGCTCGCAGAGGGACAAGGGTCGCAAGGATCCAATGGTTGCAGAGGGACAAGGGTTGCAGGGGTCCAAGGGTCGCAGTGGGAAAAGGGTTGCAAGGGTCCAAGGGTTGCAGAGGTCCAAGGTCCGAAAAGGACAAAGGTGAAAGGGTCCAAGGGTCGTTTGTAAATAACTTGATAAATAGTTTTTATTTTTTGACTATGGAAGATGTAACTTTATAACATTGTTATTTTTTAAAAATTATTCATATTATTTGTAAATATTTTTATTTTTTGGGAATGGAAAATGTAACTTGTTACATTGTATTTTTTTCAAATTTATTCATATTATTTGTAAATAATAATTATTTTTTTAATAATAAAGTGTAAAGGTTCAATGGTCCCAGAGGGTCAAGGGTCGTAGAGGTCCAAGGGTCACAGAGGTACAAGGGTCGCTGAGGTACTTGACCCTGCGACCCTTTTACCCGTTCGACCCTTTTACCCCTGCGACCCTTTTACCACTGCGACCCTTTGACTCCTGCGACCCTTGGATCCTCTCTGACCTTTGTACTCTCTGCGATCCCTGCGACTCTTTTATTATTATGAAGAAATTTTTAAAAAATAACAATGTACCAAATTTTTAAAAAACAACAATGTACCAAATATTTACATCTTCCATTCCCAAAAAAGTGTACCAAATATCAAGTTAGTCTTGGGGTGGAGGATACATTTTCCATTATTTTATATATCAGCCGTCATCTTCTTACCATGGAAGGAACATTGTCATTGCAAATGTAGTGAAAAGGCTGATGTACTTTCATTACCGAGACATCTAAGAATTTATAGGCGTAACACAGTCATTCGAGCTTTCGTTCTATAACATAACTTCATAATACTCATACTTCCGTTCATCTTCTCCAAAAGCCAAAGAATCAAACACTCCGAGAAAGAGCATCTTGGGGACAAATTTTCTTAACTTCTCAATCAACGGATCAATATGTGTTTCCTTCATTCTGCTCTGGCAGTTCTATAACGTGATGCATCGGGTCATGAAATCTGCTTTGATGATATATCAACTTTAGAGCGATGAAATGTTTAGAACCGAGATAAATCCTTCTAAATAACTCATTGGTGTGTCCGTACTTCTGAATGGATACTTGCCAATAAAACAATTACTAAGATTTTCCAGGAACGTGTCCATATCCTCATATATCCATAGCGTGAGCGTCTGCATGAAAGCAACAACACAAACGTAAAGTTTCTTATATATCATGGGAAATGTCTTCGTGCGATAATACATTACCAACAATGTCTCATCCAGTTGCTGCAAAAAAAATTAACACACATGAATACATATGACACAAAATGAATTCTGTAAATTCGGGTTTAAAAAAACTTACATCATCTTCAAGCTATACGTTGGGCTTTAATATGGTCTCCCAAAACTCTGGCCCCCGGGGAATATCTAGATCAGATTCCCACCAACTCTCATGTCCAGGTGTCATCAGGAACATATATAGAGGCAGTCAACTTTTCACTATTAGCGTCAATGAACGAAGGTTCTCGAGTTATCCCGCCCTTTTCTGATCCCTCGGGCTTCCACACAAAATGTCATTTCCCCGCAGATTCTTGAAACAATTTTTTTTGAGGTTCTTGAACCACCTTCTTTACGAGTTCTTGAACTACATTTTCTGCGGGTTCTCCATCAAAATCTTTCCCTCGCCCTCTCTCTCGTGCTATTCTTGCTCTTTTCGCCGGTGAAGATTCAACATATGCCTTCCGTGGTCTTAAAACTCGTTTAGTTACCGACGGAGATTCAACATATGGCTCAGACTCCTTGGATAAAGCTCCAGCACCTGCATAAAATTTACTTCATTAAACATATGGCGACCAATGCGACCTTGCAACCCATTCAGACATGCGACCTTTTGTGACCCATGTGACCTTATCCACGTGACCTATGCGATCTTATCGACGCGACCTATGCGACCTTTTGTGACCCATTCGACCAATGCGACCTTTGTGACTCAAAAGACCATACTTACTTGAAGTTTCCCCTTCTTCGACAGGATCCACTAGAGTATCCTCGGAAGGAACCACCTTACCCATAGAGGGGACCTCTTAGACAGGATCCACTGGAGTATCCTCGGAAGGAACCTCCTTACCCTTAGAGGGGACCTCTATAGTATCCCCAAAAGGAACCTCCTTAGCGGCGACCTCTTCGACAGGACCAACTGTAGTATCCTCGGCAGGAACCTTTTCGTCGGGGACGTATTGGATAGGATCCGCTGGACTATCCTCGTCAAGAACTTCCTCGTCGGTGACTTCATCGACAGTATCCAATGGAGCATCTGCATAAAATTACTTCATTCTTTAGACTCATTGTTCATTACTTGATGCGACCCTTGCGACCCATGGGACATATGCAACCCATGCGACCCATGCGACCTTGCGACTTATATGACCGTGCGACTTATACGACCGAGCGACTTACACATCTCTTGCGACTCATGCGACTCTTGCGACCCATGCCGACTCTCGATGGAAATTGACTCAAATGAACTTTTTCACTAAATATTACTTACTTGGTGGAACTTTATCAGGAGCAACGACTGCAGTAACCTCTCCGAAAAAATATTCAATTCGAGGAATGGTGGCGGCAGATGTGAGAGTTTCAGCTAATCTCGAAATGTTTGCCAAATCCTCTTCTGAGCCATCTCCGGAGTCATTTTCAGCCTCTGACTCAATCAGCTCTTCGCTTGGCTATTTTTTTGACACTGGATATAGACGTCGAAGGAATTCAAAATCATAATCTCTAACAATACCGTAAGATTGGTTTGCGGTGCTCGCATCTTTCTTGGTAGATTTTGATTTTTCCTTTTTAGCACCTTTGGGATTTACCGCCTTTGATTTTGGATTAGGCAAATGGAACCCGAAATTCCTTAGAAGGCCTCTTACAACGTTGATGATTCTTTTTTCCGACTTCTTTATTTCCTCTATTAATTTCTGCTCCAGTGTTAGAGGGACTACAAATTCTTCTCCTTCAACTGCAGCTTTATCATTACCTTCTCCGTCCGCTTCATCCTCACCTTCTCTTTCAGCTTCAGCTTCAACATCACCTTCAGCATCACCTTCTCTTTCTTCATCAGCTTCAACGACACCTACCCTTCCTTCATCTTCGTCATCTTCAACCTCTATTATTTTTTTTCACTCACGCTCTTCTTCCTCTTAATCCCCTTTTCTTTCCCCTTATTTGATCACCAAGAGCTGTTTTTCGCGTCAGCAGTTCTTGCTTACGGATGTCCTCCTAACAAATACCCTTCGGATTTCTACGAAAATTTGCCATCCATATCTGAACATCAGGATCGTGGCATCCCTCATAATCCTTCACATAAAAAAGTAAAGCTTTCTTTTCGTCTTCAGCACAAAAAATACTTCGAATATCCTGAAAAAAACCCCCATTATTTCCTTATGTGACCATTGTTTCCCTTGTGGCCCTTGTGTAATTGTTACCTTAGAATCTTCGATCTACCTTATCACATCTACATAGTTCGAGTTAAAACTGGATTTAACCATCTTCTTGCACATTCTTGGGTATGATGGATCCGCATCCATAACATCAACATACCATTCCTTTCTGCTCAAGCTAAGGATGGTTTCGAATGGAAGTAACTGAAACATTAAAACAAAATGATAAGAATGCAAAAAGTACAAAAACATTCAAGTTATTCGAATAATATATACAACTTATCATTAGTTCGATCATAAAACCACCACAATACCATTTTAGTTTTGGCGATTCCCCCATTGAAAGCGTTCACAAAATTCCATTGAAAGCGATTCTTGACCATGTAATGCCCCCATTGAAAGCGTTCACAAAATTCCAAGTCATCACCCATGTCAATGAGATCATGGCTGATATAGTTGTCCGATGAAGGCTTGTGAGCCATAACTTGTGCCAACAACATCAAAGTTGCCAACCTCGTTCGGTCTTCGTAATTGTTCACCTTTAGAAGCTTTACACTGACTTGTGCGAGGGTCACCTTTCCACGGCCGAAATTCTTCATCCTGAATGTATCACCCCTTTTGGACTCCCATCCTTTGGGATATGGTCCACATTTCAATCTGGAAATTAGTGCATCTTCCACTATAGAGTACCAGATGAGAACACCGTTTAAGACGAACCACAACTCCTCCTTGTCTCGTAGAATCACAAAGTGATTTAGTAAGATAAACATTTGAACCTTCATCAATGTAGAATCACATTGGAAATGGAATAGATGCCTAAATTTTGATGTCTTCTCGATGTAATGCAACTTGTATTCATCTACGATTCCTCTCAACTTTGTTATTGTCTCGTGAGGATAACACTTGGTGGTAATCTTTGGCATTCTGTCCATGTGCTTGAATTCATACACAACTTGTATTCATCTACGATCCCTCTCAGCTTTGTTATTGTCTCGTGAGGATAACACTTGGTGGTAATCTTTGGCACTCTGTCCATGTGCTTGAATTCATACACAAACTTCGGCTTTGGCGCCACCTGGAAAATGACCAATTAAGAATACATTATACTTTTACCGACTCAAGCGACCCATGCGACTCAAACGATCCTCGGACCCTCTACGACACTCAACCGACTCATTGAGACTCAAGATGACCCATGCGACTCAATTGAATCATGCGACTAAAGCAACCCACGGGGTATAATATCAAGCGACCCATGCGACTCAAACGATCCTTACGACTCAATGACACAAGCGACCCATGTGACTCAAATGACCCTTGCGATTCAATGTCACAAGTGACCCATTTGACTAAAGCGACCCTTAGACCCCCTGCGATGTTCAAGCGACCATTGCGACCCAACCGACTCATTAAGAATCAACCGACTCACTGAGTCGAAGATGGTCATGCAACTCGTGCGAACCTTGCGACTCAACCGACTCACTGACAACTCACACCCATTTCAAATCAATAAACCATTTTGTGACTCGACAGCCTACAAAAAACTCTAGAAATCGATCTACTTACACTTATTGACGCCATTGAAGATTGACTCGTGCTCTCTTCTTCGCTACTGCTACTGATTCTAGCCATTTCCTTCTTGCCAACTTCAAATTGATCCCTTTCTAGTTCAAAATTACTTCTTCTTTCTTGCTCTAAACTTTGAAATAGGTCTTCACGTCGAAAAACTGTTCGTCTTTCTTGCTTTTGACACGGTTTGACATTTTTTCACGTCGAAAAACTTGAGAACGTGTGTTTTTTCACGTTAAAAAATTAAAGGCAAATTTGTCTTTTCTTCAGTTTTTTCCAATTTAATAATTATTTTCACGAGAGTATTTTTAAAGCACTTTAGCCCTACGAGCTCCTTAAAACTCTTAGTGCCTAGTGACTTGGTTAGGATGTTTGCAAGTTGTTCCTCTCTTGGAATGAACTTCAATAGAATAACACCATCTGTGACAACTTCCCTTACCACATAAAATTTGATTTGTATATGCTTCGTTCTTTTATGATCAACTGGGTTTCTTCCTATTGCAATAGCTGACATACTATCATTGTAAATTACCACACTTTTGCTCATATCATAGCCAAACTCTTCCAACAATCTTTTCAACCATACAGTGTGGTTTGTGGCTGGAGATAAGGCTATGTACTCATCCTCTACAGTCGATTGGGCAATAATACTCTGTTTCTGAGTAGTCCAAGAGAACACAACACTTCCAATGTTAAAACAATACCCGGTCTTACTCCTCGAATCATTCAAACTTCCAGCAAGGTCTGAATCCGCATATCCAACAAAACCAAACGCTTCAACACTTTTAAACATAAGACCATAGTCCTTAGTTTCAGATACATACCTTAATACACGTTTGGCTTCTTGCAGACTCCTTTCAGTGGGATTTGCATTGTTCCTTGAGAGATAGGAGACTGAAAATGCTATATCTGGCCTTGTGGCTGCCAGATATAACAACCCTCCTACCATACTCCTATACTTTGTTGGGTTTGTTAACTCAACTCCTTCTTCAGCATTCTTCCCATTAGGTGTAAGTAGGGTACTAAAACCTTTTGAATTTCGCATCCCAAATCTGTCCAACAATTGTTCTGCATACTTGGCTTGACTTAAAAACACTCCCTCCTGCACATAACTCACTTCAAAACCAAGAAAGTATTTCAGCCTACCCAAGTTACTCATCTCAAACGTTTTACTCAACTTCTTCTTGAACTCCTCTATCAACATTTTGTCACTTCTAGTGATGATAAAATCATCAACATATAAACAAATTATCATAAGCTTCTTCCCCTTCTTTTGTAGATACATTGCTGCATCACAATTGCTTCTTATACATCCTTCACTTATGAAAAATGAGCCTATTTTACTGTACCAAGCTCTCGGAGCTTGTTTCAACCCATACAAGGCCTTTCTTAACCTCAACACCTTGTCTTTAGCTCCATCAACCTCATATCCTGGAGGCTGACTTACATAAACTTCTTCTGATATTTCTCCATTTAAAAACACATACTTGACATCTAACTGATGCAAGTTCCATTTCTCTTGAGCTACCACTACTATAACATTCCTAATCGTGTCATGCCTAGACACTGGAGCAAACGTTTTACCGTAGTCCACTCCATAGGTTTGAGTGAACCCACGAGCTATTAATCTGGCCTTAAGTTTCTGAACCTTCCCATTCTCATCAGTCTTTACCTTATAGATCCATTTTACACTGATTACCTTGTGGTTTTCAGGTAAATCAGTGAGCTCCTAGGTCCCATTTTTGTTAATCATTTCCATCTCCGTGTCCATGGCATCTCTCCATCCCTTCTCAGTTACAGCTTCTTCAAATGAGTTGGGTTCCTCCATTGTGAGATAACACCCTTCATACACCTGATATGACTCCTCACTTCTCGGCTCAGCATCTTTATAAACATCACTCAACCTTCTCATTCTATGTACCAGTCTTGAGGAACTCCCACTGGTTCCTCCGCCTACTCTACTTCTTGATTGTGTTTGACTGAGTCTAAAAGGAATAGATAAGAATTAAGGTGCTCCCCACTCTAGAACTCTGTCTAGTTTGAGGTGTTGCTGGTATTGATTCAGTTTGTGTATTCACCTGCTCTGGATGCCCTCCAGATATGTAGCTGGGAATCACAACTGCTCCCTTGTTTCAGTTTGTATATCCCAATTCCAGCCTTTGTTCTCTTAAAACACCACATCCCTCGCCACATCCACCTTGCCCGAGCTGAGTTTATACACTCTATACCCCTTACTCATGTTGCTGTAACCACCAAAAATAGCCTTTTTCAGACCTTCCATCCAGTTTTCTTCTTTGTTGTGATGGTATCATCACATGGCAAAGACACGCAAACACACGGAGATGGCTCACAGAGGGTTTGTGGTCACTCCAAACTTCCAAAGGTTTCTTGTCCTTCAATGCTCTTGTAGGCATTCTGTTCTGAAATAAGCTGAAGTAAATACCTCTTCAGCCCAAAATCTATTCGGTAACCCCTTGTCCTTCAACATACTTCTTGTCATGTCTAGGAGGGTTCTATTTCTTCTCTCTGCTACTCCAATTTGCTGTGGAGAGTAAGCAACACTAAGCTGCCGTTGAACACCATGTTCCTTCAGAAATTCATTAAACTCCTTAGTGTTGAACTCCCTTCCTCTATCAGACCGCAACTTCTTAATTTTCTTTCCAGTCTGATTTTCCAATTTTCCACCAGAGAGCTAAACTTCTTGTAAATTCCAAACACATCTGATTTTAATCTCACAAAGTAGAACCACAACATGTGGGAATATTCATCCGTCAATGTAAGAATATACAGACTTCCATCAAGTGATGGAGTCTGCATAGGACCACACAAATAAGTGTGGATAAGGTCCAATATTCCCTTGGTCTTAGCTTCATATTTCTTAGAAAACTCCTCCCTGGTTTGTTTCCCTTGAACACATGCCTCACACACCTCTTTAATCACCTTAAATTTGGGCAATCCTTTGACCATATCTCTGGTCTGCATCTTCTGTAAATTGTGCAATCCTGCATGTCCAAAAGGCCTGTGCCATAAATCAGAAACATTCGTCTGATTCGCCATATTTGCTCCCTCTGCTGCTATGGCCCATTTCAGAGGATAAGCTTTCTTGACCATTTGCACTTCAGCCACTTTACCACCATTTTTATCTCGTATAACACACTTTTCTTCTGTAAACTCCACATGATACCCATTTCTCACCATCTGAGGCACACTTAGAAGGTTTTTGTCTAAGCCGGGAACCAAGAAAATTCCCCTGATTGTTCTCTTGCCCTTCTTAGTAACCACTTCAATATCCCCTTTACCTTCAGTCACCGGGGTTGCTCCGTTACCGACCCTTATAGGGACCTTAAACATTTTGTCTAATGTGGTAAAATATCCTTCTTCCCAGGTAATGTGATTTGTCGCCCCACTATCTATGAGCCATGCATCATCATCAAAGTTCTAATGTGCTACGCGAGCTGCAGTGAATAAGGAGTTGTCTTCCTCCTGCTCCTCTCTATTCATCTGAGCTTGCTTTGATTCAGGTCTCTTAGACTTGCAATCTTTGGAAAAATGGCCAAGTTTTCCGCATCTGTAACATTCCTTTTTAGTCTTGAAAGTCTTTGAACTTTCAGACTTATCTCCTTGCCCCTTGTTTCTGAAATAACACTGTGATTCCACATGGTTATCCTTCTTACAAATCTCACAAAACTTCTTACCTTTAAACCTAAAGTCTAATTTTGCATAACCTTTCTTACTTGTGTTTCCCTTATGCACAAATTTTTGTGACTTAGCCTTGGCTTGAAAAGCTCCTTCCAACCCTCCATTCTTCTCATCCAATCTAAACTCCTGAGGCTGTAAAGCTATAATCAGCTCTCCTGCCGTCAATGTAGAGAGATCCTTCGTTTATTCTATGACTCCCATGTAGGGATCAAAACTTTCTTGCAACGAACACAACATCTTGGATACAAGTTCATCTTCTTTTACGTCATCATCAAAAGCTTTCATCTCGTTACTTAGCTCGGTGATTTTGTTAGTGAAATCCTTGATGCTCTCCTTCTCCCCTTGCTTGAGAGTGTAATAATTTGCTCTTAGTCTCTGCAACTTAATCATCGCTGCTTTCTGGTCACCTTGGAACCTTTCCTTCAGTAAGTCCCATGCTGCCTTTGAGGTATCACATATTGATAAATGGGCAGAAAATATTTCTTCAAACACTACACTATAGAGTAGTTGAAAAGCAGTCTGATCCTTTTCATCTATTGCCTCCCATGAAGACAATTCTTTCTTCTACTCCTCTGTAGGATCTTCACCCATCTCAGGCATTTTAGGCATGCCTTCAGTCACCACCTTCCAAAGTCCCTTGGACCTTAACGTGGCTTTGACTTTAATGACCCATAAGCTGTAATTTCTTCCATTAAACACTGAAACTGGTGGCTGGTTTTGCATCTTAAATATTCTGAAAAACTTCTCTTCTTGTGTTGTTTCTTGTTCAACGTCTAATGCCTATTTTGTGTTGTATTTTGTGCCCTTGTGCTTCCTCATGGCCTTGAGAACCGGGGAGGCTCTGATACCACTATTGTTTTAGAGGACTTCGACAACCATGAGCTGCGAAATCAATCCCTCCATCTCCTTCCTACCGTCGATGTTGTGCAAACAATGAAAGGTAAATACTCGAATCTCACGGATTGTATCAGAATGGTAGAATTAGGGTTTGGAATTAGAGAAAAAGGAAAAAACAGAGTGTTAGGGTTTCTGGAATTTTTGTGTGAATAACGCCTTACTTTGATTCATCCATTTTACATAGTTATATATGGGTTCTATCCATTACAAAATAGGTTCTGATTCTAGTACATGTAGTGTTTGATACACTACTATTTTTAGGAACAAAAACATGTCAGAAGACATGTACAGACACTGGTATGTCTGTTCTTCTTCTGGAGTGCCGTTAGTAGTAGAACCAGCCTCTAGTTCCTCTTCTTCTTTCCCCTTCAATATGTTGTCCCTCCTGACAGCTTTTTACTTGCACTTGAGTCCCATTCCATCTCTTGATCCTCTACTATTCTGCTTCCTTTTTCTTGTTCTACATTATCCTCTTGCTGATCACCATCTTTTTTAGGTTGCTGAAGGTGCTAAGCTTCTTCACCGATAGGGGTGGGATTTTCATAAATCATAACATAATGTGCCTATGAAGACATGAAGTAAAAATTGGTTACGAAGACATGAATAACATGTCCTAAAATTTCATGGAATTCATATAAGAAAATCACCGGCTTTGACGTTGCAATGTTGAGTTGACTTCCCGTGGTTGGATTCACATGTGCATAGAAGGATTCTCCGTAAAAATCATCGGATTCTTCACTAGAACAAGAAACTCTAGCGGTTGATTCTCCTCCTCCAACACATGCTACGTCTCCAGCACCTGAAACCCCAGATGATTCCCATTCTCGTAATCATATGACAGCAGAGCCATATTTACAATTGAGAGAGGATCAAAGTTCCCAACTGTGTGCACTAACAGCAAACCCACCTGCAAATTGGGGAAAAGAAAAAGAGTCAACAAAGTTTCATCACATACATGCATAAGTACGAATGAAGACAAATGTGGAAATTTTCTCAACGAACAAACCAGCTTCACCATCTCAGGTTTATTCAAGCATTGTTTGATCAGATTTCTCAGAGATCATCATCATATGCTGCATACACACTAATTCCACAGCCTGCACACGATGTTTCATTCTTAAGCATTAATTAGTCACTTCATGCTGCATACACACAAAGTCCATGGCCTGCACAAGATTTTTCATGCTGAGTATCTTTGTTATAAGTCACATCATACTATGAAAATTTCCCACAATCAAAGATGGTGAATGGATCTCTGAAGTTTCATTTTAACGGCTGAAGCATCGAAGATGAGCAAGTAATTATAAGAATGCATACGAATTCACATATATCCATGATATCATGTCGAAGAATCATCTAGAAGTAGAACGTTAAATCCAAAACCCGAAGATGATTTTTATTACTTCAATAAATGCGTCTGATGAACATGTGTTTTCCTGGGGAACAAAGACTTCTGTCTCTTTTTCGGCTGGGTTTGTTGCTGTGAAGTTTATCCTTTCTGGTTTTCTCTTGTAACGTCTTATGCTCACTTTATAAGAGCAAAAGACGAGTTCGTTGGCTAGTTGAAAAAGATTTATTCTTTGAAAAACACTTGGGGTTTTGGGTGAATTTTGGAGATCTTTTCGGTGAGGGTTTCTTTTTGTGAGAGGTTTTCTAAAACTGTAAAAGCACCAAAGAGTCATCAATGGCGATTGCCTGGTGATAACACTGAAAGTGTATCAATATTAGGATAGATTTTAGCACCATTTTCGCATATATCTTATATAGAGACTTACATATCCGATATGATTATGCGGTTCACACACCCGTTTTGTTGGTTTTTAGGTTTTTAGGCGACAAGGCCTAAATGAGCTTAAAATGACGGATTTCTGATCAAAACCACATGAATTGAAGATACATCTACTCAGAGCCAAGATCGAGCTTCAGAACCCAAAGGAACACACGAGCAACGAGCGGGAAAGAGAAATTTCAAGGAGACAAGGGTGCCCGGTCGAGCACTATTCATCCATCCACTCGGGTAAAACCTACGGGGATTTATCCGCACACCTTGCACGACCCGGGCACAAAGGCAACGAGATCGGGTAGCCTTACCCGATTGGGCGCAAGACGTATACCCGCTTGGGCATTAATTCATCCAATTTG
>CM071863.1:42156373-42169682 GCA_036759665.1 Gynandropsis gynandra
GGACCTGCTAAGTTGTAGATTAAGTTTGGCTAATGAGAATCTGACCGGTCGGTTAGTCATCTTAGGGATAATGATTGCGTTCGTAATGCTGCCATGGTACGGGTTAATCACTGCTGGAAGGTAGGGTTGCACGTATCCATTGTTAGGAGGTTTAGGCTCGGAAGAATCACTCCTCACCTTAGGGCATGAATTTCCCGTTATCAAGAATAGTTGATAGATCTATGATCCTTAGTTGTTTCATCTATGCAATTCTCTCGTACACCCGTACACCCGTAGTGTTTATCATATCTGACTTTATCCCCAACCTAGTTTCGTTGTCACCATTTAGGTTAGTTTAGGAATTTAGGATCACATCCCCTCTATCCTTTTCCGTCTTAGTTTAGTTTTATTCTTAGTTTAGCTGCTTTAGTCCCTTGAGATCGACCCTGGTACTACACGATCCGTATACTTGTGGTGAAGTGGTCTAGGAATATTTATAACTCGTGTTTCCGACACACCACCTGGGAAAGGAGTTCCCGTCGTGAGTAGGGCTCGCTTTGCACTAAGCGAGTTCCGAACACGTTATATCGGTGTGTTCTTGTGTTTATGTTTTAATTCTCGTGGTTTTAGATTTGCTGCTTGTTCATTACAATCGAGAGAGACGAGTTGCAGAGAGAACCAAAGTTCGAAGTCTGCAAGGTATTCGATTAAATTTCTGGTTGAATTCGAAGTTAACAAAGTGGTATCAGAGCTAGGTTTTACGGCTCAGAAAGAAAGTGCACATGGCATCTCAAATACAGAAACTCAATGTTGAAAAATTTGACGGAAAAGGTGACTTTTCTCTCTGGAAAGAAAAGATTCAGATCGGGCTTGAGGTTCTTGGTCTTGAAGATACTCTTGAAAATGATCCAGTATCATGGAATGAAGATCTTGAGGCTGAGACCACAAAAGAAGATCCAAAGACTCCAAAGAAAGCCTCTGGATAACCATCTCCTTCGGGAATGACTCAAACACCTGGAATGGGCTCTATTCTCAATATAGGATCTCAAGATAAGGGTGCTGAGTCTAAGGTTAGAGGCCAAGTTGATCAAACTAGAGATTGGAGAAGTAGAAAAGCAAGAAGCCTTATAATCATGTGTCTTTCGGATCAAATTCTCAGAAAGGTTATCCAAGAAAAGACTGCCTATGGTATATGGAAGCTTTTGGAGAAATTACACATAGAACAGTCACTGCCAAATCGAATGTATCTTATGCAGAGGGTCTCGGGTTTCAAGATGGATGAAAGCAAGTCTATTGAAGATAATTTAGACGTGTTTCAGAGAATGTTGTCAGATCTACAAAGTCTGCAAATTAAAGTGGAGGAAGAGTACCAAGCTATGTACTTGTTGAATTGTTTGCCGCCTTCCTATGAACAACTCAGAGAAACACTGAAATACACAAGAATAAAAATAACAGCTGAAGAAGTAAAATCTGTAACAAGATCAAAAGAAGCTGAGCTGAATGCTGAGGGAAAAGGTCACAAAGTTATTAGCGAGGGACTCATCGTCAAAGGTAGACCTGGAAAGAAAGAACAAAATGGTTCTAAGAATAAGAATAAGTTACTCTCCAAATCCAAAGACAAGAAGGGTGCATGCTGGTTCTGTGGAAAAGAAGGACATTTTAAAAAGGAATGTTTCTCATTTAAGAAACAACAGAATCAGAAAAATGGGGATGGTGAAGCAGGTATTGTCAACGACAACACAATTGAGTCAGTGGTTTTGGCTGTGACAGACAACGATCCGGGAGAGATATTGATCCTAGACACCGGATGTACTTTCCATATGACACCAAGGAAGGATTGGTTATCTGACTTAAAAGAAAAAGATGGCGGTAAGGTGAAGATGGGAAACTATGCCACATGTGATGTTAAAGGAGTTGGAACTATAAGATTTCAGAATCATGTTGATACAATTGTCACACTATCACAAGTCAGGTATATTCCAAATCTTAAGAGAAATCTAATATCTCTAGGATCTTTGGAAAATCAAGGTTGCTGGTACAAATCCAAAGAAGGGGTCATGAAAGTGATGAAAGGATGTAGAGTGGTGATGCAGGCTGAGTTAAGAGATGGATTATTTGTTCTGATTGGTGAGACTTTGGCAGGAGAAACTCATCATGTTCAAGAAGTTGTGGATCAGGGAAAGTTGTGGCATAGCAGACTCGGGCATGTGAGTCAAAGAGGCCTAGAACTTCTTATTAAAAGGGATTTAATTCCTGGCAAATCTCTTAAAGTTCCAGTTTTCTGTAAAAGCTGCATTTTTGGTAAAATTCACAGACAAAGTTTTGGAGTTGGAAAGCATCAAACTGGGGGCATATTAGATTATTTTCATTCTGATTTGTGGGGAGCTCCTTCTGTCCCAAGGTCACTTTCAAGGAAGCAATATTTCATTTCCTTTATTGACGATTTCTCTAGAAGAGTTTGGGTATCTTTTCTACACACTAAAGATGAGGCCTTTCTCGAGGTTCACGGAGTGGAAGGAACTAGTAGAGAATTTGTCAGGAAGGAAGAGAAAGAATCTCAGAACAAATAATGGTTTGGAATTCTGCAATTCACAGATCAAAAGTCTCTGCAAAGCCAGTGGAATACATAGGCTGAGCGCATGAATATAACTATTATGGAAAGGGTAAGAATTTTTTTAAGTGAGACAGGCTGTCACAAGTATTTTGGGCTGAAGCTACATCTACTACAATTTATTTGATAAACAAAGCTCCCTCATCTGCAATCAATCTCGAAATACATGAAAAAAAGGTAAAGAAATAAGCCATCATATGTACAAGAGGGAATGTTGTGAGTTGGAAGTTGGGGTTACAGCATGTAGTGGCGTTATCAACTACGGAAGCAGAATACATGAAAAAAAGGTAAAGAAATTCATCGGGTATCCTCGGTGTGAAGGGATACAAGGTGTGGTTGCTTGAAGGAACGAAATGTGTGATAAGCAGAGATATAGTTTTCGATGAAACTATGGTGTATAAAGACTTGGAGCCTGTAGAAAATGAAGAAAAAGAGCATCAGAAGCTAGTGTCAATCTCGGATGGCTAAGGATCTTGGTAGATTCTCAGAAAACATAGATAAAGTAACTGAAGATCAAGGTGGAGCTAAACAAGCTCAACAAGTCACCTCTCCTGTGATTATAGATGATAGTGAAGACTTTGAGATAAATGGGGAAAAATCTGTTATCACTGTGAAGCAGGAACCAGAAATTTTTCCGAAATCCCTCGGACCTCAAGAGTTAGATGATAAATCAAAGCAGGATTTGAGTGATTATATGCTGGCAAGAGATAGACCAAGAAGAGTGACAAGGCTGCCCACAAGATTCAGAGAAGAAGAAAGTGATGCAGCCTTTGCACTCAGTATGGTAGAGGATCTGGAAGTAGATGAACCTTTGTGTTATTCTGAAGCAAGAAAGAGTAAACATTGGGCTAGTTGGAAAGTTGCCATGGAGGAAGAGATGCAATCACTAATGAAGAATCAAACTTGGGTTTTGGCACAACAGCCAGGACAAAAGAAAGTAATTGGCTGCAAGTGGGTTTACAAGTTAAAACTAGGGATTTCAGAAGTTGAGAGATCTCGGTTTAAAGCAAGATTGGTTGCTAAAGGCTATTCTCAAGTAGAAGGAATAGATTATCATGAAGTTTTTTCTCCAGTTGTGAAGCATGTGTCAATTAGACTAATGTATCAGCCTGAAGGTTTTGTGCTAAAAGGGAAGGAAAAGCTAGTTTGTTCACTAAAAAGGTTTCTGTATGGGCTCAAGCAGTCACCTCGTCAGTGGAATCAAAGATTTGACTCTTTCATGATACGTCACGGGTACATGAGGAACCAATATGACAGTTGTGTGTATTTTAAACAACTGTCTGATAAGTCATATATCTACTTGTTGTTGTATGTAGATGATATGCTTATTGCAACAAAAGATTTGAAGCAGATAAATGAACTCAAGGAGCTACCTGGAACAGAGTTTGAAATGAAGGATCTAGGAGTAGCGAGGAAGATTTTGGGAATGGATATCAGGAGAAATAGAGAAGCTGATCACTTGTCTCTTTCACATGTTGAATATCTTCAGAAAATCTTGACCTCTTTTGGCATGGCAGATTCAAAAGAGGTGAATACACATCTTTGAGCTCACTTCAAGCTCTCTGCAGTAAGTGATGATTCAGAAAGCTCAAATCTCTAGAGAATTTCCTTACTCAAGTGTAGTTGGTAGTATCATGTACTCTATGATTGGTACAAGACTAGACTTAGCCTCTCCAGTAGGTGTTGTGAGTAGGTTCATGAGCAATCCGAATAAGAGTCATTGGGATGCTGTCAAATGGGTGTTGAGATATATCAAAGGGTTATTGAAACTGAGACTCAGATATACAAAAGAGGAGAGTTTCAAAATCACTGGTTATTGTGATTCGGATTATGCTGCAGACTTGGACAAGAGAAGGTCTATATCTGGTTATGTGTTTACATCAGGAGGGAATGTTGTGAGTTGGAAGTTGGGGTTACAGCATGTAGTGGCGTTATCAACTACGGAAGCAGAATACATGGCTTGAACAGAGGTGATAAAAGAAGCTTTGTGGCTGAAAGGGATTGCTGCTGAACTTGGTTTCACGAACTGTGAGGCTGAAGTGTTTTGTGATTCTCGGAGTGCTATTAGTCTCTCGAGGAACAATGTGCACCACGAGAGGACTAAGCACATAGATGCGAGGCTGCATTTAATCAGAGATGTCATTGCTTCAGAGGCTGTGAAACTTCAAAAGATTCATACTTTGAAGAATCCTGCAGACATCCTTACGAAGGTTGTACCAGTTAAAAAGTTTAGAGAAGCTCTAGGCATGTTGAAGCTGACTGAAGAATAAGCTGAAGTCAGGAAATCGGGAACTAGAAAATCGTGGAAGTGGTTATAAATCATCTCGCCAAGGTGGAGTTTGTTGAAATGTGTGGCTCGGTTTTGAGCCTGTGACTAATAAAAGAAGACTCGGAATGAAACAAAGGTTTTGGCCAAGGTATGAGCTTTGAGCGTATGAACCAAAGGGGCAGAATTGTCTCTTTTTCAGCTAGGTCTGTTGTTGTGAAGCTCATCCTTTCTGCTTTTCTCCGGAAGCAGATGATTATTCATTCGCTTCTCATCAAAGATCAAAACAACGAAGTGATCAATTATATTTTCCATAGGTTGGAGAAAAAAAAAAGAGATTATTTTTTTCAAAAAAGTCGAAGATCAAAACGTAACGTCTAATGCTCAGTTTATAAGAGCAATAGACGAGTTCATTGGCTAGTTGAACAAGATTTATTCTTTGAAAAACAGGTTTTGGGTGAATTTTAGGGATCTTTCCGGTGAGGGTTTCTTTTTGTGAGAGGTTCTCTGAAACTGTAAAAGCACCAAAGAGTCATCAATGGCGATTCTCTATGAAAGGAGTTCCCGTCGTGAGTAGGGCTCGCATTGCACTAAGCGAGTTCTGAACACGTTATATCGGTGTGTTCTTGTATTTGTGTTTTAGTTCTCGTGGTTTTAGATTTGCTGCTTGTTCATTACAATCGAAAGAGACAAGTTGCAGAGAGAACCAAAGTTCGAAGTCTGCAAGGTATTCAATTAAATTTCTGCTTGAATTCGACGTTAACAACTTCCTATTCATAAGCTCCATTAAGACACAATCCACACACCACACATCTATTGCATCGTCTCTTGTATCACATATGATGAAGATGGAATTTCCTTGGGAACGAAGCTTTATGTTCATAAGCCATGAAAACAAAACCCACATACCACACAACTATTGCATTAAAAAGAATCACGGAACCGAAATTAAAAAGAAAACATCAAATGAAACGAATGGAATCAAAAGGAACGTGGAGTGATGAAAGCCGAAGCAAAGGGATTAAAAGAGAAAAGCAACAAAATATGGAGAGGTTACCCATAGTCGAATATCTCGTGGTCTTTGTTTCGGAGACATTTCAAACCTTGTTCCACGGATTTGAAAAGTCTAAGCATTAGGGCACCACAAATTATCGATAAGCATGAACAAAACATAGTGTGTATTCACAAAACATTGTAGAAGAAGACATAGGTAGATGAATAAAACAAAATGAAAATGGTGATTGTTTGGTTACGGTGGCTCAAGATGATTTAGTTATAGGCTTAGCTTGAACCAATTACCATTGTCACTGTCCTTATCCAACCTTGGTTGCTAGTGAATAATTTTCTAGAAATTGAAAGAATCCTAGCAAACTAAGTGGAAAATTAGGCGATGAGAGAGAAAGAGAGACCAAGTTGGAGTGGACGTAGTAGGGAGAGAACGATTATTCTTCTTCTAATGCGAAGAATGCAAGGTAGAGATGGCAGATGCAATATGATCTCATGATTCTGACAAATCTCCGGTTGTCTGTACACAACATTGTCTGGAGAGTCAGGGAGGGGTCCAACATTTACAGGTATACCGGGGATTTAAGAGATTGAGGGAAAATTTAGGAGGTTTAGGTGGAAAACGAATAGACGCGTGAGGATCGTCATAGATAGATCGTGGGAGTGGGAGAGAGAGGCGTGTGATCGTGAGAAAATATATTAATGGCAAAACATATATTAATGGCAAAACATCTAAGATAAGAATGGAAATGTAAGAGATGTTCATGAATATCTAATGAAATGGAAGAATGAAATAGATGATGATTTATAAAAAATAAAGCATAATACAAAGAAGATTACTTGTGAGTACATGTACAAGTTGTTGCATTAATAAGGAAATCATGATTATTGTGATTGTGATAATAATCACTGATATTGTAATATTGTATTCTGGACAAGACCACACACACACAAATGGACATTTTAAATACAAATATATGAAACCTAACCTAACTGAAATTACACACAAACACAAAAAAAAAATACACACGCAGAACACACACAGTTGTAACCCGAACCTAGCCGAATACACACACAGGGCCGGCTCAACTAGAGAAGAGACCCTGTGCAATAAAATTAAAATAGGCCCTTTTGAAACGACATATGTTCTATACTTGTTTCATGTTCTCTTAACCTAGCACTAAGATGAGCCCAATCACAAAGACCTTCATTTGCTAGAAAACCTCTTCTATGACCTTTTTTAAAAATCTTACAACAAAAACAAAAAATTTTATCAAGCTCCTTTGAATATACTAACCATTCTCTATCACAACTTTCCCCGTTTGATAAAATTCTTGTGTAAAATGTTTTTGAAAATCTTCTTGAATATTTATCTTTCGGACCTTTCTCAATAGATAAATCTCTTTTAGGACCATTAATTGCTAACATGTCAATTGATTTTGAATCAAGTTTATCCCAATTTTTTGGATCATAAATATCAAAAAAATTGTTGTTACCACCACTAGACTCAACATCATTATTATATTGTTCATTGTTAGTTTCATTGAAACCTAAATTCTCTTTAATTTCCATATCATTCTCATTATTATCTCTAATAGTTTTATCAACAACAATTTCTTTGTATAAATCATTAGATTTTATATCATTGTTTTGTGATTCCCTAGTGATAAATTTATCTAGAGCTCCTTTTTGAGATTGAATCAATTGTTCTATTCTTTCCTTTTTCTTTCGTTTTTCATAACCCGATTCATACTTTTTAAACATGGTTATCAACAATTAAAATTGCAAAAAATATAACCTGAGATATGAAGATGACTTTGGTTCAAACGGAAAATATGGAATGATTATCTTCAATCTGTATATATAATAAAACAAAAATTATTAGTTGCAACACCCTACTAAAGATCTGTCAATAATAAACTTTTTTTGTAAAAATAGAGCAATAAACCGAACCTAATCAAACATACTCAAAATAAGCTAACCATCGGGAACTTAGATATCACAAGCTAATATACCAGCAAAGCTAACTATCAAACTACGCAACAAAAAAAGAGGACGATCGGAAACATACCCGCGAAGAGACGAGAGGAAGAGACCTTGATTCCGTAAACAAACAAAACAAATCAAAAAGAAAGAGATGAGACGAAATTGGAAACAAAGAGAGCAAGAAAAGAGAGAAAAATAATGAAGGAAGCACCAAAAAAAGAAAAAAAGAAGTTGGCTAGAGATTAGGGTTTCTGAAAAAAAATTTTTTTTTTTTAATATTGGGCCCCCATCCAACTGGGGCCCTGTTCCAAGGCTCCTATGGAACAGGGCCTTAGCCGGCCCTGTACACACATAATACACAGATAGATAAAACACATAATGAATACAGACCACACATACACTTTCTTAACTTTGGCCTCACCAAATATACACACACAGAAAAACCAAATTCTGACCAATGTAATGGTCGAACACAACCTTGGATGCTTCAACAGAGAAAAGTGTCAATAGGTGGGGTCAATCGGAAGTGAAATCATTGTGGCGATCTTGTTAGGGTTTTTTTTTTCAAGGGAGCAATCGGTGTTTTTTTAGAGGGATGAAATGGGATTATTTTTTGTGTTTAGATATTTCGAACGTTTTTTTTAATCTCCGTGGGCAAGTGATTTCTTTTGAACCAGTAGATCAAATCTTAATATTATTAAAACAAAAATTAGAAATAAAAATTTTTGAAAAATAATTTTTTAAAATAATTTATTTTAAAATCTAAATTTAAATTTAAATATTTTATTTTAAAATCGTTAAATTTAAATATTATTCAATAAAAATAAATTTTTTAAAGTTAAATTTAAATTTAAATGTTTTGTTTTAAATACTTTAAATTTAAATATATTCAAAAAATAAAATTATTCTTTTATATATCTCCATATTTTCATAAATTTACTTCAAAGAACAACTACAAATTCACGGTATTCTCTTGGTGTGTAAATTCTGCAAATTTAAAGTAAGTATTTTATTAATTATCAATTCTATTTGTTTCTATAGTTTTTAACTAATTGTTTTTTATTTTAGAATTCAAACAATGGTTTTCAAATATCACCTATCAAAGATATTGGATTACCCAGAAAAAAAATTGTAAAATCAAAGTTAGGATTTTAAGAATTTTTTAAATCAGTATGATAATAGGTAACTATCGATTACTACGCTTAGGGCTGGACAAATAATGAATATTTGCGAATATCTGACTACTTGTATTTGTATTTGTATTCGGCGAATATCCAGATTTACTATTTGTATTTGTAAATTCAAATATTCTTAAATATGGATATTTGTCGGATATATGGATATTTGTTGGATATACAGATATCCGTATATGAACCTAAATTTTTAACATAAAAATTTTATATAAAATAATTCTAATAAAAAAACCAATAATCATCCAATATAATCTAAAACTAAAATTAAAATCGCACAAAGATGCAAATATACATAATATAAATAAAATAAAGTCCATCTTCACAATCATTGCAACATCATTCATCTAAATTTAGTTTCGTCGATGATTCTACGAATATCAACAATTCACCTAAAACAATGAAACACATTGTTACATTATACACTAAAATAAAACTCGCAAAAAGTTATATATTTAGTGAGTTATATTTTTTCGTATATTGTAATGTCTCTATAACATTATCCAACTCATTTGGATTAGAAACATTCTTGAGTGTAAACTAAATCTTCAACAATATTAGTTATTTTAAAGTATTTGATATTTTAGTACTCTAATCATAAACATATTACATATTTGTCTATATATTTTTATAATAAGTGTTTAAATAAGATTAGTATTGTTTTATATTTCTAATTTGATGATTAAAATCAGTTTTGTTATATATGTATCTATATATTAACTAAATTTTTATTTAGTATTTACGGATATGAATAGTTCGGATAATTGAGTCTACTATTTGTATTTGTGTTTGTCGAATATCTCATTTCTAATATTTCTATTTGTATTTGTGTCAGCGGATATTCGAATTTTCGGTTCGAATACGAATCAGATACGAATACTTCGAATATTTTGCCCAGCCCTAACTACGCTTCAAATATTTGTTGTAAAAAATATAGATTATTTATTACATAATAAATTTGATTGGTATTCCTCGTGTTCACCCTTCAAATATTTATTGTAAAAATATATAATCAAATTCATTATGTAATAAATAATTAAAATATTGATTTAAAATGTTTTATATCAGAATTATTAAGTGGATAGAAATATAATTTTTCAATACACTTTTTTATAAACTTATTAAATCAAACAATAGCTATTTTAAAATAAATATTACTAATATTTAACATAAATTTTATTTTTTCTATAAAATCTAAGTATTGATAAAAACCTATTTTCCAAATTTTTTATAAGGATTTTCAAAATTATTATTACTATTAATATATAAAAATCATTTTTTTAATTTATTTATGATGAAATAGAAAAACAAAAATATTTTTTAACAAATTTATCATATTTAAAACGAAATTTATTTTAAAATAAAATAATAAACAATATATATAATGTTAAAACTATATATAATTTTTTTGTAGTAGTAAGTATATAAACATTATTTAGAATTAGTGTATATATTATAACTTAAAAATATATAAAATCTATTGTATAATTTTTAAAATGTTATTCTAATCTTATTTAATAAAAACTATAATTAATAAAAACATTAAATTTTAGAAAGATTTGAACAAATTTTAAATTGCATATTTCTAAAAAGTTTTAATTATTTATATGTTAAATGAATTATCATAAATATTATAATAATTGACTCTCATTTATTCAAATAATTTATTTTTATTATAAGGATTTCCCTTATCATATATAGATTTCAAAATATAATTATTGTAAAATATATTCATAAGATTTTTATTTTTTAATATATTTCTTTAATTATTTATTGTTCTTAATAAAAAAAATCATTTTCCATCATACAAACAACAAAAGTGGTATGAAAAAAATATCATAATTAAATACCCTCGCATAACAATTCGATAGAGCAATGGCAATGGGGCAATGACGAGCCGAGAGACGATGAGAACAAAATGTGTCGATGAAGAAAAATTAAACAAAAAAAAACGATCGATGTATCTTAAGTTTTAGAGAGAAATTTAAAATGACTTCATTTAAAAAAATATAAATTAGAAAAATAATTAAATTAGTGCAAAATGAAATCATCAAATGAAATAAACGCAAATGGTAAATTAATTATAAATAAAATAAAAAATAATATTTTAAATATTTAATTAAGGGTTTTTAAGGATTTTTTATTTTAAAAATATTTCTCAATATGATTACTGTTTAAAATAATTAAATAGAATTTTTAAGTTGATTAGAAAAACAATTTTAAATAGTTTTTCTTATTTTATTTAATAAAAACTTAATAAATTATTATTACTAATAATTTAAAATCCATTATATATCTTCTATTTTTTTAAAAAAATAATTAATTTTAATTACTAAAAGCTAGTATTAATAGGATTAACATTACTTTTTTAGAAAAGAATTGAAAAAATTTTAATTACATATTAATTCAATATTTTAATTATTCATATGTCAAATTAGTTATATAAATAAAAAATATTTGAATCTCATTTAGATAATTTATTTTTGTTACAATTTTTGAAATCTAATTTATTAAAATTAGAATGAAAAAAATTAAAATTTCAAAAGTAAATATCATGTGTATAATTTTATTCAAATTTATTATTTTAATTTTAGTTAATTTTAATTTCGGAATTTTTTTACACGGCCAATTGTATTAACTTTTTTTTATATATATGTCTTCAATTATTAACTTTTTATTTTTATTTCTTATTTTTTATTAGATTAATAGTAAATATATTATCCATGTAAATAATATGAACCCTTGATAAATTTATTGAATTAATATTTTAAAAACATTATACCATTATATATTTTCATAAAAATTGTTGTTATTAAAACAAATAAGTATAGCTTCAAAAATTATTTAAAATTATTTCAACTAAATACTTTTAATTTTTGTTTCCATCTAATTTTGGATATATTTTTTTATTTGTATATAACGGTAAATATATTTAAACGTTAATATATAATTACTATAAACTAAAGAATTAACCACTACAACTATATATCTTTCATAACACTTATAAATTATACATATTATATTATATTTAAACTATTTGTTCATTTGAATTTTAATAATTTTAAAAACCATGCTATGCACGGGTAATATCTAATTGTATATATCGCACTTCCAATTGGAAAAAAATTTTAAATAAAAAATATTGAAATCATTAAGAAAAAGGATAACCTTTACAAAAAAGTTTTAAAAATTTTGAATATTAACATTTTTTCTAATTCTTAGGAAGCAAAGGAGTTAGGAAACAAATGGATTAAACAAATGAATTTTGAAGATTTGAACAAGTCAACAAGCTAACATATAATCTTAGCAAGTCAATAACAATCCCAAAATTCAAATAAGGAACTTAACAGTAGATAAGTATGTTGCAAATATGTTAGCTGGAATGGCTATCAAAGGAGAAGGAGGCTATAACATTTGGTACAACTCACAAGCAAGAGAAATAAAGCATTTGAGCATAAACGTGAAAAGAGTTGAACCTACATGAGAAAATCAAAATACATACATTGTGTCTGTTGGGTTGATGAGTGTGTAGACTCACTTGTAAAGTTCATACACATATGGTGTAATGAACTGAAGGAAAATGAACTGTGAGGTTTACGGTTGGGTGTAGCCAGAAAATAATTTAGGAAGATGAGGTGTATTTCAGACGAGTTCAGGTATATCTAGATGATAAATATTTATAGCTGAACACATTGCAACGTAAAAACATCAATGTACTTTGTGTGTTTTAATCTTGGCTTTCAATTGAGATTCATACAAACTTTCAATTGGTATCAGAGCAGGTCACGAACAAGGAGTCGTCAATTCGTACGCGATCTAGGTAAAAGGTATAGACTCTCATCGATAACATGTTTCGATTTCAAAACCCCTCTTATAGGATTCTACAAACTATGCCTCTTGGAAAGTCAAGTTGACACTACAAAAAAACTGGCGATTTCCAACGGACGAATCCGTTGGAAATCGCCAAAATTCCGTTGGAAACAGCCGTTTCCAACGAACACCAACGGATTTCCGTCCGTTGCGAAAAGTTCGTTGCAAATGAGGATCCGTTGCAATTCGTGACGGCGTGCCAACGGATATTATCCGTTACAAAATTGCAACGGACTGTCAACGGAACACGACGTTAGAATATTAGTAACGGATCACCGTTGCAAAACGTTGTGACGGACGGCCGTTGGTGTGCAACGGCGGTCCGTTGCAAAATAGGAAATCTTTGCAACGGACATCCGTTGCCACGTGGCGGGAGCTTGCAACGGATGGCCGTTGCAAACT
>CM071863.1:42176834-42298025 GCA_036759665.1 Gynandropsis gynandra
CTCGAAATTAACTATATCAACGGCCATCCGTTACAAATTGTAACGGATGCCCGTTACAAGGTCTCACGAATTTATTTCGACGGTTGGACCTCGAAATTAACAATATCAACGGCCATCCGTTACAATGTGTAACGGACTTCCGTTACAATCTGTAACGGATGACCGTCAGAATATTTCCCCCGGTTTCTAACGGTCTTGCAACGGATATGTCCAACGGATATTATCCGTTACAATCCGTCGCAAATTGTCAACGGATTTTTAACGGACTTCATAACGGCAATATTCCGTTAAAATCCGTTAAAAAGTCCAACGGATTGCAACGGATTCTCTCCCGTTGAAAGCATTAACATATCCGTTGCTATCCGTTAGAATTTGTTTCCAACGGACGGATCCGTTGCCCCGTCCGTTGGAATTAGTGTGTTTTTTTGTAGTGTGAAGGCAACCATTAGAGGCATAGGTGAAGATGCTTGGGCGATGGTAGAGTCGGGATGGAATCTCCCAATGCAACCAGAGACAAAGGAAATCTAGTTCCTAAACCAAAATCGTTATGAACGGCGAAAGAATCTTTCAACTTACAATGCAAAGGTGCTATCTATCATCTTCACATCGGTTGACATGAATCATTTTGAATAGATTCGATCATGTGAATCAACAAAAAAGTCTTGAAACAAAATTTAGATACAACATGATGTGACAACTAGTGTAAGAAAAACTCGTCTAAACATTCTAGCCTGCCCATGTGAAAATATAAGGACGGATAAAGACGATAAAATAATTGAATTTAGTGCAATGCAGAATGCACTATCCAATGAGGCGCATAATCTAGGAAAAACATACAAAGAGAAGAAGCTAGTGAATAAACTCATTCACTGTCTACCAAAGAAGTTCAAAGGCAAGAAAGCTACAATATTACAATACACACCGACACCACTAGCTTTGCAGAAGTTATTGGAATTCTTTCAACTCATGAGATGAGTTTAGAATATGATAACGAATAAAAAAAATTGCTTTGTAGGTAACAAATAAAGCAAGACGACTTACATTATAATGTTGCTTATAATCCTATTCATTCCAATTATGATGCACTTGGTAATTCGATGGTGGTTGTTCTAAGCACGCAACATGAACAAAGGAATTATTTTCAGATTTTTCTGCAAACAAGAATGGACATATGATCTTTTAGTGAAGGAGAAAAACAAATAATAATGGAAAAAAGGTCACTTAGAGCGAATGGACAATCACAACTTACTGATTTATACTATGTGGAATGATTAAAACAATCCTTGTCAGCATCGACCAACTTTGTAAAATTTTCAAAGAAAACATGTCATATTTTTTACACTTACAACAAATGTGTGTTGACAGGAATAAGAGGAGAAAAAATTTGCTATGTGAGGATAAATAAACAAAAATGTTTAAAAACAATGAAAGGTGAAATCAATCTATGATATCAACGACTTAGATACATTGACATCAAAACCTCAATCAAGCTTACTAATACTGATATTATTCGAAGAGTACTAAATTTTGCGACTCACTTTGATAATACAAGTGCAACAAACCTGCCAAAGAGACCAATGCATCATTCTAGGTAAGTGAAGTGATGATCTTTATTTTTCGAAAATAGATTTTTCTAATGTTAAGTTGAAGTCATAGAGTGGAATAAAAAAATGATAAACTAGTGAAGTTAGACTAAATGTGCTCAAAGGTTTGTAAGTTTCTTCTATTTGGTTCATATCTATTTGATTTCTAAGTAAATTAGAAGGGTTGTGTGGTAATCTGAGATTTTTTTTAATTAGGGTCACTATTTAAAGAATGTGAACATTTTAATTTTTTACTATGAAACCTAACTGTGCTCGAAGAGAAAAAAAGATTATATTCTCTGTAACAATTGTTTTAAGATGATAGGAAAATGGAAAACAAGAGTACATAAAAAAGAGAGATAACCACCAAAGAAGAAATCTATTGCGATTACAAACAAGGTGTAAGAATAATCATGCACATATGAAAGAAACGTATGTTAAGACTATGAATCATAACATGTATATTCCTTTATTTAAGATTGTTTTAATTTAGAGTGAATTGCCTAAAGTGTTATGAATTAATGCTCAACAAATAGGGAGAGATAAGGGAAAATTAAAGAAGTTTAAGAGAAAATATCAGGAAGTCCATAACAATCTCCAAAAGAATAGTTTTCTCTTTTAATAAGGAAGATAACAATATAAAATTATGTTGTTGATATGTTGGTTGGAGTGACTATAAAAAGAGGAGGAGATATCATCATTTGGTAGAACTAACAAGCAAAAGAAATAGAGCATTCACATGAAAAGATAAAAGATAAAAATATCATTTGTTATAATGAAAAAGTTTTATGCATACCAAATATTTATGAGATAATCATAAGGGAATACAATCAAATGAAGTAGATCATCTATTCAAACAATTGTTGCTGATGCATATATTTGCATTGAAAAGGAGAGCATACATTTGTTTAGAAACAATCAAAAGAAGCTATAGTCCTATCTTTACAATAATGTTTCTAATGCAATAAACAAGAGTGATAGAAAAGCTAAATAAATAGGAAAAAGAATTATACTCCCACCTTATTTGTTGATGTACCAAGATATATGATCGAAAACTAACATGATGCAATGACTATATGAAAATGGTTTTAATCCAGACCTTGTTTATAATAATGACAAAAAATCCGAAATAGAAAGAGTCTCTAATAATCTAGAAAAGTAAGGTGGAAGAATTCCAATGATAAGTTAGACATTGATGTCGTGTGTTTAAATTCAAAATTATATGATATTTTGTTAGACCTGAATGTGGGCGTCATTTTCCATAAACCTATAATGGGTAAAAAATATTGTCATATCTTTTAATCATTTATCCGTTTCATCATCATTATAGAAATCACATTTTGGAAAGGGTGGATGAAATACTGGAAAGAAATACCATTCAGGTAATATTTTCAAAGGAGTTGCAAAAGAATCCGCGGGTTCATCAATCATTGATTACAAAAGTACTAATTTCATATTTACATTTACATTGTGTTTAATACTGTAATGTATACTCTTGGGTTATAAAGGCGAGGATTACAACATACATTACAAAAAAATCCATTTTCAACGGATGAATTTGTTAAAAATGCATACTTTTCCGTTGAAAACAATATTTTTCAATGGATTTTAGCACGCTGATAATCAACCTTTGAAAACACCAATCCGTTGAAAACACCAATGACATTGTAACAACCAAACTCCTTTGATAATATATCAACAAATATTTATAAATATATTCTAATGGATATCCATGACTATATCCATTAAAACTATCAACGACCGTTATTGATATGAGCAATGAATATATGTTGATATGTTGTAAACATTGTAATGGATTACACTGTTGAAATATGTTACTGATTACAAACAATATCGATATGTTTCCATTGAAAATATGGGTAAACATATTAATGAGTATCCGTTGAAAACATTTGGTGGGGATTTTAGACTATCTAACAAATGCCCTTGATAATTTTGACTGGTAATTTAAATATTTCAATGGATGCTCATGATATTATGTGGTAAAAGTTTTTTAAAAACATTTTAAAACAAAAATTTTAAAATGAAATAATTATTTTATATAATTTCTAAAATTAAAATTTGCCAGAAAAATATATATCATCTCATCTGCCCCCATCTTCTTCCCATCTTCCCCCACCTCTAGATACGTAGTATGAGATCAAATCGAAATCAAATGTTGAATATTGTTATCTCGGTGTTGTGTCATCAATAGGTGGTGTAAGAGGTTCTGGCACATCCTGGTATTGTTAGTCGGTCATCAGCTTGATGATACTCTCCATGTGACATATTTTTCTATATATGAAATGTGGTCTCTAGATACTTGATGCATCATTCTTCAAAGTATATCTCTTGAAAAGTAGGGGGTACGAATGTGGCATCTTCTAAGATATTTTTGTAGAGAACCAACACTATACAATTTCCTTTTATGCGGTCGAACCGACTACTTATAAAAACAATTTAACATTTGAATAATAAAAATTTTATGTAATTACATTTAAAGATTAAAATTTAAGATAAAATAAATTTTATCCTTTTGTTGCTGAGTGAGTTCATTTGGAGATGAAATGATGGTTTTGAGATTGTTGTGTAATCTCTTCTATGACAGCTCGAATTTTCAGTTCCTTTTTAGGATTAAAAAATTCGTATTAGTCAGACTCTTCCACAGTGATAGATTTTTTCTTGACATGTGTCTCAGCCGCAAGCTCAAGAAGCTTTGGTTCTCTCATATCATCTACAATATTGAATGATTAATTCGAAAAAATAACATAGTTTATGAATATAATATATAAATTAGATATACCAATTCTTTTTTCTCTTTTTATTTATTTTGTGAATGATTTTGCTGATGAGATATGGTAATGTAGAGTATTTCTCCGTGAGCCTTTTCACCATACCGATATTTTTTGCTTTTTTTACTTTTGGTTTTGAAGTCTCTAGAGTTCTAGTGTTGGATGAGGTGGTTGAAGACTTCGTCTATGATCCATGTCAGTTTGGTATTGGATCACGACATTTTCATTCTGTTATTTCTTGCATGTTTCTATTGTATATTGAATGATTTTAGTCGTCTTAAGTTCCTTTTAATGCATTATTTGTGTAATTTCCTGATCTTAAAAGAAACGAGGACTAAAGATCACATTTAATATAAATAAGATAAGAATCAACACTAAATGAGCATCATGGTGTAAAACCGAGAAATTGCTTGGCCCGAGTGGTCTATCATCAATCGAATGTGTCACTCGGAGATCACATAAGTCCTTGAGAAATTACTTAGGCAAACGGTAACCTACTTGTGAAAAAAAAGGAAGCATCAATCAGACCAACAACTTTGTTCGACTCAAGCACTTCACAACTCGATCGAGTGATGAACCAAAAAGGAAGCGGCTTTTACCCTTGTAGTTTCACTCCACTCGAGCGCCTGCCAACTCGGTCGAGCGTTGTGCTAGAATTTATCAAAGTTCAGTATGACATTTGGACGTGAAGGGATATAGAAACAATAATAAAATTAAAATTTTGGAGAGTGATATAGAGTGAGAAGCTATCAGACAACATTAAAGGTTCAATCTATTGGTGGAGATGGGTTTGAAGCAAGGTCATTGTTGTGATTGATTAAGAAATTGACTGATCCATCTCTAACCTTTCTTTTTAACTTATTTTTTTTGTTTAAACTTGTTCCAAGATGTAGATCCATGCTTTATGCTACAGTGTTATGTATTTGATTTCATCGTACTTCATATCAGATTCATTGTTCTTTGTTCTCTTATGGTCCATGACTTTATTCTTCTAATTCTTGAAAGGCCCTTTGAGTTGATTGAGTTGATTGTTACATGGATAAATTCAGATAGAGATGTTGAATTAATCTAGATCACATGCCTTGAATAAACTTGAGTCATCATATCGGGATGTAGGTTAGCTAGTATAAGAATTATGATATCGATCATTACTACATCCAACATGTAAGTCACTAAATGGAGACATCAATTATTCTACCGATTGAATAGGATCTAGACGTTGAGAGAAGATAGATCGGTAGAAGAAGATTCAATTCTGTGAAATAAATAAAGTATATTTTTCTAAAATTTTTAGTGAGTTTATGTATGTGTGAACGATTCTCAAAGCTAGAAGCACTGTCTCGATTTTAAATAATTGCAATCATAGTTTATTTTAGTTTCATAGAATAGATATTCGATAAAAACATTTTTTTTATGACCATAGTTTTATGAGTTTAGTAGTGTAAATTCCTCTTTATCTTTGTATTCGATCTTGCTATTACATGATCTGTATCTTTGCGATAATTTCTAGTCTAGGTGTAAATTATCAAAACTTGATGAAATGTGTTGTGCTTGAGGTAGTTTCTCTTGGCTTTAATCATAATGATATTGACCCATGATTTCATGTCACACATCCGTGTAGTGTAAATGTGCGACGCGCGAGGTGTGACTCCCAATACTAGAAAATTCTAGATTAGGGACGGAATTTGGGGACTGATATTTCCGTCCCTAAATTTAGGGACGGATTATACACGGATTAGGGACGGAAAATGAAATCCGTCCCTAAATTTATTGCCGTCCCTAAATTGGGGACGAAATTTATTGACGTCCCTAAATTGGGGACGGAATTTATTGCCGTCCCTAAATTGAGGACGAAATTTATTTCCGTCCCTAAATTTAGAGACGGTCAGATCATCCGTCCCCAATTTAGGGACGGCAACAAATTACGTCTCCAATTTAGGGACGGCAGAAATTTCCGTCCCTAAATTGGGGACGGAATTTGTTGTCGTCCCTAAATTGGGGACGGATGATCTGGTCGTCCCTAAATTTAGGGACGGCAATAAATTTCGTTCTCAATTTAGGGACGGCAATAAATTTCCGTCCCTAAATTTCCGTCCCTAAATTGGGGACGTAGGATCCTACGTTCGATCCGACCATTCGGGATCAATCATAGGCACACTAGGATACTCATCAAAGTTACCAATTGAAAACAATCCTCCGTGACCAATGATATGGTGGTATCAAAATGGATGACGAAGGATGATATGGTGGTAGAGGAGGTGGTGGCGGGGATCCAGCGAAACTTGTCAACAATCCTCCATGACCAGTGAATCAATGCGGTTTGATGATTTATTATGTGTTGACAATATTATACATAGAGGTTTTGGATACTTTTTGTTTATTTGATTTAAATGTTTTGAAAATGGAAATGTTCAATAGGTTATTAATGGAAACCAGCTCGTGGTTGCACCATGGATCACACAAAGACCAATCACGAGGGTCATAGTGAACGAGCTTTGGAATACAAACAATCAAATGGACATGAAAATATGAACAATGGGTGGACAAGGATGTCAAGAGGAGCTGAGCAAGACTACATACAAGGAGAAAAGACCGACAAGTGAAAGAAGCTAGATGACCTAAAGGCGCTCGCCACGAGCAAATATTCTAGCAAGATCGAGGCCAATGCACTCGGCTCGAGTAGAGACTCGCTCGACCCGAATAAACTCTCTAGATAAATGGAGCATGTGGAGGACTAACCTACTCAACCCGAGAATGGGAGGACTCGATCGAGCATGAATATACTAAAGTTTTGTATAATTAGAGCTTAATTCTTATACAGTGCTCAACAGAGCAGTTCCACCACTCGATCGAACATTTGTGTCAAGTTTAATTAATTTTTTTATTCAGTTTCCATTATGATTTAGTCTGTAAAAATAGAAGACCGATTAATAGAACCGTTAAGAAACTGAAGAAAAGATCGAAACCGAGTGCAAGCTAACCTATAGACAACACGCAAGCAAACTTAGATAGCGAGCCTGAGGAGGTAATCAAACCCAAATTTACGGAAGAGAGCGAAGAAGAACAAATGACGGAACGTCGCGAGTTGAACGTGCCACCAATAACAACCGCACTGACTTATTGATCATACACAGTTTCCAGTCCCACACAACTCTTATTATGCATTGTTAGGGGAAAGCTCACATCGAGCTACAACCGACATTCATTCAAATGCTAAGCAACAGAGTGTTTCGAAGAAGACCCGTTGAGGATCCGAATCAGCATCTCACCAACTTCAAGATGCTTTGCAAAAGTACCAATGCCGGTGAACGGATCTCAGATGAGGATGTTATGCCAAGTGCCTTGCATAAAGAGCAAGATTGGTTGTACTCTCAACCGTCTAACTCGATACAGTCATGGGGATTGCTAGAGGATAAGTTCATGACGCGGTTCTTCCCTCAAAGTAAAGTTCAGCTGGCCAAAAATCACATTAACATATTCGTACAAGGGGCGGCCAAGAGCTTATATGAAGCATGGGAACGTTTTAAAGGCTATCAACGCCTTTGCCTACATCACGGCATGGATCACAGTTACCTCATAAACTCATGGACAATACGAAGATAATGATAATAGCTGATTCACAAATCAAGGACTTAATTGATCAGATGGCCACCGAAGGAGGTAATGATGCAGGACAATACAACTATAACACTCCAGCAAAGGTGGCCCATCTGCATGAGACGCACGCCTTATATGCCGAATAGCTAATATCAAAGATCAAGTTGCGGGAGTCTACAATATGTTTTCCGAAGCACATCGTCCATAATATTTAGAGCACTCGGGAGAACAAGGATTTTTGGGGTACGATGAGTTGAATTACGTGAGTAACAATCAGCCTTTAAGAAATATTTATTACCCCGGATGGAGAAATCACCCTAACCTCTCATATAACAACTCCGATGGTACGTTGAATGTGCAACAAATATCAAGGAATTTCCAACCGTCGGTGCTGCAATGAAATCAAAACTTCCAGCCAAGAACGGATCCTCAAAATCAAGGGTATAAGCCACGTGCACCATCGCCGGCCCAACCCAAAGCAGCCCCCGACATTACAGCTATGTTCGCCCCATCCTCCAAGAGAAACAAAATCAAAACAACTTAGTAGTGAAAGTGAAAGCGGAGCAAGAAAATGCCAAGAACCAGATGGAGGGATTTCAAAACCATCATAGGAATTTAGTAACGCAAGTCGCACAATTAGCGCAAGAAGCAGCACGTCCACAAGGAGTTCTACTGGGGAGACTCAAATCGAACCCCACGAGCAAATCAACGCCATTCATCTAAGGAGTGGTAGGACGCTAGATCAACCCGCCCCCACAACATTTGAAGAAGGGGAATCATCCATCACAACAGTAGAGAAGGCTGGTACCGTTGATAAACACGAGAAGAAATCTGAGGAGAAAGAAGAGCCGAAGTATGTGAAACTCAGACCGATTCCTCCTCCTTTGCCATTTCCACAACGTCGACGCAAAAAGAATGATGATGCCCAATTCGCTAAGTTTTCTAAGATGTTGAAGAAAATTCACATAGCCATTCCATTCCACGAAATGTTGAAGGAGATGCCTTGCGAACAAAGGGTATGTGGAGACGGAAACCATAATGTTGACAAATTTGATGCTGCAACCAAACCTCCCCAAAAAGATGCCAGATCCAGGTATAATCGTGATCCCTTGTAAAATAGGTGATTATGAGATTAACCATGCACTCATCGATGTCGCAGCATGCGTAAGTGTGCTATCGTTGTTTCTATACGAGAAATTGGATCTCAGGGGTCCAATGGATCTATGAACTACATGAATGACGCTCACCTTGGCTGATCAAAGTGTGAGAATCCCAGAGGGATCTCCGGAAGATGTACCATTACAAGTTGGGAAGTTCTTCGTCCCTGTTGATTTCATTATCTTAGAGATGGAGGAAGACAAGAAGATCCTGAACATTCTCGGAAGGATGTTTCTCAATACGACAAAGATGATCATACATTGTGCTGAAGGAAGACTCACGTTGAAATTCAGAGACGAGGAGGTGGAGTTCAACTTGAACGATACACTCAAGCAGCCGTGTATGGTAGATTCGGTGTTCTACATCGACATCTTAGAGAAAGAAGCCGAGGAAGTTCTCGAAGAATTCGGGAATATGGATTCTCTTGAGATGGTTCTCTTAGTAGCTGGAGAAGGGTTAAGGACCCTAAATAAGTTACATATTACAAGAAGCTGATGGATGAAGGAAAGAAGAAAGAGATCCCAAACGATGAGTCAGACACGACCCGATTAGACCTTAGCGTGGCCCGAGCACAACAAACCATAAATTGAGCTAATGACAGAAATTTGGATGAATTGCATCATGGATTGTGCTCAGCCCATGCACAAATGAACATGACTCGAGTGGACCTAAGCTTAGTCCACAAACCTTAACGCGACTCGAGCCGCCTCCAACGCGACCCGAACAAGTGTGAGCCCAACCATTCCCGAGATGCCGAAAGATCATACCGAATATCCATCACCAGATTGGAGCCTTGACAAGGCACCCAAGGTGGAGTTGAAGCCTTTACCGCTAGGGCTCAAGTATGAATTCCTTGGAATTGAGTCTACCTATCCCGTAATAGTAAACGATAACTTAGATGAATCCCGGAAAGAACGATTGTTAGAAGCTCTTAGGAGATATAAGGGTGCTATAGGTTGTACGTTAGAGGACATTAGAGGACTTAGTCCAGTCCATTGCATGCATATGATTCATCTAGAAGACGACTCTAAGACCTCCATTGAACATCAATCAACATAGACTTAACCCAAAATGGAAGTAGTTAAGATAGAGGTCCTTAAGGTATGAGTATATCGACCTTGATACCTTTTCGATGGTTTGGGTCTAAGTGGTGGGTTGGAGATCATCTTTCTATGTCTTATGGGCATGGCACAATAATAAAGCCATCTACTCTGCTACTCTCGTGAATGAGATGCAAGAGTATACCGTCACAAGTAGCCTGGGTCTAAGTAGAGATTGGATTCCTTCGAATCCGACGTCATAGAGACTTAGTGTGTTTGCATAATATATAAAAAGGAAGAAAAAAAGAGAATAAAGAAACAAAGAATCTCATAAATGAAACAAGAATCCTCTTTATTTCTATGTTTAACACATGTCTGAAGTTTTGTATGGTGGAGAGAGTTGAGGTTTCTTGCTTGGTTTGCCTTTGATTTGCTTTCCTGTGGGTAGCCATGGTGAACCTAGGATGAAGACTAAAAAGTTATAGGTCGATTTGCTCATAATTTTCTAGTTGATCGATTAGGTCCGCCGTGGCGGTATCTCTAGGAGAAAGGGGAATTTTCATTTATGTATTTCCCATGTGTTCCAGTCTGGGGGATTTCAATAATCTGATTTTCATACACATTTTTCCCATGATTTTAGAGATGTCTGTGATGAGAATTGCAATATTTATGTGTGATTTTGTATCCGTTTTACTTGTTTTTGTGTTCACATGTTTCTACAGGTTTTGAGGCGTATTTGCTTCGTTTCGGAGCTAAGGAAAATACACGGAACAAAGTACGATTGTTGAGGATCACAATAGAGCAAATGGGATGAGTAACGGGAAAGAAATGAAACAATTCTCCCCAAAGAAGTATCCTGGCTCGACACATGCAATGCACGACCGATCACCTCTCATCAAGGACATGCACGGTCGAGCATGGAAATACGCATGACCGGGCTCACATCTAGCAGCACGATCGGGTGAATGGAAGAAGAGAGCTCGGGAAACTAAATTCTAGCGCCCGACCGAGCACCTTAGACAGGCCGATTGGGCTCACCAACCAGAACATACCCCATAAAGAACGCATGGCCTGGGAAACTCCATAGCTCGGGCGATCGCTCTTTTAAAAAAGTGCCCGACTGAACGGTTTGCACTGCTCGGTCAGGTGTCCAAGAAACCTAAAACAGAAAAGGAAATAAAGCTTGGGTGGCACACCACTTGAAGAGAAAAGGAAATGATGCATGCGGTTTGCACGAAAAGGAAAAGAGAGGCACCCCATTCGGGAATTTTGTCAAGCCCGATCGGGCACAATAAGGAAACCAGTTTCCTCATCAGGTTTGAACTCATTTTCACGAGGGGAGGACCCCCAAACTTTGTTTAAAAACGGAAGCTCGGGTTCTCTCTGTTTTCGGGCGCCTTTGGAGCAGTCTTGCCAAGGAGACATTAGGGGAGCATTGAAATTTGATCCGGCCCTCGTTTTGTTTGATTACTATGCTCTCTAGACTATCTATTTCTTTCATGATGCTTTGTTTCAAATTCATGTCTGAGTAGTAGCCTTGTTCTAGGAGAAAGGATTAGCCCTAAGCATTCCAGGAACCTCTTTTGGTTGATTTATGAATGCCATTCTCTATTTTGGTTTTTCTATTCTTTGTTTGATTATTTGAATGTCATGTATTTGCGAAGGCCAAGTAGATGCATGTCTTAGAGAGTTAAGGGATCACCCACGAAAGTAGGGGGTAACTTGACTAAATCACGTTTTTATGCCTTGAAAGAGGGTAGAAATCATATTAGGATCGTCCGCCTTAGATTCTTTGATTGGCAATGCATGATTAGATTGATTGATTGTTGGTACCGGAGAGCCTTGTGGTGAAACCGAATCCTAGAGCATTTGTTTGATTGCCGAGAACTCGTTAGTTTATTGTCTTTAGTTATTTGATCTCAAAATTATATTCGTTCGTATCAAGTTATTGAGTTTAGTTTGTGTTGCGTAGTTCTTGTGGGATCGAAACATGGAGTACTACAAACGTGTCACTTACCTTTGTCTTAAACACAATCTTCCACTCATCACCCTCCTTCATTCAAATTTGATGGTATCCGCTCTTTGAATATATCTTAGAAAAAATAGAAGACCCATTCAATTCGTCTAAAATGTCATCTAATTGAGGTATATGGTGACAATACTTTACCGTAATATTGTTAATTGCTTGATTATCGATACAATTAAGACATGTGTCATCCTTCTTAAGCACGAGTATATCTAGTACAACACATGAGCTCATTGACTTGCTTCTCAAACTCATTGACTTGTGTTTTGAGATCCTTAGTCTTCTCAAGATTGGTTCGTTATGCTAGACGATTTCAAATGCTTGGGTTAGGTACAAAATAATTTGGTGTTCATGCCCACCCCATGGATGTAAGTCATTGGGTGATTCATAGGGAAACACATCGTCTAAACCCTATGATATATTAGTGACAACACTAGGAAAAAAGGTGAGCTTGTTAGAGAAATATGACTCTATAAAAAAGTACAAGAATAGGCTGGTTTGAATGACAAGCCATTTGAATATGCTCACTCTCATTCAAAGAAGCATTGTGCTAATGAGTTTTCTCTCAAAGATTTGTTTCTAGATTTCTCTCAAGACCTCACTATAATTGTGAACTACCTCATGCACTACAAAAACAAAATGCATTTCCAACGGCTAAATCCGTTGGAAATGATTGATTTTCTATTAGATATGACAATTTTCAATGGGTTTCATTGAATTTCTACCCGTTGGAAATCGACTACTGAACGAATGCCCGTTGGAAATCCATTGGAAATCTTCAAGGGAACTTACTAACGGATGCCCGTTGGTTTTTAACAGGAATATTTAAAAACTTTCAATGAATGCCCATTGATAATGTTGTTCTTCGTTGATAATTGATGATTTTTTAAAATAAATAAAAATAAAATGAAAAATAGTATATTAAAATTTCTGTACAAAATTTAAAACTAAATGAAATTAAGAAAACAAGCTAGCCTACATATCATCTAAAATGCCACCGACGTCTTCGTCTCCATCTTCTCCACCGCCTCGAGAAGAGGTCGCCTCGGAGTCAATGATTGGTTCGTTTCTTGGTAGTCTTTTCTCAATAAGTTGTGGTGTCTGATATGGTTGACCGATCATCAAATCTGTGATGGTCTCCATAAGATACATATTCGCCACCGTATCTTCAAATGTATCTCGAATTGCTCGATGTGTCGTTCTTTCATATACGTTGTCTAGACCTTGGGGGTACCTTTGCGGCTTCCTCTACAATTTCTTTTTGTAGAGAGCTTAGACCATATAGACGCTTATTCTATGGCCTAATAGACTAGAATATCAAACAAATTAAAGTTAGTATGTCGATTTATAAATTTTATAAAATCAATATTATAAAGTATTAACGTTATTTAACTGTAAAAATTTTTTTCCCATTTTGTAAAGGACTAAATTCATCAAGGGATGGACCAATGGCTTTTATGATTGTTGTGTGATTTTTTCCCTCACATCTTTTACCATCCGCTATGCAAAACGGTCGACCAACTCTTGTTCCTCAAACTCTTCCACGATGGCGGGCTTCTTCTCAGCATGAGTCTCGATTATTAGCCCAGAAGTGTCGGTCTAACCTCTCATATAACAACTCCGATGGTACGTTGAATGTGCAACAAATATCAAGGAATTTCCAACCGTCGGTGCTGCAATGAAATCAAAACTTCCAGCCAAGAACGGATCCTCAAAATCAAGGGTATAAGCCACGTGCACCATCGCCGGCCCAACCCAAAGCAGCCCCCGACATTACAGCTATGTTCGCCCCATCCTCCAAGAGAAACAAAATCAAAACAACTTAGTAGTGAAAGTGAAAGCGGAGCAAGAAAATGCCAAGAACCAGATGGAGGGATTTCAAAACCATCATAGGAATTTAGTAACGCAAGTCGCACAATTAGCGCAAGAAGCAGCACGTCCACAAGGAGTTCTACTGGGGAGACTCAAATCGAACCCCACGAGCAAATCAACGCCATTCATCTAAGGAGTGGTCTGTGCATCTGTAATATTAAAATAATATGATTAAATAACATTTTTAAATATAAATAAATTTAAATTATAAAATCAATTTTCTTCCAACTCTTTTTTTTTCTTTTGGAGAACGATTTTGCTCCCGATGTATGTCGATGCAGACTATCCCAAGAACTTTCTCGTCGTACCAAAACTTCTTGGTCTTTTCGTTTTTTATCTTGAAATCTTCCGACTCCTAGTGCTGAACAAGTTAGTTAAAAATCTCGTCCATTGCTCATGGCGATTTTGCGTTCTTATTGTAGTAGTTGTGCTTGGTGTTGTTCATCATCAAGTGCAACCGCGAGATTACATATCGCACATTTAGGCGAAGATCTGCGATGTGTCATTTTTCTACCATCTATAGGCTCGCAACAAAATTAAAGATAAAGAAATTAATTTATTGAAAATTTTCAATAATAATTAACTAAAATTTTATATCATAGCACTTACAATAAAAGTACACAATCATCGACGATCTATCACCTATGGTGTAACTTGTAAGAAAAAGTACATCGAATCTTGCATAGAATCTTGGATTATGTTGTTATTAGTTTCTTTAAGGTCATCATCCACATCAAATCTACACGCGTAAATGAAAAACATTAGATTATTCCAAAAATTAATACAAATATATATGTTTAAATGACTATTAGTATACCATAATGTCCCATCAGGATGATAGGGATCGATGATGATGTGATTTGGATGATCGTCGAAGGTATCGATAAAATCATCTATATCCACTATATCGTCTTCTTCATCAAATATCGATGGCACCGATATAGGTGATGGAGGGTGGTATGGTGGTAGAGGAGGTGGTGGTGAGGCTCCAACGGAACCCGTAAACAACCCAGTGTGACCGATAAATCGTCAAGGTCTCATTGTATTTAATGGTTTAGGATAACTGTTTTTGAAAATTCGTAGTTTTAATTTTGAGATTGTGTTGAAAATATAACTCGTCAAGGGGTTAAATACCCAATTTCCAACAAATGCCCGTTGAAAACAAATTCCAATCAACATATGTCATTTATTGACCTGACAATTGAGTTTCCAATGGATGTCCATTGGAAATCATGTTCTCAAGGCAATAGATGTCATTAAGAGGCTGTATGTATGTCCTTTTAATGGGAATGCATTGAAAATTCCAACTAATGTCTAATTTATCTTATGTTCATGAGGCAACGATCTTGTAGTTGTCAACTAGGCGTAGCATAGATCAACATTGTCGAATCCATCATATGCCCGTATAAAAAATCCCAACGGGCATCTTTTTCAACTCCCAATAGATACCCATTGATACTTTGCCATATGAAAATAGCAGAATGTCTGTTGGAAAATGTAAAATCCTTGAAAAGTTTCTAACTCTCGAATAGAGTTTTTATGAATCAACGGGTGTCTGTTGCAATTTTCAATGGATGTCCATTAAAAATGGAATACAAGAGTTGAAAAAAAGTTTAAGTTACAAAACTTTCATATCTTAATTACATAATCCACATCTCTTCTTCCATTGATTCTTCCATTGGTGAGTCTTGCTTGAATGGTGCATTGAATTCATTTCCATGTTCATCTTTTGTATCTTCTTATTCAACGTCTTCCTAATCATCGATGTATTCACCATCTATTTTAGTCATTGTGATAATCTTTTCAATATTTTCAGTATTAATTAATCGTATTGGCTTAGGGTGATTGATTTACAATATAACTTTGTTTTCTTTTGTGTTTATAATGCCACACGATTAATCTTAACTATGACCCACCACTCTTTTCTTTGATGTTTCAATGTTATTGGATATTACACATATTATATCTGATTTGCTTGATCTGTTGTATGAATAGATCATACTTTCCATAATGTCGTGTTGGGTTGATATCAATTCCTCCCCATCGATTTTTTCGCGTACCACATCCAATGGTTGGATCAAACCACTGACATTTGAAAAGCATTATCTTAAATCCAACCAAACCAAGATATTCGACCTGTAGAATTTAGTGCAAAATGTCGGAGAAAATACCATCTTTTATTTCACTATTAATGCAAATGTCATAATGGAACGTACTTCTATGTTTTCCATGCTCATAAGTGTGGAATGTGTATCTCCGAGCAAACATAATTGGTCAACACAATACAACTTTTTCCAAGACCATTAGCCAAATCGTTTAACCAATTGGGATGTCTCTCATCGCAACTCTGAACCTATAACACAAAAATGAATGATTACTTATAAAATAGATTATTTTAAATATAAATACAAAAATATGTGATGTATATACATACATAATCTCTCAACCATGAGGTAAAATGTAGAACTTTTATTTTGTTGAGTTCATCTGCACTTAGATGATGATATGTGCCCATTACTTCTTCATCAAAGATCATATAGTGAAAACATGTTAACATATATGAATATATATATGTTTGTAATAAGTTAAAAGATCGATTTCCATCATTTTGTACCTTCCGAAAGTAAATAGTTGTTGACAAATTAATAATATATATGTGTGGCATGAATATACTCCTATGATGTTAGCAAATATTCCTTGGATGTCCCTCTCGTACGTCCAATTGTTGTAAAGACATCAGGTATCGCACCAAACTAAGGATTATATGGATATAGATAGTTTGTGTGATCTTTTCTGATATTCTTTATTTCGTCGGAATATGTGACTCAAAATAAAATGAGCTGAAATATGTCATTTCTTCCAACACGTACTGTTTAACAATAGATCCTTCAACCACTACTTTGTTTTTTCTCTTTTTTTTTAGATGAAAGAAAAACCTTTCCAAAGGATACATCTATATGAATTGAACCGTTCCACCGAGTATTGCATCATCTGGTAAATGTATTGGAAAATATTCTGTGAAATCGAAGAAGGAAGGCAGGAAGACTTTTTCCAAAGAGCATAATACCTCCGAGGTATTATTTTTCAATAACTTAAGGCCATTTATTTTAAATTTGTTGAACATATATCTCTGAAGAATATGCCAATTCTGCATAACACGCCATGCACGTTACGTTGTAATAGCTCCCCAAACATAATTGGAATGAGTCGTTGCATGAAAAAATAAAAATCCTAACTTTTGAATCCGATGAGCTTGAAACTAAAATATCCATAGACCAATCAATGTTTGATGCATATCAATCTGGAAATTTAACGTCTTCTTTTAACCATATTAATAATGTTATTTTTTGTAGTTCCGAAAAATCGGAATATTGGGATAGGTGCCTTTCTATGGGGTAACTCCAACTCATGTCTTCGACATATTGTCTTCAAATCTTTCATTTTGTGTATGTTATCCTTGTTTTTCCCTATCACATTTAAAACAGTGTTGATGATGTTATCGAAAACATCTTTTTAATATGTATAACATCCAAATTATGACACAATATTAGTGATTTTCAATATGGCGATTTCCAAAAAGAAATTGTATTTGCGTACCTATTTGCATGCATGGTGCTCTTCTTTCTGTGCCACGTCTTTTAGAATATGTTTCTTATATTTTCTTATCTATAAAACAATATTTGTTTCATAATATGTCTCGGGAGCTTAATTATTTGTGAATAAATATTCATGTATGATTTTGCAAAATGAATAGATGCAATTTTCAAATACATTGTAGTATATTATTATACTCAACAATCTTGATGGTAAGGATAAACGAGATAGACCTTTACAATAACCTTCATATATAGGTTGTTTCGTTGCATCCAATAGGTTGAGAAATCGACATGCGTTATTGTTCGGCATCTCTTCATGTGTTTGCTCAATAACTCCAACGAAAAACATATCACACCATTTTCACTTATGGATTGGTCATTAGTTCACAACGAACCTATTCATTTCTTTTTATTGCTTCTGCTTCTTGCACACTATCTCTAACGGCACAATTTCTACGAAACATGCATTGTAAATGTCCTCGCAAACAATTTTTTGACTTCGATATTTTTTGTTTTTGCATGCTTTACAGAGACATGGTATTGTCCCGCATTTTTTACACAAAGGTTGCATCGATGCAAAATTCATGAATTGCTCCAATCCATGTAAGAATTCTGACGAAATCTTTTCTTATATAAACAACGACAAAAACTAACTAAATTTAATTAAATTGAATCAAATAATAGAGAATAAAATTTGATAGCATAAACTAAAAATGGGGATTTGATACCACATCATATGAACCTAGATCGACGTTCAATTATTAGAAAGATGTGAAACCCTCGATAGCACAACTTAAAACTTATCTTACCAAAGAAAGGACGTCTAAAACCCTAGTTACAACCCGCCTAGAAAACCTTAGACTCTGTTAACAACGCCATAACACATGTGATTAAACTTTTTATATGTGCACTAATTTTGCTATTTGAATTACAAGTTATTGTGATAGTGATTCTATTTGTGACCAGATCTCTATGTATTAGAGAAATAAGTTAGTCATACAAAAGGACGAAAGTTAAGTCATGTTGGCAAGGAGAACATGACTATAAATTTCAATATAAACATTTGGAATGAATTTGGTTTATCGTAAAATTAAGAATATGATTAATGCTAAGCAGAGAGACTATTACAACTACATTATGATCACTTATGGGGCCACTAGTCTAGGATTTGATCCTATAAATGAAACTCTTCAATCCCCCATTCATTAGTAGAAAAAAAATTCATATATATTAATAAAAACATTGTTTATTTGTACTCAAAGTCACTCATCTTTTATACCTTATTGAATTTTTTGGGTTGTTTTCCTTTTCAAGGTTTATCCAAAGGTTGAAAAAGTCCAAACACACCCTTTAAAGTTTATTCCAGTTTTGGATGTGATTTGTAGGGATGTAACTATAGTGGTTAAAAAATCATGGCAACAATGAAGTGGTCTAAATGATCACGTTACACCTATTGAAATTGTTAAGAATGAAGAATCTTAGTCGAGGAAAAGTAATGCAAGTTACTATGCAAGTACTATGGATACACATGAAGCAGAGTCCATGTCGAATAGGGCAAATTCTTCACATAGATCAGACCGTATAGAGAGACTAACCCAACCATCTTCTAGACCACAAACATATTAACTAAATAAATTAATGAAAACATAACCAATACTACTTTAATATAAACCATAAAAGCATAGTACGAAAATAAAATTTCCAATATATATTAACAATAAGATCATAATACCTAAACAAGCGCACCCCTATGGAGACGACAATAAAATGTATCACAGTAAAAATGGAGAAATGTAATGAATATTTGGATTGGTTAATATCGAGGCATGTAATGCATCAAGTACCTTCAATTGAAGAGCCCATAACCATTGTGTGACTACTATCAAGGCTGTTGTTGTTTTGTTTTAACTATTGATATGTAAACAATGTTCATGTATTTATGTAACATGGAATGCAAAACACCAATGTTAGAGAAACATTTATGGTTTATATGTATTTGAAACTTTTTTATACCTTTATGGTTTATAAGTATTTGCAATTTAATTATGTGTTATGCTTTAATGGTTTATATTAGTGGAGTTTTAATTATGTTTTTATAAATATGTTTGCATGATATGTTATTATGGATTGTATTATGTGATATTTGATTGTGGTTTTATAATTTATTTCAATTATCTGTTATAGTTTGTATTAATTGTAAATATATGTGTATATGTATGTATACATGTAAATATATATAAACTTAAAAAAGATAATTGGTTGAAAATTTTTAAAAATTGCAACTAAAAGTATTAACAAAATTTAAATAAGTCCTCTTATTAATAATATGTCCTTTTGGTAATTTTGCTCAAATCGTAATTCCAACAGTTTCCTATCATTCGTTCGTAATCGCAGTAATCCATAATCGCTACCAAACAAATCATTATAACCATTCAAACAAAGTAAAATAAAACACCACTGATCGCAAACGCAAATGCAATGATTCCACCAATGATGTCCTTAGTGTCCCTCGCATAGCTTCATACTTTTATCTATTTCCTTCTCTCTCTCTCTCTAAAAATGTAGGTCACACCTTGATGCAAAAGATTGTTGTTTATGTCAACACATAATCTGGAGATGGGATAAGCTTCACATATTATAAAAACACATAAATTTTAACAGACGTTTCAACGCATACGTTTCTTGAAAGCTTTCTTGACGATTTCCAACAGATATCAACAAAAATTATATAATGAATATTTCAATGGGAAAACAAAGGAAATGTACAGTTGAGACATCCGTTGATAACCATTATAGAGTTCGTTATAATTTTCAATTGCTTATCAAGGATAGAATTTGTTGGAATGTATGAACGGATGTTTAATAGCCACTCGCCATTGGAAATGATCATTGGAATCCATTAGAATTCATGTTTAAAGACCATTGAAAACAATCAAAATGCTCCAATGAATGCTCATTTAAATATTTAAATTTCCAATGTAATCGCAAGAAAATTTTGATCATTGAATTTCAACATTCACCCGTTAGGAAAAAATTTCAATCATCGAATTTCAATATTCACCCGTTAGGAATATCAACGAATATCTGTTGAAAAAATTACTATTTATATGAGGAATGATTTTGGTTTATCCTCACCACTTAGGTGTAAACGTATTCTAAAAAAATCGTCCTTTTCAAATAGAAATATACATAGGTCAAGAAAGTGCATGTATAGAAGAAAAGATATGGTAACATAAGACATTCCACAAAAAATCTTACTCGAGTTAGAATAATTTATAAGTTTTGTGTCGAAGTAACCTTTTATAGTCAAAAGATTTCAATGCCAAGAATGAGAAGACAAAAAAATATTGGTACAGCAAGACGGTTCCCGGAGACTGTTCACATCGACACAATTAGGAGCTAAACCATTTAGAAAAGGAAAAATAATTGGTAAGAATATTTGAATTGATATATATATATTGTATATGTTAAGTGATAATTCACCCATGTGTGATCTAATTCATCATACGTTTTAAAAATTATATCTAGACTAGAGATTCGGCTATGATTAGGATCCATGTAGTACGAGGGTCAAACACAAGGTCTAAAAGGAATTGAAATTATCACTCTCATGAAACTATAATCATCAAGTATAAAAAGTGTAGGTGTATCTAATATCGACATGTAAAATAAATTAAAATGAAAATATAAAGAAGCGAGATGATGCTTATTGGTTCGAGATTCTTTCTCATGTACATGAACTCATTGAAGATTTCGGAAAGTGTCAGTTTGTTCTTATCGGAGAATTCATACTTCTTATACGGATCTACCTCATCTTTAAGTCTAAATAAAATTTATGCATTGACATATCCATCTAATGACCTACACACTAAACGTACTACTAATAGATTCTCTTGAGTTCTAAACCCTTGTTCAAACATTTCACCCATTGACGTCTCCATCTAATGACCTACGTATTTAATGCATTATCGTTCAATATCATTATCTCTAAACCGATTCATCTAACTACCGATATGATCATCCACTCTATTTAATACATATGATCTAGTGTGATTCGATGTCTCCATCTGAATTATACAATGTGACAATCAATTTAAAGGATCCATTAATAATCAAAAGCATAGATCATGCATAAACTTGTAAAAGCAAAGAACACATTCATAAAGTACAATGAGTTTAAACACACAAAACTCTAGGCTAAAGCATGTATAAACCCAGGGATCTACATCTTAGAAAAGACCTACCGCAATAAACAAGTAAAAAGAAAGGGTTAGGAAAACTCAGTCTATCTCTTGATTAGTCGCTGTCATGACCTCGACATTCACTTGTTTTCACCGATAGCTTAATCTTTTGATGAACTTCGATTGCCTTTTCACTCTTTTTCACGATCCTAAATATCTCATATATGTACACTTGAGTTTTTTTCATCCTCTTTCTTTGTCTTCTCATCAAATTTTTGGTCTCCAACTTTCAGGAAACCTCTCCAAGACTTCAAAATTTTAAAATCTCAATTATCACGTGAATTCGATAAAATAATCAGTTGAGTTGGTTGTAGCTCGGGCCAACCTTGAAATGATCAGGCATATCACTCAATCGAGTAAGGAGCGAACCTAAGGGTTTAAAAAGCTACCATGTTTGAATATGCTTGATCGAGTTAGTCACAGCTCGAGCCGAGCGAAACTGTAGGAATGACATTAGTGCTTTTTACTGGTCGGTTGGTTAATCACTCATCCTGAGTTATTCCTCGGATACTTTTGTGAATCTCATTCTTCAACACTCAACCGAGTGAGTTTGGACTCAAGCTGAGCAATTTCTCTATTTCTATCATTGATGTTTGTTTTGTGCTGAAACATTGTCATGTTTTTCCATAATAAGCTCATTATTCCCTATAGCCTGCAAGATCATAAAATGAAACAAATTAGACGTAATTCAAAATAAAGTAGAATGTATTATAATTTTATGTTGGAAAGGAAGAAATGTGTTGAAAATGATGAGGCTCTACCCGACACACCGACAACACAAGGGTCAGTCACTAGAAATAATGCTAAGACGATGCAAAACATGTCTGCTCGAATGGTGGCGAACGAAGTTGCTAAAGCACCATAAGACCATCAAAAGACATCAAGGGAAGCTTATGTTATGTACCTTAAAGTTGACAAGGTCGAAAGGAATAAGAAGATAGGAGAACCACTGGAGCTTAGTCCGAGCAATCCCACTAGACCAATGGAGCATGTGGAAGAAGTAACCGCTCGGCTCAAGCATTAAGGAACTAGACCGAGCATTGCAGATCTCGACCAGGCATTACTTTTGCTTGGACAATGTACTATAGTTTTTGTGGATTTAGGGTTAAGAAATAAACGGTGCTCGACCGAGCAGTTACACCACTCAGCCGAGTGCTTTAGTTAAGTTGTCTTACTTTTAAATGTTTACATTATTCTTTGGTCCTTAAAAATATAGGACCCTTTGTATGATATTATTACCAAAGTCTTTATCAATATATTTGTCTTTTTCTTTGCTAATCCTAGAAATTTAGCTATCGAACTCTTGAAAAGATTTCGAGTTTATTTTCAACTTAAAACTAGATCAGAAGTGTTTTGGTGTCATTCACAGTATTTCAGGTTCTCTAATTAGGTTTTAGTTTGGGTTTAAGATGCCCTTGCTTTGGAAAGAAAAGTTCTAAGTTCAATTATCGGGTTTCTAATGAGTTTCATTCCAAACTCATCCTCCTAACAATAGAACGATGATCTGTGATCATATCAAATGGTAGTAGAGTGTTGGTCTTGTGTAAAGGGAAAAACAAAAAAAGGAAAAAACTCCATAAAGGAAAACTACAAGGACAATGAAAGCAAAGAAAAGATAAAAATCCAAAAAAAGAAAAGAAAAAGAAAGTGTAGAAAATAGAAATAGTCTTTAGGATAGAAATATAAAGAGTCCTTGGTTAGAATAGAATTACATTATATTAGGAGACTTCATTTAAGTATCAGCGTTATACGCTTGTAGCGTCAAAATTTAGTTTGAGTATCGGGATTTAACTTCGAGTTATTCTTTAGTTCTGAACTACATCAAAGAGGAGGAGTTGAAGAAAGAGACAAGCGAGTGAGAGAGAGAGGGAAAATTGTGTGAAACACTTTTTGAGAGATTGTGAGGTCTGTTCATCTTCTTTTTCTTTCTTTCATCTTTTCTACTACAACTTTCAAATATGCAGTTTTAGAAGTCAACATGAAGAACCACCCTACGATGAGGTAACCGCACAGATGAATCCACCATGGTAGTTGATGATGGATGAATTCCAATGCATGATGTAGTAATTTACCATTTTCAATCCACGACATGGCCGGGATGAGGCAGCAACATATGGAGAACCACCATGAAGGAGGCCAAACATAGCTCAACATTTATACCCTCTAGACTTGTAAGAAGCCGAGTATGTCGAGGTGCTTGATGAGCGTTATGATGTCCCAAAAGTAACAATCAACGAGCAAAAGACCCATTCAATGATGACATTAGTTGCATCAAGATGGAAATTACTATGTTCATTAGAAGGAGCAATCCCAGAGCTTATTTCGAATGGAACGAAAGACGGAGATGGTTTTTGAATGCCATCATTATTCTGAACTCAAGAAGGTGAAACTGGCGCAAGTCAAGTACTGGGACTACACACTGGTGAGTGGGATCAACTCGTATACTCTCAAAGGCATCGAGAGAGCATGCTGTCAAAACTTAGGATGAGATGTGTACCATCATGCGATGTTGATTCTTACCATCTCACCATCATCGAGAGGTCCATCAACGTTTGAAATGATTAGGCAAGGTAGTAAGAGCATTGAAGAATACTATAAGAAGATGGAGTTCCTAATGATTCGAGCGAATATCGAGGAAGATCGAGAGGCGATAATGGATTGACTTTTGAGCAGCCCCAACCTTAACATACAAGATCCCATGGAGGCCCATTCTTACATGAATATCGATGATTTTCTGCACCTAGAAATAAAGGTCGAGAAGCAACTAATGAGGAAGGGCAAATCATTCAAACAGTACAGTAATTCCTCTAACTATCGACCTGAAGCTAACTAGTCTAACAAAAAAAAAACACAAGATACAACATAGAGAAGAAGGTGGAGACTTTACAACCCAAACCAGCCACTACTACCAATACACCCTTATGAAATTTTAATACTCGTTGTTTCAAGTATCAAGGTTGGGAACACTTTGCTCGGGACTGCCCAAATAAAAAGGCTATGATCATACGGGCTCATGGAGATTACGACATGGCATCCAAAGATGTAGAAGCACCAAATTTAAGACATACCCCTAATTGGGATGAAGAGTTCGAGGAGCACGAGGTTGTAAAGGGCGAGTTATTAGTAGTATGTTGAGCAATAAATCTGCAAGCTAAAGAGGGAACCATAGTACAAATTGAAAACATCTTCTAAATGCATGGTCTTGTGTTGAACAAGGTATGTAGTGTCATAGTGGATGGAGGTAGTTGCATGAATGTGGTTAGCACATTGCTTGTGGAAAAAGTGGGATTGAACACCACGAGGCATCTTAAACCCTCCAAGTTGCAATGGTGAAACCAAGATTCAACATGAAGTTCGAGTTTAGTATTGAGAAGTACGAGGATGAAGTGTTATGTGTTGTCGCCCCAATTCAAGCAAATCACCTCCCGTTAGGGTGACCATGGCAATTCAACACTCGAGCGCAACACGATAGGTTCAACCACAAGTATTCCTTCTATTTCAAAGGATGACACGTTCGCCTAGCTCCACTCACACCCAAAGAGGTATTCAAGGACCAAGTAAAGTTACTAAAGAGCAAGAAGAGGAAAATTCAAGTGCGTGACCATGAGGTAGTTCACAAAAATGATTAGGCATCGAGAGAAACCAAGAAACACGCGTTTGAGAGACAACCCGTGAGCATTACCTTTCTTTCAATGAGAGTGAGTGAATTCAAAAGGCCTTGACAATCAAAGTAGCCTATATTATACTCTTTTTAAAATATTTGTATTTCACTAACGAGCTCATCCCCTCTTTATGTAGTGTTGTCAACGAGTTATTGCATGGCTTTGAGGATGTGTTTCTCGATGAAACACCCAACGGCTTACCTCTAGTTTGTGGGATTGAGCACCAAATCGACTTCGTACCATGTGCAAGCATTCCCAATCAACCATCTTACCAAATTAATCTCGAGGAGACTAAACAGCTTGAGAGACAGGTCTGTGAACTCGTGAAGAAAGGATATGTGAGAGAAATATGTCACCATGCAATGTACTGGTGATACTCGTGTGTTGATTATCGCACAGTTAACAATATTACGGTAATACATTGTTTAGATGTTGATAGAAAAATTGCATGGATCTTCCAATTTTCTAACATAGATTGGAAATGTAGATACCATGAAAAATGCATGAAGAGGGTGATGAATGGAATACCGCATTTAAAACCAAGCCAGGGCTAATGCACCTATCTCATATATGTGATTACTAAATCATGTTCTTAGGAATTGTATAGGCAAATTCGTGGTTTTATACTTCAATGACATCCTACTATACAATAAAACCTACGATCAGTTCTCAACGTATTGCAAAGCAAAAATTATACGTTGATCTTAAGAGATGCATTTTTTGTACTAACAAACTAGTGTTCTTAGGATTATAGTCAATGAACACGGAATACACATCGATAAGGAAAAGATAAAGGCCATACACGATTTCCCAAGCTCTAAGATAGTTGGAGAAGTCCAAAGCTTTCATGGATTGGTCAGATTTTATCATTGATTCGTTTAAGATTTCAGCACCTTGACTCCGCCTTTGACTCAAGTAATGAAGAAAAGCGTCATATTCCAGCGGGTCGAAACACAAGAGAGGGCCTTCTAAACTCTAAAAGATAAATTGACACAAGCTCTCTAATTTTCATTACCTGATTCCACTAAACATTTGAAATTGAATAAGATGCATCAAGTGGAGGAATTGGAGCAATATTGATGTTGGATCATAGACCCATTGTCTACTTCAGGGAGAAGCTCAAGGGATCATAGTTAAACTATCCAACTTATGATAAAGAGTTGCATGCATTGGTGTGAGTGCTCCAGTCATCGCAACACTACTTGTGGCCAAAAGAATTTGTGATTCATACTGGCCATGAATCACTCAAGCATCTCAAGGGGCAACCAAAATCGAACCATAAACACTCCAAGTGGGTGGAGTTCACAGAGACATTTTCGTACGTCATCAACACAAGGAAGGTAAAAAAAATGTTTTTTGCTAATGCATTATATTGACGTTATACTTCACTTTCTATAGTAGACGTAAGGGTGCTTGGTGTCAAACGTATTAAGCAACTCTACCACCTTGACCTTCATTTTTTGGGAAATATTCAAGTCCTATAAGAACACTGCCATAGTTAAGTACTTTCGTATTAATGAGTATATTTTCATGAAAGTAAGTTATGTGTACATGAAAATTTTATTCACGATTTATTAGTTCGTGAGGCACCAAGAGGAAGACTAATGGGACACTTTGGATAGGCTAAGATTTTGTATGTATCGCGGGAACATTTCGATTGGTCCCATTTTCATCGAGACATTGAGCACATCTGTGGAAGGTACATCATGTGTAAGAAAGCTAAATCTCGTTTCCAACCCCACGGTATGTACTCACAATTATCTATTCCGAGTCACCCCTAGACGGATATTTCTACGGATTTCGTGTTAGGTCTCCCTAGGCCTAAATTAGGACACAGTTTTGTTTTGTCATTGTTGATTGATTCTCTAAGATAGCTCATTTTATTACATGTGATAAGAGTGATGATGCATCGTATGCTACTCCATTGTTATTTAGGGACATTACACGATTGCATGGCATTCCTAGGAAAACGTTTTGGTGTAAATTAGGCACCAAACTTTTATTCTCCACTATCTGTCACCCTCAAATTGATGGACAAATGGAAGTGGTTAATAGAACTTTATCGACCTTATTACGAGCATTGCTCAAGATTAATCTAAAAACATGGGAAGAGTGCCTACACCATTTCGAGTTTTCATATAATATAGGGTGGTTCATAGTGCTACTTAGTTTTTACCTTTTTTGATCGTTGATGCTTTTAACTCACTTACATCATTAGACATGGCCATTTATCATCTTCAAAGCTTACTAACCTTCATGGCAAGAAAAAACTGAGTTTGTGAAACAGATACACGAGAAGGCACAAGCCAAAATCTAAAAGAACTCCGCGATACATCAAACATGCAAACAAGGGATGAAAGAACATGGTTTTCAACCCAAAGATCTAGTGTGGATCCATTTATGCAAGGAGAATTTTCCTCCACGGCAAAAATCCAAGCTTATGCCCTGCCATTGATAGACCGTTCAAAGTATTCGAATTCATCAATCACAATACATACAATATCGAGTTGCTTGGTGACTAGAATGTTAGTTTCACTTTCAATGTTGCTGACTTGGCTTGTTTTGATGCAGATGATGATCCTGATTTGAAGAAGGTGGGGATTATAAGTATGAGGCTCTGCCCAACACATCGACAGCACAAGGATTGGTCACCTGAGCTAAAGCTAAGAAAGTGCAGAACGTGTTTGCTCGATTGGTCGCGAATGAACTTGCTAATGCACCACAAGAGCATCAAAAGATATCTAGGAAAGCTTATAGATGTGCCTATAAGGAGACAAGGTCAAAAGGAACAAGAAGATAAGAGAGCCAGAGGCGCTCGGTGCGAGCAACATACCACTTGACCCGAGCGAACCTACTTAACCAATAGAGCATACGGAAGGAGTGACCGCTCGACCTGAGCTCTAAGGAACTAAACCGAGTGTTGGAGAGCTCGACCGAGCAATTACATCGCTCGATCGAGTATTTTTATCTGATATAGTTAAGTTGACTAATTTTATTAAGTTCAAACTTTTTTGTATCATCCATATAAATAAAAAACCCTTTGTATGACATTATTACCCATGTTTTATCAATAAAGTTATCTTTCTTTGCTAATCCTAGAGATTTAGCTATCGAACTCTTGGACATATTTCGAATTGTTCTTCGACTTATCAACACAACGTCACAAGTGTTGTGGTGTCATTCGCGGCGTTTGAGGTTCTCTAGTCATGTTGTAGTCTAGGTTTAAGACGTCCTTGCTTTGAGAATACAAGTTCTAGGTTCAACTATTGGATTGCAGTAGGTTTCATTCCAAATCCATCCTCCTAACAATAAAGCGTTGATCAAGGATCATATTAGTTGTAGTGTGGTTTATCTAAGCAATTTATGGACGGATTAGGGATGAGATAGAGACTAAACTCAAGACACCACAAAATCGTAAATATAGTTTTTGGAAAACCGTCTACAAATTATCTATAATTATAGATGATTTCTAAATCGTAACTGACCCATCCATAAGCATCTGAAATTTACGAACAGACTCTAGTTTCATCAAAACATTTTGGTAGTTTTTTAACGATCCTTCCGTCCAAAAATTTGCAGACGGATCACTAATAGATAGATATTTCCATTCGTAAGTGGTTTGATATTTTTCTACAAATTTACAGACGAAATTTTGGTTTAGAAATCGTGATTTTCCAGTAGTGATACTCCCTACAATTATGGATCAAGAAACTCGAGACCACACTTCGGGTTTTTATACACAAAAAATGCATCATGTGGAGAGTATTATAGAGTTGATGACTAACCAAACATATTAGACACCACCACCTATGGAAGATACAATGCCAAGGCAACAATATCTGATATTTAATTTAGATGCAACCCTTTCTTGAGGCAATGGAGATGAAAAAGAAGACGTTGGAAGTTTAGAGGATTTATAGGGTTTGGCACTATATATTTTGATTTTAAATTGTATAAAACTTTTTTTCTAATTTAAATTTAAATTTATTATTTTGCATAATACTGATAACACGTAAATTAGATTAGTTTTACGCTACGCATTTAGATCATCTCTATGTAGTTTTCATAGTACGAGTTACAAAACCTGCACAAATTAGTCATCTATATGTTCTTTTTGTTGCTTTTCAGATTCAACTGCATATATTTGGAGCTACGACCCACTCGGAGTAGATTCAAGCCAAAGAACCGCATGAAATACCCGAGCATCGAGCAAAAGGAGTAAAACACGAAGCTAATCCAGCTCACACGCGCTCGTAGAACGCTCCGCTCGGGTTGTACCCCTCAAAAAATTGAGCCCGACTCGGGGTGCCTTTTACACCTTGCGTGCTGCGTGGGAAGCCAAGAGCCCTTGGGTCCTCCACTTGAGCCATCGCGGGTTACATCGATAGAAGATTCTACCTGCCTCGGAGAGCTTCCAACAACGCACGGGTTGCTTCAAAGACAACGAGCCAGAATGGGTCCTCCACTTGAACCCTTGTGGGTCGTGTGTCATAATATAATCCCTAAACTCGTTCAAACAAAGGAAAATATTGGAAAATGATGCCCCAATTAATAGAGGAACAATACAACCCCAAGGAGATGAAAAAACACACAGAGGAGGCTCGGGAAAAGGTGGAGAACGAACGAGATAACATCGGAACACCGGTGACGAGATAGGGAAGTCTAAGGCATCGTATTCCGTACACTTTATCATGTCTAGTGTTGTTTTCTCTTGTTTTGTATCAGAATCTATGAGTGAGGAGGTCTGTAGCTATGGGTTAGGGACACTAGTTTTGTAAGGGATGCTTGTGTTTTTGCGTTAATGCTTAGATCTTTCAAAGTTTTATTGTATTTTGGTTCTACAATCAATGCAATGAATGTTCTATACTTGTGATGTCCACTCAATAATTTAGGATTTCATGTTTAACTGGGAGGTTAGATTATGAATCCAAAAATATTAATTGTTGATTGAGTTCGTTTGATGAGAATCTGACCAGTCGGTTAATCGACTCAGGAATTAGGATTGCATGCTAAATGTTATCTTAATTACATGTTAATCATTGCTGGGAGGTAGGATTGCATCTAATTGTGGTTAGAGAGTTTAGGTGTGGAGAGAACCATTTTTTACTTATGAGCATGAATTTTCTGTTATCTAGATAATTTGATTGGTTTATGATCTTTTATCGGTGCATCCTTGAAATTTCGGTTACCCGAAGCTCGAAGTGTTCTTAACTAGCAAGTCTTTCATGTGTCCTTATTGCTTTCATAATTCGTTTAGCATTCTCAGACTTTGTCCAATATCATCATCACTTTCATCCGTCTTAGTTTAGTTATATTTGTAGCTTAGGTTGCATTAGTCCCTAGAGTTCGACCTTGGTATTACATCGATCTTTATTCTTGCGGTAAGTGCGTATCAGACATTTTATTTGCTTAATAATTCGTGTATTAAGTTTTGGCGCAATTTTCGGGGTCTAATTACGGCCTATATTAGGAATTTTTTACATTAAGATATAGTCCTTTCCGTAGTCTTAGTTATTTTTCTGCATTTTTCTTTTCTTTTTATCAAGTCTTCCTTACCTACATCGGAGTTATACCTTGTCTTTGGTTGCTCGTCTATTCTTGTGCGTGTACCGTTTTATGAAACGCTCCACTCAAAAGCTACTCATATACGATCCCGAGATTGAAAGAACATACGAGATTTATGCAAAAAGAGGAGAACTAGACCTACAGATTCTGAACAGAAAGAGACAGAGAGAGCATATATGAATCACACAGTCCCTAGGAGGTAAGAACTGAGAGCGTAAGATCCCACAGGAGTAGTAGAGAAGGCAAAACTACTGAGCCCAAAATGGATGCTACCAAAGAAACCTACACCTTACCGACTTCAAGATGCTCTACAGCACTACCAAAGTCGGCAAGGGAGTCACACACGAAGACCTATACCTATTCGCATACCATTCTCACTGAAGGACGAAGCACAAAGTTGGTTGTTCAACCTGACCACCACTTCCATCACCTCATGGAACGAGCTAGAGCAATGATTCATGTTGTAGTTCTTCCAAGATCATAGCACATTGATAACCAAGAGCTGAATCAACTTGTTTCTTCAAGAAAGACATGAGAGTCTAAATGATGCGTGGGAATGATTCAAGAGATTATCCACATCATGGGATGGATAAGAAGTACCTCATCATCATCTTCATGCAAGGACTTCAAGAGACAACACGTTTCATGATTGTAGTCGCGGGTGGTGGCTCCCTCAGTAACCTCACTTTCTAACAACTTGAGACCCTGATCAATAACATGGCAAGGGAAGGAGGCAAGAATGTTGGAGATTACAACCGTGATCTCCAATCCAAAGCTAATGTAAAGGAGGTATGTATTGCTAATCTTGATTTAACTAACATAAATCAACAAGTTGTTGAGATCTACAGGATGATGGCAGGGCTACACGTAGAGCGACCGAACGCATCTATAGGCCAAGGAATAGAGGAAGTCAACTACATCAACAACCTGTCTTACCAAAACAACTACATCAAGAGCCATCCTAACCTCTCTTATGGCAATACAAGTAATGTAACAAACCTGCAGAACTTTCAACCGCGGATGATGATAAGAAACCAGAACCAAGATTTCCAACAGAGGGGGAGTGGCCAGAACCAAGGCTACTAACAACACACACAACCCTTAGGTGACTTCGATATTCTTTCTATGTTGCAGTTGTTGTTGCAGGAATAGAAGATTCACGACTACACACTTAGAAAAATCAAGGCTGAGCAAGATAATGCTTGGAAGTAGATAGAGAGCTTCCAAACACGCCTGAAACACCTGGAAACACAAGTGGCATAGCTAGCCTAAGGGTCTAGCCGAAAGCCTGAACAACTCCACCGAAGCCTGAGACAAACCCCTGGGAGCAGATTAACGCCATCTATTTGAAGAATGGCAAGACGGTGGAGCAACCCATGCCTTCCAGAGCCACGAGAGAAGAGCTTCCAATAAATACTAGTGAACAACACATTGCTCAAGGTGTGTAAGAGGAGGAGACCAACAAGGAAGAGGAGAAGGAGTTGGCTTATGTGAAACTAGTCCCGAGGCTGCCACCACCACTACCCTGCCCCCAACACCAAAGGAAGCAGAACAAAGACGCACAATTCACCAAATTTGTTAAACTCCTAAGGAAGTTGCAAGTCACCATCCCATCCTACGATGCGCCCATAAAGATACCCTCTTATGCAAAATTCCTCAAGGACATAATAACAGGAATATGCTGTAGATAATGAGGTAGTGATGGTCACTAACTCTCTCATGCAACCATCCACCATGGCTGAGAAGCTGCCAATCTAGGTAATTTCATCATCCCTTGCAAGATTTATGATTATGAGATTAAGCATGTACTAATAGACATCAGAGCGAGTGTGAGCTTGCTACCACTATCACTTGTAAAGAAACTTAATCAAGTAGGAGATCTACATCCCACACGCATGTTGATTACCTTAGCTGATCAGCTCGTTTGAAGACTCGAAGGCATATTGACGAATGTTGCAGTGCAAATGGGAACATTCTGGTTCCCAGCGAACTTCGTAGTAGTGGATATTGAGATGAACCAGAAGATTCTCATCATTTTAGTAAGGCCATTCCTCAATACGGTGAATATGGTCATATATTTTGCTGAAGATAGACTGGTCATGAAGTTCGGAGACATGTCCATTGAGTTCAAGCTCCATGATATGCTCAATAAGTCGTACATGTATGAACCCGTGATGCACATTGACATGGTGGATGAATTAACTACGGAAGTTCAGCATGAGCATCAAGATATCTACCCCATGGGGGAGATAGCATTGTCACTATGCACCGGGAGCCTATTTCAGTCACCCCAAGATGTCGAAGAATGCATGGAAATCATGGAGGAGTTGACAGTGCTTGAAACGAGCTCGAACCCACGCGTGTTCATATTGTAACCCGTGGGGGTTACAACCGGATTGCAAGATCCGTGCAGGGTGGATTGCACCAACCACGGGCAAACCTCTTGGGGCTAAATGAGATTTTATGAACCTCGCGTGGGGTGGATGAAGAGCTTAAGCCGGGTGAAGACCTGAACACGAGCTCGCACGACCTAGATGGAACCCCGACATAGGAAGAATTTTCTGAAAAGAGGACCCACATTGGCAGATCTTCGAGCACGAGCGGGCTAAGGTGTTTCAAATTTTTGCATCACCTCTTACGCCCTCGATCACCCGTCTATGCATGGATCCCGACTGGAGCACTGAGAAAGCTCTCAAGATCTACAAGGAGCATACAAAGAAATGACATGAGAAGCACATCCTCCAGTGTTCATTTAAGATAGGCGACCAGATACTACTCTTTAATTTATGCTTGAGATTGTTTCCAAGGAAACGCAAGTCGCGATGACCAGGGCCCTTCACCATCAAAGGTATCTCATCACATGGAGGTGTCGAGTTGGACAAAGTAAATGGAAGATCGTCCATGGCAAACACTGAGAGGTTAAAGCCATATTATATTGATCACGTAGAGGACGAAAGAGGCATACTTCCTCATTCTGATCCCACACGCACCTAGAGCATAAGGGTCAAGCTAAAGACCATAAACAAACGCTAATCGGGAGGTAATCCGAGCTTCAGTAGATGCACATAACACCCAGTTGTAGTGCTAACTTAGGAAAGATGAATACACCATGTGTATAGGTTCTCCATTTTCTTGATCCTCTCCCTAATTTTGGCATGCGAGATCCTCTCACAGATTTTGAACAGCGGGACGGTGTTGCGCTCAAGTTCGGAGGGACTCTTTGAGTGATATGCTTGCTATTAGGATTAGAAGTATATTTGTTTTATGATTTTAGCATTTTCGGTATGTTTTTTCTTTTTCTTAGGATTTTTACCGGATATCTAGTATGTGAATTTGAGCTTTAGCCATTTTTGTGCGACTTCGTCGAATCGAGAATAAAAGCTTAGGTTTGCTGAAAAGGACTTTTAGATACTGGTCAGTCTAGTAGTTGTACATGAATCCATGGCATATAGTTGTATTCCGCCCCCTAGGTTTCAGTCCCAAGTGTCTATATCTCGGTGTATACTATTTAGTCTTTCCTTGGTCGGACACGTTTTAGATTTACTTTTTTGTTTTTATGATTCCACGCGCTTACACTCTGTTGTTAGTGGAATAAGCTTCTAGCTATTTATGTCTTACATTGACATGATTGCAATGATCTCGATGATTCGGGTCTAAGTGGTGGGTTGAGGTGCTTTTTATGTCCTAAGGTTTAGAGTTGATGTGTGACCTTATGGTTCGAGTCTAAACGGTTCTTCAATAACACAACCTCTTCACTTCTCTAAGGTTACAAGACCTTATGAGTGTGCTCGTTAGCAACCTGGATCTAAGTAAAAAGTTGTCCTCTCTGACTCTGACGTCCTAGAAACCGAGTGCATAATTTCAAAAAAATATAAAAAAATAAAAAAAATTGTCTTTGGGAAAGGTGCCTCATGAATGCATGGATAAATCGGCATGGAGATTGCTTGGATGTTGTTTAGGGACTAATGAAATAAACTTTGGTGATGTGTTGGATTGCACGACTCGTGGTTTTCGGTCGATAGAAATCTAAACTAAGTTTACTTAGGTCTATGTTCGTGTCATGTGTTGTTGTACATGATAATTCATTTTTCGAAGTACTTGTGCTAGGACCCGGCTGTTGTTTGACTCTTCTTGTGCTTAGCTCTAGTATTGTTTTAGGATAAACAACGGTTCAAGTTTGGGGGAGTTTGATAACATGTAGTATAGGTTAATTTTAGGCTACGCATTTAGTTCATCTCTGCGTAGTTTGCATAGCACGGTTACAAAATCGTCACGAATTAGTCCTTTATCCGTTTTTTTTGTTGCATTCAGGTTTTAAGGCGAAAAGGCCTAATCGAGCTTAATGGTGTTGATTCTTGGAGTCAACCGCGCATATTTGGAGCTACAACCCACTCAGAGAAGATTCAGACCAAAGAACCACATGGCATACCCGAGCATCGAGCGAAAGGAGCAAAAACACGAAGGTACTCCAGCTCACTCGAGCTCGTAGAAGGCCCCACTCAGGTTGTGCCCCTCAAAAGATTGAGCCCGACTCGGGGTGCCCTTTACACCATGCATGCTATGTGAGAAGCCAAGAGCCCGAGCGGGTCATCCACTTGAGCCCACGCGGGTAACACCCATTGAAGATTTTGCCCGCCTCGGAGAGCTTCCAAACACGCATGGGTTGCTTTGAAGACAAAGAGCCCGAGCGGGTCCTCCACTTGTGCCCGTGTGAGTCATGTGTCGTAACAGAATCCTTAGAGTCGTTCAAAAGAAGGAAAAGATTGGAAAATGATGCCCAATTAATAAAGGAATGGCACATAACCCTAGGGGGACAAAAAACACACAGAGGAGGCTCAGGAGTAGGGCTGGGCAAATTACCCGGAAACCCCGTCCCGATCCGAAACCCGTCCCGAACCCGCGCAAAATTACTCGAACCCGCGGGTTCGGGTTCGGGTTTGGATAATGAAATCTCATTACCCGCGGATTCGGGTTACAAAATAACTGAAACGGGTACCCGCGGGTACCCGAGTATATATATAGATATATATAATTAGCCATATATTAAATTAATTACATTTATGCCATTTAACCTAAAGTTTTCATGTAGTTTTTTTTTCTTCCTTTCCGCCTCCCTCTCGTCTCCCTGTGCTCTCAGTGTGCTCTCACTCCTCACCGCCTCCCTCTCCCTCCTCACTCCTCACCGTTTCCCTCTCCCTCCTCACTCCTCACTCCTCACCGTCTCCCTCTCCCTCCTCACTCCTCACTGTCTCCCTCCCCCTCCTCACTCCTCACCATCTCTCTCTCCCTCCTCACTCCTCACCGTCTCCCTCTCCCTGCTCACTCCTCACTGTGCTCATCTCCCTCTCCCTCCTCACTATGCCTACCCGTCCGGGTTCGGGTTCGGGTTTCCTTAAAAATCCGGGTACCCGACCCGTGCCTAGCCCTACTCAGGAGTAGGTGGAGAACAAAGGAGACAACATCGAAATACCACTGACGAGATAGGAAAGTCTGAGGCATCATATTCCTTACTCTTTATCATGTCTAGTGTTGTTCTCTCTTTTTTTATCAGAATCTATGAGTGAGTAGGTCTGTAGCAACGGGTTCGGGACACCGGTTTTGTAAGGGATGCTTGTGTTAATGCGTTAATGCTTAGATCTTTCGAAGTTTTTTTTGTATTTCGGTTCTAGAATCAATGCAATGAATGTTCTATACTTGTGTTGTGCGCTCAATAATTTAGAATTTCATGTTTAACTAGGATGTTAGATTATGAATATGAAAATATTGATTGTTAATTGAGTTCGATTAATGAGAATCTAACCGGTCGGTTAATAGAATCAAGATTAGGATTGCATGCTTAATGTTACCGTAATTACGTGTTAATCGCTGCTGGGAGGTAGGATTGCATGCTATTGTGGTTAGAGAGTTTAGGTGTCGAGAGAACCATTCTCTACTTATGAGCATGAATTTCCATTATCAAGATAATTTGTTTTGGTTTATGATCTTTTATTGGTTGTATCCTTAAAATCCAGGTAACCCGAAGCTCGTAGTGTTCTTAACTAGTAAGTATTTCGTGTGTCCTTATTGCTTTCATAATTCGTTTAGCATTCTCAGACTTCATAAAATATCAGCATCACTTTGATTCGTCGTAGTTTAGTTATATTCTTAGCTTAGGTTGCATTACTCCTAGAGTTCGACCCCGATATTATCGATCTGTATTCTTACGGTAAGTGAATATTAGGAATTTTATTTACTTGATAATTCGTGTATCAATATCAATGGGCATCTATTGATTTTGTTACCATAATATCAACGGGCATCCGGTGATTTTCATGCCATAATAAGAACAATGACCCATTGATATATTAAAACTATCCATAAAAATGGGTTAACGAATGTTTATTAATATTAATTATCCGCCAAATGGGTTAACAAATGCTCATTCATATCGTTTTATAGATGTTCAACGAATATCTGTTTGTACTTCCCGCAATTAATAACGAATTTCAACGTGTTATCCAAAACAAAGTTCTTAGCATACAAACGAACGACCATTGATAGTTTCAATAGATATAATCGTTGATATTCGTTGGAATGTTTTAGCAGACATATATTAGTTACCCTTGTTCATATATTATCAACGGATTTCGACCCTTAAAATACTGTTAAAAATTGCAACGGGTTAGTGTTTTGAACGATTGATTATCAACGGTAAAAATTCGTTGATATTCGTTGAAAAAGGTCGATGTCAACGGAAAATAAATCATTTTCAATGGACTTTGTTGCTAAAAATTATGTATTTTTGTGGTGGCGGTTGTTCTGGAACCCACTTTGGACACTAAAAACTTAGTATATCTCCACCCGACTCATCCGCTTCTAGACCCAAATGTCGTTTGGGCTTCATCATATTCAAACATAGTCATTTTCATTCTCCGCCACTGCAACATCACTGCCACCCCATGTCCTCTTTGACTTCGCAGTAGGAGATTGACTATAGTGACAACAACGGAGAAATACGTGAATATTGTGATCGTGGTGGCTGCCCACGACATTGACACATAGCGGTGACCAGGGGACGAGATCTAATGGCAAGACAATGGTATCCAACGGTGAATATTGCGAAGGCACTGCCTGTGACAAAATCAAACCATCCATTTTATTTGGAATATCTTCACAATAGATCGTTTAAGAAATGACACATTTTCATGTTGGTAAAAGTCTACAAATCGAATGATTGTACAAAGAAGATGATCAAAAGAAAACGGTCAACTATCATCATATGATTGTTCGTCTCTACCATGTGTTGGGCAATAATTCATGGAACATAGCGTGTCACGTATTGTTCATTGGATATTCTCTTATAAAATATTTATAAAATATATATAATTGATGCATTTTATTAATATCGTTAGTTTTATTTAATATAAAAAAATACTAACTTCAAATTTGATGCTTTTTTATTAAAGTTCAGAAATATTTGTATCTTACTGACATTGTTTGTTTTTTATTTTTTTCAAATAGCTGGTTAATTTTTTATTTCTCTTAATACAACAATGGGGCCTAATTGAAAAGAATGGGTCAATGATATCAAGCCCAAAAACGCAAATCCACCTGGGGCGTGGGATGTGTATAAATTATAAAATGCGTTTCTTACATTAAATGATAATAATAATAATAATAAGCTGCTGATCTCCGAATTTGAAGAATTTTTCTCAATTTGGCTCTGTGATTCTGCCGGAACGAAGACGAAGTAAAAGTAGAAGAAGAAGAGAGAGAGTGCAAGACGAAGTAACAGCAAGAGAAACCCTAGAATTTTTATTCGGAGGCGGCGAAATGTCGGTGATGGCGGAGCTGCAGATTTCGCCGTCGGATCACGACCCTCAAGGTCAGGTGAAGCAGCAGCAAGCCGCTGGAGTCGGGATTCTCCTCCAGATCATGATGCTCGTCCTCTCCTTCGTACTCGGACATGTTCTTCGCCGTCACAAGTTCTATTATCTTCCCGAAGCTAGTGCCTCTCTTCTCATCGGTTCGTTCGTCTTCTTCTTCTTCTTTGCTCGCATTGTGATCATCGTCTTCTGATCCTTTTTTAAATTCGTGGGATTTAGGATTGATCGTTGGTGGTTTAGCGAACATTTCGAACACGGAGACAAGCATAAGGTCTTGAAAGTTCTCTTTGTTTTAATTATATTTCTATCCTTTCTTAATATCTATTGTGAACTAGAAACCCAAATGTGCTTATTTGTTTGCTTGTGTAAAATATTTTTTGTATTATTATTTCTAATATTTTTTCGTATTTTTTGTTGATTTCCTTATCAGGGCTTGGTTCAATTTCCATGAAGAATTTTTCTTTCTGTTTCTGCTGCCGCCGATCATATTATATCCTAACTTCAGTTCATGCGTGAATATGTGCATGCGTATGTAGAGTTCTATTTAGGCCCATTTGTGTTAACATCATCCATTCATAATCCTGAAAAAATATGTTTTTTTCCCTTGACGTACTTGTTTGTACTCAGTCAGGGTTCAGCCTGCAACCCGTAAGTTCACACTGATCTCATCTCTTACTTTGTTTTTTCAGTTCTTACTATCTGAAATTAGGGGTTTGCTTAACTATCTCCGTGATGCTCTTGTTGCTGTTGGGTTGTTTTTTCCTTTTTTGTTGCAGAAACCTTTCTTTTCCAACTTTGGGGCCATTGTCACTTTTGCCATCCTTGGAACCTTTGTAGCTTCCATTGTTACTGGCTTGCTTGTGTAAGTTTCTGAAATCTGTGAACTGATATGCATGTCCGCTTCCCCTTTTTCACTTTTTCTATCTCTGATTTAGGTACCTTGGTGGTGCGATGTACCTCATCTACAAACTTCCTTTAGTTGAGTGTCTCATGTTTGGTTCACTTATCTCAGCTACAGATCCTGTCACTGTCTTGTCCATATTTCAGGTACTTGTTTTTGGGATAATTCTGATTTTTTTAAAATTGTTCCAGGCTTAAGTCAATATATTTTCATGAATCGCTTATTTCATTTTTGTGGTAGCATTCAATTGTCATGTCCACTTGCAGGAACTTGGCACTGATGTGAATTTGTATGCACTGGTGTTTGGAGAATCTGTTTTAAATGATGCTGTAAGTTCTAGTCTTTAAACGACGATTTCCCCGTGCTGATATTAGATATGTAAGAAAAGATAATATGTGACACTACTTATGTGTTTTGTCTTCTTTGCATGTTAAATGATCGTCAGATGGCAATATCCCTATATAGGTTCGTAAACTACGTTTAGTTTGGCTTCAGAAGTTTATTATATATCATGGTAAATTTCATAGCTAAGTTGTGCTTTGGGATGCAGGACAATGTCCTTGGTGAGAAGCCACTCATCCGAGCAAAACTTCCTTATTGTGATAGTCAGGTTTCTCGAGACATTCATTGGCTCAATGTCTGCAGGTCTGTTCTTATTAGCTTCCGTTCATCTTGAAATATTGTGGAAATGCTTGAGTTTGAGAATGCAGTGTAAAGATTCTTTAAGTAGAATGTGTAACCTATAGTTCCTATGAAAGTTTCGATCTAGTTGAAACAAACCGCAAAAGTTAGCATATGAATCTCAAAATATGAGGACATTTTTCCTTTAAGCAACTTCATGTTTTGCTTCCGCTTAATATCTATTCCAACAAGTGTCTTATGATGCATTTTGTGTGTCTCTGCAGGGGTTGGAGTTGGATTCACTTCTGCTCTGATATCCTTTTTGAGCATTTTTTTCACAATTAACTTTGCTTAACATACGTTCTGTATCATGGGCTGAATTGTTACCCTTAACGCGAAACACCTCTTCAAGTATGCTGGTCTAGATATTGACAAGTAAGTGACAATATATATTTTGGACAATCTCTCGATTTTGGATGCTGATAGCTGCCCCTTTTGTCTCTTCTTTTCTCAGTCTGCAGAACTTGGAGTGCTGCCTTTTCGTGCTCTTTCCATATTTCTCGTAAGCGATAGCTGATTTTTCATCATGTTAACCATTCTTTGTCTCATTTTGTTTAGTCTCGTAGAGATTGTACGGTCTCTCTTATTGAACTTCCTTTCTCTTATGCTAGGTACATGCTTGCTGAAGGTGTTGGCCTCTCTGGCATTGTATCTATTCTGTTTACTGGAATTGTAAGTAGTCATTAATAACATAGGGTTTCCTCCATATAATGCTATGTCAAACCAAAGTGATCTCATGGGAACCGGGCCGTTTCAGGTCATGAAGCATTATACATACTCAAACTTGTCGGGGAATTCTCAGCGATTTGTTTCTGCCTTTTTTCATCTGATATCATCACTCGCAGAGACATTTACGTAAGCATTTGCTTCTCATAGCCACACATGCTGACGTTTGATTTTTCTAACAACTGTGATTATATGTGACTCTATCATTCAAATCTGCAGGTTTATTTACATGGGTTTTGATATTGCCATGGAAAGGCATAGTTGGTCACATCTCGGGTTCATCTTTTTCTCTATTGTATCCTCTTATTCATTTATCACAGGATCAGGATTCAACTGTTTCTTCAATATCTATAATTTTTGTTATTCCTAAACTGGCTTAATCCGCTTTGTGATTAACCACAGCTATTTATCGGAGTTGCAAGGTGGGCATGTTTGTGTTTCTGCTCACTTCACGTTCTCACTATGTAACCTTTATTCTTAAGTTACGATGTGCCAGTTGTTTCAGTCGTTGAAAGTTTTATCATTTGGTATATTCAGGGCAGCTAATGTCTTTGGATGTGCATATTTGGTCAATTTGGTGCGACCTTCACATAGAAAGATTCCAACGAATCATCAAAAAGCACTTTGGTACAGTGGTAAGGTACCTCTACTTATTCAAGTGTTTAGATATCTTTCGGCTGCGCTACTTGTCAGTGATGAGACATGTGAACTATGTAAATGTAGGGCTTCGAGGTGCTATGGCTTTTGCTCTTGCTTTGCAATCTATTCACGATCTCCCTGAAGGACATGGTCAAACTATATTCTCAGCAACTACAACCATTGTTGTTCTGACGGTAATTTATCCCTCTTCAGAAGAAACTGACATTCTGTTTTAGTTATACTCCCGATGAGAGGGTTCGACTTGCCAATAACCATTTAGAATTCTTTTGCTTTGTAGTGGATTTTGATCTTTCTGTGCATTGCTGGAATTGATTCAGGTTTTGCTAATTGGAGGCTCCACGGGTACAATGCTGGAAGCCCTAGAGGTTGTAGGCGATAATCATGATGCTTCTCTTGGTGAAGTAAGTTGCATAGGATTGTGCATGATGCGATTCACTTATTTACCGACCTGTCTCTACAGTCTGAAGTTTCCGAGTAATTGGTTTCCACTAATTTGTTTTCAGGGCTTTGAAGTGGTGAACAATCGTTACATGTCACGTTATGACGATGAAGTGTCATCTTCAGGTTCTGGGTTCAGAACAAAGCTAAGAGAGCTCCATAAGAGGTAGCAAAAGTCTCTAGGAAGAGCAGATGAAATCATCTTCTTTACATCTCACGTCCATGTACTATCTCATTCTTTTTGTATCTGCAGCGCTGCTTCCTTCACAGAACTAGACAGGAACTACCTAACCCCATTTTTCACAAGTAGTAACGGAGACAATGGTGATGATGATGATGACCGTAGTGATGATGAGCAACGCCATGGAACTAATAGGTAAAATCTGTTATATTTGACGGCCTATACAATTCTCATTATTGTTTATTGAAAGCAGGTTGAGCTAAATGCTTGCGTCTTGAACTGCAGCCGATCGAGCTCGTATTTCTAAAAGAGGAAGTTTCCCAAACCCCAGTTAAGTCTCCATGACCAATCTGTTTTCACTCTCCTATACATAATCCACAGTTGTTCATAAACACAGCGAATTGTTCAGCTGGAACACTCAGACAATCGGACATGGATGTTTATGGGTTCTCACTGGAATGGAGTTCAGCCATTTTAGATGCTACAAAATCACAGGGAGTAGTCAGAGTCTCTAGGGTTCCTCTTTGACAGCTTGTGACTATGGTTATGACTTGCTTCATTACACTGTTAAACTTGAACCACTAATCTCGGTTTTAAATATTTAACTCGCTCTAAAGACATTGTTTATGAGTTGTATGAGATGGCTGGCATGTGATGCGAACTCTTCACTACTACACAAACGACAGTTTCCCATGTGTGGAAGTCTTTCAAAGATTTGTCATTTCTCTATTTCCGAATGATATGTTTCCATTTTCCTTCGGTGTTTTCTTTAAAAAATGGTGACAAATTATAGTAGATGTGGTTATCGACCGGATATCGGTTACTCGTCTTTTTTATTAGATCTAACTTTTTCTACTTTTTGGGTTTCGTGTATTAGTCTAAAATTTGGATATATATTTAATCTAAAAATAATTTTAAAAAGTATAAAAGTATAATCAATGTGAAGAATAAACAAGAATTAAGTCGTGTAAATATGTGTACTTTAATAGGTTTATTTGATAACCAACAGGGCTAGACAAATAATAGATATTTACGAATATCGGATTATTTGTATTTGTATCCGATGAATATCCAAATTTAGTATTTGTATTTGTAAATTCGGACATTTGTAAATACAAATATTTGTCGAATATATAGATATTCGTCGGATATACGGATATTTGTATCTAAATCTAATTTTTTAACGTATAAAATATATATAAAAACATTTTAATAAAAAACTCAATAATCATCAAATATAATCTAAAACTAAAATTTCAATCGCACAAAGATAAAAATATATCTAATATAAATAAAATAAAACACAAAATCTTCACATTCATCTCCACACCAGTCACTTAAATTTAGTTTCGTGGATGATTCTACGAACATAGTCAATTCACCTATAACAATAAAATAAATTGTTAAATTATACACTAAAATAAAATTCGCAAAAAATTATATATTTAGTGAGTTCTGTATTTTTTTCATATATTGTAATGTCTCTATAATATTATCCAACCCATTTTGATTAGAATCCATCATAAGTATAAATTAAATATTCAACAATATTAGTTATTTTAAAGTATTTGATATTTTAGTCCTTCCATCATAACTATATTACATATTTGGCTATATATAATTATATAATGGGGTAAACCCAAATAAAACCCTCAAAAATACATTTTAATCAAAAAAAACCCTATACTTTCAACACTTCAAAAAAAACCATAAACTTTAAATTTTAAACAAAAAAAACATTTAACAGAAATCGAATAAACGGACGTTTTCTTTTTCTTCCATTTTCTTCCATTGCTTTCCTTCTCTTCACAGTGGCTATCGACCATGTTTGAGGCTATCGCCGGAGCACCGCCGAAGCACCGCCCGGAGCATCGCCGAAGCCTAGCCGAAGAAATCGCGAAGCCGGCCGGAAGAAATCGAGAATCCGAGCCTTTGGGCTCAGCCACCGCCGTCGTGCCCTTGGGCTCAGCCACCGCCGTCTCTTGACTTCTGTTTCAGTGTGAAAGAGCCGTCTCTTGACTTCTGTTTCAGGCATGTGAAAGAGGAATCACAACTGATTAAAGCAATTTATCTTAATGGAAGTCTGCAACTGCATTGAGCCTCAATGGCCAGCTGATGAGCTGTTGATGACAGCTGCTGTCTCATGTGCCACCGCCTTGATGCTTGTTCACATTATTCCTGATCTTCTAAGTGTTAAGACCCGGGAATTATTCTTGAAAAATAAGGCTGCCAAGCTTGACAGAGAAATGGGATTAATCCGAACCCAGGAAGAAACTGGGCGACATGTGAGAATGCTGACCCATGAAATAAGAAGCACGCTAGACAGGCATACAATTTTAAAGACTACACTAGTTGAGCTGGGTAGAACATTGGCTCTGGAGGAATGTGCCTTGTGGATGCCAACGAGAACTGGGTTGGAGCTGCAGCTTTCTTATACACTCCGTCAACAACACCCTGTGGAGTACACAGTTCCCATTCAGCTACCAGTAATTAACCAAGTGTTCAGTACAAGTAGAGCGGTGAAAATATCTCCCGATTCCCCTGTTGCTAGACTGAGGCCTGTAGCTGGGAAATATATGCTCGGTGAGGTGGTTGCTGTGAGGGTTCCGCTTCTTCACCTTTCCAATTTTCAGATTAATGATTGGCCCGAGCTCTCGACGAAGCGATATGCTCTGATGGTCTTGATGCTTCCTTCGGATAGTGCTAGGTAGTGGCATGTCCATGAGTTGGAACTTGTTGAAGTTGTTTCAGTCTCTTGACTTCTATTTGCGGTTTCACATTGCCCTTGCTTCTTTCAGTCTGTTGACTTCTATTTGTGAAGAGAAGGAAAGCAATGGAAGAAAATGAAAGAAAAAGAAAACGTCTGTTTATTTGATTTCTGTTAAATGTTTTTTTTTGTTTAAAATTTTAAGTTTATGGTTTTTTTGAAGTGTTGAAAGTATAGGGTTTTTTTGATTAAAATTTATTTTTGAGGGTTTTATTTGGGTTTACCCCTTATATAATAAATGTTTAAATAAGATTAATTATATTTTTTATTTCCAATTTGATCATTAAAATCAATTTTGTTATATATATATCTACATATTAACTAAATTTTCTATTTAATACTTACGGATACAAATAGTTCGGATAATTGAGTCTACTATTTGTATTTGTAATTGAATATTTGATTTCTAATATTTGTATTTATATCAGCGGAAATTTGAATTTTCGGTTCGAATACAAATCGAATACGAATACTTCGAATATTTTGTCCATCCCTAATCACCAGGCAAAAGCAATGATAATTTTATTTGGAAAAAGCATAACTACAATAATAGAATAAACTTCAGGCACAATGGTCTCGTACTCACTGATTGTTATGCTTTAGTCAGTTTTTTTTTTCGATTTTGGGTATCGTCTAAATTACTTCCCAACATTTTTTTTTTCTAAAACACATCATTTCTCCTTACATTTTCAACTTTATCTCATCCTCCTAAGATTTGGCTTTTGATTTTACGAAATCTTAATTTCCGATCATTTTAACTTTATTACATGTTAAAAACAAAAACTTGGTTTTATGTCAGTTTTCATGTAATTAGTCCATATATATATATTGTAATTTCATATATTGAGTATATTAGATATACATATATACATACAATCGGAAGCTAATACCAAATCCTAATACATATATAATAGAAACTAAAACGAACCAAAATGCCTTTGCTCGGACAAGTGGAAATTGATGGATGGGGGGACGATAGGGTAGGGATGGATGTCCGAACGGCAATGGACAATCGGATGGACGGTCGAGGGTAGCCGATGGATGTCCGAACGGTAGCAAATCCTAATACATGTATACTTAAACTCGGGTAGCTAATACCAAAATGAACCAAAATACCTTTGCTCGGACGGATGGAAATGGACGAACGGTCGGACATCAGGGGACAAGTGGACTTTGTTTTTGCAGAGGGGGAAGAGTTTCATACGAATGGGCAAGATAGATCGAAATTTGTATTTATAAGTATTTTCGGACAGGGATTGAATCTCGTCCATAAACCGTCCACATTTACGCACAGATATAACGTGTTGTATGTAATATGTCCGCGATTGCGGACGGATAAATGATGATTTTTCATAAATGTGGACGAACTGCCTCAGGTCGTTCGTAAATGCGAACGAACCCCGACCTTCCATAAATGCGGACGGAGCCCCTCAGGTCATCCACATATACGGATAGTTAGCCTTAGACCGTCCATAAATACTGAGTGAGTCCCTCGGACCATCCGTAAATGCGGACTGACTCTCTCAGGTCGTCCGTAATTATAGATTGATTGCGGACAACCACATCTCGGGATGTGCATGGACGGACAGACCTTGAGACTGTCCGAAATCCGTCCAACAATACCGACAAATCATGAATCGTCTGCAATCTGTCTGCATGTTAAGGTGATAATATGGAAACATTTATTTAGCTTTTTAGATTACGTAAAATATAAATATAGGATAAGAAAATAAGAGGTTGTGTTGCGGTGATGACATGGTGAAGTTTAATTGGTTCTTTAGATTATGTAAAAGAAAAGTATAAGATAAGGAAAATAAGAGTTAGTGTTATGGTGATGACATGGTGAAATTTCATTGGCTCTTTAGATTACGTAAAAGATAAGTATTAGATAAGAAAAATAAGAGGTTTTGTTGCGGTGATGATGTGGTGACATTTAATTGGCTCTTTAGATTACGTAAAAGATAAGTGTAGGATAAGGAATATATAAGAGGTTGTGTTAGGTGCGAGCTTTAGCATATAATATATAAATTTAAGAAGTAAATTTAAAAACGATTCTTTATTATTTTCAACGTTCGATAACAAATTTAACATGAATCATCTTAAGAGTCGGATAATTCTTCTGTTGATTTTGGTGTTTCTGAATTTGATTCAAATTCATCTTCTTTTTCTATCCTTTCATCTAATTCATCTTCATTTGTTTCAATGTCTTCAATTTCTCCATTCGCAAGTTCTTCAATGAAAATGCATTAATAGAAACAATCTCGATGGTTTAATCATGCATTGTCAGTTGTTGATCTTTTGTGTGGTCGATATTTACCTTTTGGAAGTATCTTCATTGCGACATGCTAATCAGAAGATTGTCTAGTATGTGGATATGCAACGTAGCAAACTTGATTAGCTTGTAACACAAGAATAAATGGCTTATATCTTGCATATCTCGTGTTGAGTTGACTTCTACGACACCTTAGTTGTTTATTCTTGTTTGGTGATCAATTATTGGATCAAAACCAATCACATCGGAGTACCATCACTTTTAAGCCAATGTAATTTGCAAAAATATCAAATATAATTCATTATAATTTTAATGGTTTACAAGATATGGATAACAACTTTTTAGAGTGTAATAAAATATGGATATTCCAATTGCAAATTTCTTTCAAGATCTCGTAAAAATCTGGTTCGTTGATCGATTCACAATAGCTTTCACCTTTCACACATACACCATAGTTCATAGTTGACTTCAATTTTCAGTGTTCCTAAGTGTAAAAGTTGTAACCAAATGTAAAATACATTTGTCAACTCGTAGCTTTCACAATTGTTCCTTAACAAGATCTCACAGCCGCAATAGGTAATTGTTCATCTCAACCTACATAATTAGTAATATAATATTATATTACTAAGTTTTTTATATAATTTTATTAAAAGATCATTTACTTACATATTGTCTGATCCATGTTGAGAAATCTCTTTCTTTAAGTTCTTAAAGTTGAGATTCATCGGTATATACTCTTCAATATATCATCAAATATCGTGCAAAATATTACAAAAATCTTGTAAACGTTACAAATATTTTAGGTATTCACAATTGAATCCGGTTATATATAGTTATAATATGTTCTCTTTCAAAGGCTTCAAATATTCGCAGTTGATTATAACATACGTATGTGTGATGTGTAGATCTCGTTGTGATAGACATACATCTTTTACCTTACCAGTAATTCGACCAATTTCGAGAAATTTATCTAGAAAATTGGGTACTGGATATTAAAATGTCACACCACCATCAAAATATTTGTTTGTATTCATACTCTGCGTTTGAACATGTGGCTCGAAGTAATAAAAAGTAAAGACATTATTTTTAATTTACGTATTGTTCCACAATTGAACCCTCTAGACGAGTTTTTTGTTTGGATTTTTTTGTAGATATAACACAAATGTCTCAAATGGATACATCCAACGAAACTAAACTAGACCTTCTAATGCGGCTTCATGTGGTAGATGAATTGTCTGATGCTCCATAACATCAAAGAATGATGGTTGAAAAATCTTCTCCAAGTTACATACAATAGTAATATATTACCTTCCACTCTACAAACCACATCCACACTTAAATTCCTTGCACATAAGTCTCAAAAAAATCCCAATACCTGAAACATGAAAGTATGAGTTTAATATTTAAACACTAATAGGTTTAAATTACTAATAACTTTGTTTCAAAAATCAATTATACCTCCAATTGATTCATGTGCATGTTGGTCCAGCAATTCAGAAAAACATATCGAAAGTAATCTTTGTATGAATAAATGACAATCATGACTTTTCATCCCTAATAATTTTCCTCCTTGAATATCAACACACCTTCTGATGTTAGACACATAGTGATCACAATTTCTTATATTATTTCAACCACTTCAACAATTTGTGTTTCTACTCATTCGATAATTTTTGAATATCGAAACTAGGGGTGGTAAATTGCAGCCGACCCGTGGGTCCGCTCAAAGCCCGCCCAAAAAATAGCGGGCTCGAGCTCTAAATTCATAGGTCTGTTTGCATTCGGGCCTTTGAGCTCGGGCTTTCAATAAGTGAAAAGATTTTGGCCTGGCCCAACGGGCTTCCGGTCGGTCTGTAGGGTTCTAAACACTACAATACAAATCCTAAATTTTTAACCTAAAACCTATTTTTTATTTTCCTTCCCTCTGCATCTGCCTTCCAGTCATCTACCATCCTCTCTGCTAGTTATCTGCCATCTTCGTTCATCTCATCGTCGTGCCGTCTCCATACCTTCTACGTCATGCCGTCTTCGTACCCTTCTATGTCGTGTCGTCTTCTCCCATTCCAAGCACACCAAACGTCTTCGTTATCATCATCGATTCCAAGCATAGGCATCGGTTAGTCCCTTTGAGTCATCGTTGTCCTCTTCGTTGCTTCTTCTATTCCACGGGATCTGGTCGTTAGTCACTCAGTTTCGCGAGATTTGGTTGGAATTGACGAAGATAGGTAACCTTCTTTCTCCTTTTCGTTGTGCCTCCTCGTTGCTCCTATTATTTGCACCTCTTTGTTGCTCATCTTCACTACTCCCTTGGTTTGACTAGATCTGGTTGTTGCTCCCTCGGTTTGATGAGATCTAGCCACTGCTCCTGACGAAAAGAGGTCTAACCTGATTAGATGATCTGGTCTCGTGACCATAGAAAATTAGGTCTGACCGGTTTTTAACAACGTAAAAACAATAAAAGTTCTGCCCATGAACAGCCTGAAGCCCGCCCGAAGTCTGTCGGGCTGGGCCGTATGCCTAAGAATTTAGGCTCGTTTAATTTCGGGCCAGCCCGACTTGCGTCCGTTTTCGACGGGCTACACACAATCTCGGGTTGAGCTTGGGTCGGGCCGACCCGTTTGACAACCCTAATTGGAATTGGAGCTTTATCGTCATCACTTATATGTAACTCCTTCTGTGCAATATGGTAGATCCAAAAATATGCTCTTCTTATACCAATATGAATAACTCCATAGCCACAAATTCTCGGATAAGTGTTCCCTCCACAATCTATACTCTTAGAAACAGTCAAAGCAAGAAGTCGTTCATACAAAATCATTTCACCGGTCAAAACTGGAGGAGGAGACTTTCGCACAACTTAATTCCTTTGAATTTTTTTAACGCCGTAATTGGTCGGTCGGTCGGTCGTCCATATTTCAACTGAAAATATTATGCTTCGTCCATACAATATGGACAAGCCAATCAGCCATGCGTTGGTAATTCAGATAACATATCATAAGCTGAAAAAACACTTATTGTCCACATAAGAGCACCTCGTAAATATAAAATTTTATCGCCTCGAGACATCATACACTTGAACTTCTTCTCACAATTCTTTTAATTCCTCAATCAATGGTTGAAAATATATATCCGAATTTTTTTAAAGATGATTAGACCAGGGAATCAGTATTGTTAATAACAAAAAACTCCCTTTTCATGTACATGTTTGGTGGTAAATTGTACGGTGTCATAATAACTGGTCACAACGAATAATTCCTCCCAAACATCCCAAATGGATTAAATCCACTAGTGCAAAGACCTATATAAACATTTCGACTCTCAATTGAAAAGTCAGGATATACCTTGTTAAAGTGTTTCCACGCCTTACCATCTGAGGGATGATATATTTCTCCATCAAGAATTGAATGCTGAACATGTCATCTCATATCGCTTGTGTTCTTCTCAAATTGATATAGTTTTTTTATTCTACCTGTAATGGAACTGATTTTTCATTCCTTGTCAAACAAAAGCAGTCTTTTCCATAAAGTCGATAATTAATCTGATGTCTCTTTCCAAAAAAATCATGCAATTATCTTGACAAATATCAAACTTTGATATGATAATAAACACAAAGATCTCATCATCTTCTTTGTCTCATAATATGACTCTAGTACATTGTTATCTTAAGGCAAATAATCTCTTATTAATCGCGATATAGAATTCATGCAACTCTTAGAAATATTATTTTATGTCTTCAAATGCATCAAATGTACAGACAAAGACAACTATGAAAGACCCGTTTTACAATTATCATAAAGTGGATGTCTAGCACTTTCTAACATAGCAAAAAGTCTTGTTGCATCTTCATTCGGATCTTCTTCAATATTTTCTTCATTTTTTACCAAATATATTTTGCACCATTTCTACATAATATTTAATTTCTACATCATGAGACATCTCAAATACCTCATGATGTACAATTCCCCTACTAAAATCTTACACAACATTACTAGGTCATGGTCCAAAATTCTCTTCGTGAGATAGCCACATGAAATAATTCGAAGTAAAATTTCTTAAATAAAGATAATTCCATATGGTTCTTTCATTACCAAATTTTTCATTTTTGCATTTGACGTAAATACAAACCCATAGACCAATTTCTTTATTAAATTGTTGATTTGTTGCCATCCTTATAAATTGTGTAACGCCTTCTATAAACTACTTTGACACACTTTCAGTTGTTGGCTCAATTCTTCTACACATCCATTGACTAGAAACAAAAATATTCGATCTCGACGATGATGTCATTGTAATAAGAAACAATAGATGATATGTAGTAACATGTTTTATAATTTTGTGTGAAAAACGAATGAAGGTGTGAGCGGTTTATATAAGTAATTTTTAGACCAATTAAGGATGGATTAGAGACTAAGATCAATATATTTTAACGAGCTGTCCATAATTGTTCTTAATTCATGACATTTTTCGGTTGGTTGTAAAATGTCTGAAATTTTGAGGAAATTTCTGCACAGATGACATTTATATTCTGGATTTTCGGACGGACAAGGGAGTCGTCTGGAAATCACGAACGAAACATGCATTCGTCTATAATCCGAGACGGTTTGTATTTCCGTTTCAAATGCGTTCGTATTAACAAACGAATTTCGAACGGACCGTCCGCAAATTGCGAATGAGTACGAATAAATTACTCTTTCAGTTAATAATTTGTTCGTAATCCATCTGAAAATTTCGTTTAGAAATTGAACTTTTCTAGTAGTGGGGGTTACCGAATAACGAATATCTGCAAAAGTCCAATTATTTGTATTTATATTCGAAGAATATTCATATTTAGTATTTGTATTCATAAATATGGATATCTGTAATTTTAAAAATGATATTCTTCACATATATGTAACTGAAAAGCCACATACAGACGAACCATGAGCCAAAACGCACCACAGGTGCCCCACGAACGCACAGATGCACAGAAGAATGAAAGAAGTTTGACATGCGAACAGGGTGTCGGCAAAGAGGGACGAAGAAGAGAAAAGAAAGACGGATAGAGAAAAAAGAAAGAAACAAGAGAAAGAGGAGAGGTGAGAACGACGGTGGAGAAGGTGGAGAGAAAGAAATGTTACTTAGGTTATGTTAGATTAGGTTTATGTTTAAATATTTTTCATATTTGTTATTTAGTCTCTTGTTATATATAATTTCAATATTATTCTATATATTTGTATTTTGAGCAAAATTGTTATAAAAGTTTTATTATTTATAATTGGATTCTTAAAATTTAATTTGTTATAAATTTATATATATTATAAATTATTCATTTAGTATTTACAAATACAAATAGGTCGGATAATTAAACCGACCATTTGTATTTGTATTGTATTTTTTGAATATCTTATTTTTGGTTTTTGTATTTTTATTTGTTACTTCGGATATTTAAATTTTCGGTTTTGTTGACCCCTAAATAGGATTGACAATATCTAACAAAATTTTTAATGGTGATTAAAAGAAAAATAATATGAAATTGAAAAATTTGGAGACAATGAGATTAAAACTAAATTGGGAACACCTAATCGGATTAGACCCAAAAAGAAAAAATAAAACATTTTTTAAATAAAATCGAGAGTAATAAGTCATTGTTCATAAATTTTAATTCATGATTTAAAAATTACATAAATTTTAATTCATGATTTAAAAGTTGTGTATATATTAGATGATATATTATTAGAATCTGTGTGCCAAAGTGCAATATTTGTTTTAATGCGAGCACTTTTATGAATAATTAATATGATGAATTATCTTATCTTAATATCTAATAAAACAAAAGTTCGAATGAACAATAGAAATATTTATGTGGCATGTTAAAAACTTTGGATTTCCAAAGAGTAATCGTTGTCATATTATTGATCGTCCGATTGTGGTAATTGTTTCTCAATTCTTTAGATTTCTTCAACCGTAGATCATTTTTTCCTACGAGATATTATTTTTTTTCTTTTTATCTTTTCTTCTCTCTTTGTTCGACGAGGAGAGACACTGAAAATACGCTCGACAGTCGATGCGGGTGCGAGGAGACGAGGCTGAGGTGGGTGCCAAAAGGCGACGACGACCGAAAAGGAGGAAGCTACGACGCCGGTGATAAAAAAAAGAACAAATGGCAGAAGAAAAGAAATAATAGAGAGAAAATTAAGGAGAATAATGGTAAAGAGAAGGCATGACAGAAAAATATGAAGAAGTTATGCGGAAAAAAAAAGATATAAAAATATTCAAAGTATTCGTATCAAATTCGTATTTGATTCGTCTTTTATTGGCCAAAAATATTCAAAAATTTATTCAAAAATATTCAAAATTTTAAATAAAATATTTCGAAAAATTAGTTTTATTAGTCTTTTATTGGCCAAAAATTAAAATATTCTCGAGCATTGGACGAGATATAAACTAGTTAGGATTGGACAAAATATTTAAAGTATTCGTATCAGATTCATATTTGATTCGTATTCAAATCGAAATTTTGATAATTCGCTAGCGTAAATACAAATATAAATATTAAAAATTAAATATTCAACAAATACAAATAGTAGATTCAATTATCCACATTATTCGTATCTATAATTACTAAATAGATAATTTATTTAATATATAGATATATATAACAAAATGATTTTAAAGATCAAATTGTAAATAAAAACATTATTAATCTTAATTTTACACTCATTATATAAATATATAACAAATATGCAATATATTTATGATTGAAGGACTAAAATATCAAATACATTGAAACAACTAATATTATTAAAGATTTAATTTGCATTCAAGATTGGATTCTAATCCAAATGGATTGGATAATATTGTAGAAATATTATAAAAATCGAACAAAAACAGAATTCACTAAATAATATTTTTATACGAATTTTATTTTAATGTATTAATTTGATAATATAAATAATATGTTTCATTTTTTTAGGTGAATTAGCGACATTAGTAGAGTCATCGATGAAACTAGATTTAAATGACCTATGAGGAGATGAATGTGATGTTAGATAATTTCAGGCTATCAGAGATTTAACTTTTATGAAAACTTAAACACAAACAAGATCTGGTTTTGCATAATTCATACAATATTCACTATAATAATATAAATCAGAAACTTACCTGGATCCATGTTGTGCAGCGGAAAAACTTTGAAGAAACTCTGAAACTAGGGTTTGTTCTCTCTCTTTTTACCCTTTCTGTGATTTGCCTTTTTTTATGGATAAAAGCGTAGACGGTAAGGTCTCTTTTAATAGGTTTAGAAACCCTAAACCCTAATACTATATGGGTAAAGAGAGATGGGCCTTAATTAGATAATTGCCCACATGCTTTTATTCTTTAATAGATACCTAACCATCAAAGTGATCTACTTTAATATTAAAACCCAAAAGCTCAAATTATATGGGCCATAATATTTAATTAATTCTAACATTCTCCCACTTGGCCCATGTGACGACATGATGATCTAATAAACTTTAAGTGCACAACTTTACATTAGATTCATCTTTCTTCAATAACCTTTACTTGAACAACAACCGATTGAATCATGGCGATTTCACGTCATTATGCAACATGATCCCTTCCAAGTATTACAACCAATCATCATCCAACATTCTTAATGGCTAGGAGAAAACTATAAGTATCAATCATGCATGTTATCTCACTTAACATCATGTGTACACAAATAATATAATGATAACATGACTACTAATCGCAAAAACATAATTGTTATTAAATTCAAAAATGTCATAAACATCCTAAGCAAAACATTCACTGAACATGTCACTACAACAAGGACTTATCTGTAATGCCCATCCTTTCGATATGGCCTCTAAATGCCTTGGGCGATAATCCCTTAGTCAACGGATCCGCTACCATAAGATCAGTACCAATATGCTCAATAGACACTCTATGTTTCCGCACTTCTTCTTGAACAACCAAGTACTTAATCTCCATGTGCTTAGCACCTTTAGAGTACTTGTCATTCTTAGAGAAGAAGATAGCTGCAGAATTATCACAATAAAGTCTCAACGGTCTGGCTATAGAGTCGACAATTCCAAACCCTGAGACAATGTTCTGCATCCATAATCCATGAATAGTAGCCTCAAACCATGCTACAAATTCAGCTTCCATAGTAGAAGCAGCGATGACAGACTGCTTTCCACTCTTCCATGACACTGCTCCTCCAGCTAATAGGAACATATATCCGAAAGTCGACTTTAAGGTATCAACACATCAAGCCAAATCTGAATCTGAATACCCAATGACCTCCAGATTGTCAGATCTCTTATACACAAGCATATGCTCCTTGGTGCCTTGCAAGTACCTCAGAACTTTCTTCACAGCTCTTCAGTGGTCCATTCCAGGATTATTCTGATACCGGCCTAACATTCCAACAGCAAAGCTGATATCTGGCCGCGTACATGTTTGAGCGTACATCAAACTCCCGACCACTGATGCATAGGGAATCCTTTCCATTTCCTTTCGTTCCAACTCGTTTCTCGGACTTTGTTCATTACTAAACTTATCCCCTTTGAATTGGAACTATCCCTGCGGAGCATTTATCCATTCTGAATCTCTCTAAAATCTTATTGATATAACTTTTCGGAGACAATTCCAACAGTCCTTGTGATTTGTTCCGGAATATTTCTATTCCTATCACAAAGGTTGCGTCACCCATATCTTTCATCTCAAAGTTCTTTGAGAGAAACTTCTTTACATCATGTAACATTCCTATGTCATTTGCAGCAAGCAAAATATCATTAACATACAAGACCAATATCACGTACTTGCTCCCACTAACTTTCATGTAGATGCACCGATCAACGATGTTCTCTACAAAGACGTAAGATGTAATGGTATCATTAAACTTAAGATACCATTGTCGGGAAGCTTGCTTTAGTCCGTATATTGACTTTTTCAGCTTACACACCAAATTTTCTTTTCATGTGGTTATAAAACCTTCAGGTTGATCCATATACACTTCCTCCTCTAGATCACCATTTAAAAAGGCGGTTTTCACAATCCATTTGGTGAAGCTCTAAGTCATAATGAGCCACCAAAGCCAATACAATTCTCAAAGAGTCTTTCTTAGACACAGGAGAGAAAGTCTCTTTGTGTGTAACCTTTAGCAACAAGTCGGGCCTTATACCTTTCGATATTACCATTAGAGTCACGCTTGGTCTTGAAGACCCATCTACAGCCAACTCTCTTAGAACCTTCCGGTAAATCAACTAAGTCCCAGACTTTGTTGTCATCCATTGACTTTAATTCTTCTTTCATGGCATCAAACCACTTTTCAGAATTGTTACTGTTCATGGCTTGATTGAATGAAACTGGATCTTCATCAATTCTTGAGTCACATTCATGTTCGAGAGTATAAACCTCATAATCATGTGAGATAGCGGATCTTTTCTGCCTTTCAGACCGCCTCAAAATAATTTGTGGTTGATTAACCTCTTCCTGTACTGTGACTAGTTCATCTCGTACATTCTCATCATGTGGGTTTTGGACATCTACTTATTGTATCAAAATGTCATGTGACGATGATGTGATATTAGGAACAAGAACTATAGGAGGGATATCGGGTGTTGAAACATTATCCTGAATCTCTTCAATGTCCAGCTTTCGTGATTCATCACTCCCACTGATTTGACCATTCTCAATGAACCTAGCATTGCCAGTTTCTATTATTCTCGTACTATGGTTAGGACAGTAAAATATAAACCCCTTCGATTTTTCTGGATAGCCAATGAAAAATCCACTGACTGTCCTTGGATCAAGTTTCTTTTCATGTGGATTATACATTGAACCGGTGAAAACTCCTGAGACTTTGACAACACTGCCCTAGGGTTTTAACAAAGATTACTTGGAATATAGCACTGTAAAAATGTAGTAAACTGTATACATGTTTATATTGTATATTCTTTTGTCTATTTTATTATGTTAAAGATATTCACAATTATGTCCTTATTTTTTAATCATTTTCACTTTTGGTGGTTGATTTGGTCATATAAAATGTTATTGTTTATAGGTTCCATGCTATACTTTTGGATGTGACTTATCTTTCTATATTTCATTTGTAGGTGTTTGTCTCAAATTGATATCAAGATCCATATAATGGGGAATGGTGGAACATATGATCATCACCCATTGGTATAGAATCTAAACCCCTCACAACATCATAGTTTATATTTTTTGTAGATGACATCTAATTCTTTCTTTTGTTTACAAGGTTTTCCTCCACATCTTGGGAAGCCTCGCGGGAGAATCGCTTTGCCACTTGACATGAAGAGATTCAGAGAACTTTCTGTCAAGATTGAAACGATAAAGACCATCCATTAAAATACCAGAACCATAAAGGTATTCATGTCTAAATAATTCAAAAATACCAGAACCAAACTTAACAGAAAAACCTAATAGATCCAATTTTCCAATGGAAACAAGATTTCTAGCACATTCAGGAACATAGAGACATCCTTCAAGATCTATGTGACGTCCAGTGTCGAAGATCAGTCTATAAGTCCCAATGCCTTCTATCAGTGCCTTCATACTGTTCCCCATGATCACATACTTTTCAGGTCCTCTTATGGGTTTGATCATACTGAATCCCTGTTTAATATGGGAAACATGAGTAGTTGCACCAGAATCTAACCACCAGGTACTGTTAGGAACTTCTATAATGTTCGATTCAAAGCAAACAGAGACATGATGTTTACCTTTAGCCTCGAACCATTCCTTTCTTTTCTTACAGTCTTTCTTCATGTGCCCACTCTTCTTACAGAAGAAGCACTTGACCTCCTTATGGACTTGGCTCTCATTTACTTTCATTGGAGCCTTGTCCTTCCTTTTGTCCTTCTTCATTGGCTTTCTTTTACTACTGCCGGCTCTATCATGGATTGTGAGGTGGATAGACTGTTCTTTCATCTTCTTTAATCTCCCTTCCTTTTGTATCAGCATGGCCTTCAGTTCCTGAAAGTTCCATTTTTCTTTAATGGTGTTGTAATTCACCTGGAACTGGCCAAACTCAACAGGTAGGGAGTTAATGATGAACTGAACAAAAAATGTCTCATTAACATCCATCCCCATAGTCTTCAACCTTGCTGCCATGTTAGACATATGAGTCACATGATCATGGATAGGCTTAGACCAGTCAAACTTTCTCGTAGTCAGCTCGCTCATAATGCTGCCTACAATTGACTTGTCAGCCAAATCAGATTGGAAATACTCCTTAATCTTATCCATGAATTCCCTTGCACTGTCATTAGGCATTGATGGCTTAACGCTTTCCGCCATGGTCATCCTCATGAAGTTCAAACACAACCTGTTAGACCACTCCCAAGCCTCATAATAAGACTTGTCACCTTCCGAGCTAGTCTCTGTTATGGCTGCGAGCTTTTTCTTTGATAATAATGCAAGGTCCAATTCGTTAACACCCAGATAAAACTGGATTTGTTCGGACCAATCTACATAGTTAAGCCCGTTGAACTTCACCACAGCATTGCAAGATGCCATAAGGTTAAAAGAAGCTGCAAAACATTTATACATGCTTATCTATTAGTGCTTGAGTCAACAATAACATATCAAGAAACTTTAAAATGCATTCAAGTAACCTTTGGGCAATACTTAAACACGCATACAACTATTGATGCTAAAATAAAAAATACTTTAATGGAAATGAAAACATCATACAATCAATAAATATGCACTCTTTGGAGAACACACCACCGACCAAATATCATTAATCAGTCCCTTTAATGTTAGTGATCACACACAATGGTACACCTTTGGATGACCTCATAGCCATGTGACCAATAACTTCAATTGTTCAATCAACTTTCATGTCATTCTATAGCATCCTTTAACAATGAATAATTGATAGAAAAGAAAAAAAAACGCTTGATTCAGATATCTAATCTTTAATTCTGGCCAGGCCACTTTGGTGACTAACAAGCATTCTATAATTTAGATATCAAATCAAGTAAACTTAAAATAGGAGATTCAACAATTATGACATAATTTAACAAACATATTACATATATGCATAGAACACATATTATTCACCTTTAAATTCAATCAACTTTAATGAATAAGTATGCATAGCCAAAATCTCCAATGAAATAAGTATGAATATAACAACCTACACGTACTAATACCAAAACATATATACATATAGCTTCAATATTCATACTTTATAAATACATATAAATAAATATATATATTTACTAATCATCTTCCTTTTATGTGCCTACTTACGAAGACATCAACATAATGTAAAGAACTAAATTAAAGGAAAGTACAATGATGGAAAAGTCAAACTTCCAATTTTCCACTTTCTCATTATATAATATATATATATATATATATTTACAATACTTTACAAAACTTCAATACTTCCAAGTACGAAAGGTAAAACACGTATATTTTTTCTATTTATGAATAAACAAAAAAAAATCCCATGATTTGATAAATCTCAATAATTATCAATTCATATACGCATGTCTAAACTTTACAAACATGTTTATACACCACTAATACAGAGAGACACTCAGATCATCATATATGCATACACAAGTGCTTACACGTGGGCAAAACAAACATTCAAAACAATGATAAATTAGACGTAGCAATAATTATGCTCTTTGCTTTATGATTACATTCATCGAAGCAACAAGAGTCATATCTAACGAACATCTTTACGTCGGAAATTTATGTGGACGATCTCGATGCTAATATACGAATACCAACCCATTATTCAACAATCAAAAACATAAACTTTAATTGATGAATTATACTTCGCCACAACCACGCTCTGATACCAATTGTGAGATAATTTTAGACTTTCAGATATTTAACTTTTATGAAAACCTAAACACAAACAGGATCTGGTTTTGCATAATTCATACAATATTCACTATAATAACATAGATCAGAAACTTACCTGGATCCATGTTGTGCAACGGAAAAACTTTGAAGAAACTCTGAAACTAGGGTTTGTTCTCTCTCCTTTTACCCTTTATGTGATTTGCCTTTTTGATGGATAAAAGCGTAGACGGCAAGGTCTCTTTTTATAGGTTTAGGAAACCCTAAACCCTAATACTATATGGGTAAAGAGAGATGGGCCGTAATTAGATAATTGTCCACGAGCTTTAATTCTTTAATAGATACCTAACCATCAAAGTGATCTACTTTAATATTAAAACCCAAAAGCCCAAGTTACATGGACCATAATACTTAATTAATTCTAACATGTGAAGATTTGATATTATGGTTTATTTATATTATGTATCTTAGTATGATTTGAATTTTTGTTTTAGATTACATTTGCTTATTGGATTTTTAATACAGTTTTTATATTTTTTTATTAAAAAATTTAGGTTGGGATACGGATATGCGATGGATATCCGTAAATCCGACGAATATGCGTATTTACAAATCTTTGAGTTTACAAACACAAATAAAAATTAATAAATCTAGATATTCGCCGATACAAATACAAATACAAATAGTCGGATATTCATAGATATTCGTTATATGTCCAGCTCTAATACTAATATTATGATAAAGTAAAACTTTTTGCCTTCTCGAATACTTTTATTTATATACGATTTTTCTAAAAAAAATATTTACAAGAGAAAAAAAACAAAAGATTAAATCATACAAAAATCATTTTATTTTTTTAATTTTAACTAAATGAATATAATCAATAAAATATTATCTTAAAATATTTTTTAGACGTTTCAATTTGATAGTCTCAATCTCTCTACACCACATTCGATCAATGTAAATCAAAATTTTGTTGATTGTTAATGACATGGACATTAAAAATTTAGTTCTAATTTATCAAATCATCAAACAAATATTTATAAAAAAATAAAACAAAATCATTTAAATAAAAAATACTTCTTCCCAACGTCGAAAAATACTTTCGTCATTAGCCATCCGTCTTTATTGTTGATGAAGGCATCACAACGAAAATTAATGATGTTGACCTTATCAATAACCAATTGAAAAATGTTCTATTGACTAAACCAATCACGGGAGCTCGAACGAATCAACTTCAAGCATACGTGGCTAAGAATATTCAATACCTCGTGCAAGAGGATAAAGACAAGTCAAAGCAAAGATTAAAATTTGAGATGGTGCATTTTATTCAAGTCTGAAACAATAAAGAAATATTATTTATGGATAAATTAAAATAATTTAAATTCTGCATTAGTTTCAACCGCATGAGAATCTACAATCGCATAGAAAACTACAACCACATGAAAATCTGCAATCACATGGAAAATTAAGCCATTATGGAAAACTGCACAAATCAATCTAGTTTATATCATTTTATCTGATCAAACTTTCTAGTTTCATTTATTTCTTTTGCAACGTTCTAGATTTTAATTTTCTATTTAAGTTTTTCATTTTTCCTTTCGTATCACACGACTTGAATTTTAATTTAAGAGGTTTTCTCTTTAGTTCTTCTTAGAACTACTATTAGAGCTTTGTGAGTGATTCAAAAACTTTTTTCGATTTATCAAGAATCGATTCCACACAATATTTGTGGCACCATTAGCATCTATTTGTTGTTAATCCGAGTTATTCGAACACCTAGGACCGATCATCATTTCCATAGATTGTGTGGGTCAAGTTTGTTGTTTTTAGTCGATTAGAGGTGAAATGATTTCATTTTTCGAATTAGTACATTAGATACTTAGGTTGTTGATTTTTTTCTACAAATTAAGAATTCTGTCGGAAAATTTCAGATGGACAGACAAATTTCTTCGAGAAATTATGACCTAAGTTAGAATTCCATAAGAAAATTCCTGACATGTGTCCATTCGTCTAGAAATTTTGATTCTTTTTTATTTCATTTGAAATGTGAAACATTAAATTCAAGCTTCACAAAAATCGTTAGAGTAGTTTACAGATAAAATTTTAAGTCCGTAAAAAAAGTTACAAACGACTAGGAGTCTCTATCATGAAACTATGAAAAGATTCAGCAATCCGACTGTAATTGCAGTTGCTCCATCCGTAAAGCGTCTGTAAATGTGAAATATCACATCGAGCGTGATGCCATTCTTTCAACGAAATTTACGAATAAATTGTGTTTTCTGTCGGTAATTTATTAACAATTGTCTTTCCATTCATGAATTATAATCTAACATGGTTTGAAAGTTATACCAGATCATAGGAATATATTCAAAATTATGGAAGAAACTATATTGACCTTGCAAAAGTTTACAATATAAAAGATGCTACTTCATACTATATGAATGTTGAATAGTGTTGTTAGACGTGACTCTTTAATAGATAGTTAGTTTGACTAATTTACCAGTAGTTCAATGCTCAAACTATGGAATCATGCATTTACCAATGGTTTGGTCTTTATTGAAATTGGTTTGATAATATACTTGGAATATGATTATGTTGCATCCTAGCTCATAAAAAAACTAACTGATATGGGATACAAAGCTAATAAATCTATTTAGAATTGAAGTCTCTCTAAGTTTAAGATATAAAATATGAATATTAGAGTGTCTATAAAGATGAAGATAATATGCCAATAGTGTTAAATGATATTATCACATAGACAAATGAGAGATTGTTATGATATTTGTGCATGAAGTGCAATATTTCTTTTAATGCGATTATGTTTGATGAAATCGGGTTAATTTGGATTAAATTTGGTTAAAATTGAGTGAAATTAGGTTAAAATATTGTCGAAATCGGGTTAAAAATTGGTTATAATATGGGTCAAGATTGGGTATTTGATTTGAGTCAAATTCGGGTCAAATCGGATCCAAAATCAGGTCAAAACCGGGTAAACAAGTCGGTTAACACCAATATACTGTTTATATAACGAAGAGGAGAATTAACTGAATTGATATAATTGAGGGGGGAATCGGATGGATTTTGTAAGATGATGGGGGAATTGACTGTATCAGATAATTCAAGGGGAATTGGCGTAAAGCATAATAGTTGAGGGGAAAATTGGCTTTTTTCCCTATAATTAATCATACGATAAAATAAAATAAAACTTTTTATCTTCCGGAACAATCTTAAAATATGATTTTAAAAAATTTCATAGGCAAACAAAATAAAAATAAACAAAAAAACTAGAGAAAAAAATGAGAAAATTGATAATTATCCTGACTTTGTCTTTTTTGTACCATTATCAGGGAGTTATAGTAGAATCCGAAGCTTTGTGTATTCATAATTTTCATTTTTGACATTGAAAAACTTAAATTAGATATATAATTTAAAAGACAATTATATCTACATAATTAGATTCAATGTTTAAGAAATTGTTAGACTCTAGTTCGATTAACGAACGCCTAATACATAAGCATGTTAATTAGTGACTAGTCAATATCTAAATAGTTTTTCTTTTGAACTCTTTTTTAAATTTAAAATATAGTCCTTAAATCTTTTTTTAGTGACCAGTCCATATCTAAATAGTTTTTTGTTTTTGAGTTTTTTTTTAAATTTTAAATATATAAAATATAATAATAGCAATTGATTTGTTTTATAAATCTAAGTTTTTATTTTATATTTTCTCTAAATGTTAAAATGAAGTCATTTTAGATAAAAAATTAAAAAAAATTAAATACATCAGTCGATCAATAGGCATAATATCAGAAATGCCCTCTTAGGGCTAAAACACTTCAACACTACCCTCCTAAATCTGATGAAAAAAAAAATTGGAGAAAAGACATATGTACCCTTAATGAAAAACACATACAAAAGAGGGAAAGACAAATATAAGAAGAGGGAAAACGAAAATTGAGAGGAGGGAAACAAAGTAGAGAGCTATTTCCTTTCATTTTCGAGTGTTTCTCTTCTATTTTCGAACGATTTCCTTCAATTTTTGAGTGATTTCTTTCCATTTTCGAGTGATTTCCTTCTATTTTGAGTGGTTTGCAGCAATTTTCGAGCGATTTCCAACAATGTTTCAGTCATTTTCAGTGATTTCCAGCGTTTTTAGCGATTTTCCGGTGATTTTTGGCGATTTCCGGCGATTTGTAGGTGAGTTTCAGTGATTTCGACCGTTTTCCGGCGATTTCTGGCATTTTCCGGCGATTTCTGGCAGTTTCCGGCGGTTTCTGGCAGTTCCGACGGTCGCACTGGGTCACAGGGTCGAACAGGGTCGGACTGGGTCGTTGGGTCGCAGGGTCGGCTGGGTCGGACAGGGTCACGCAGGGTCGCAGGGTCACTGGGTCGCAGGGTCAAACTGGGTCAAACTGGTCAAACTGGGTAGAAGGGTCGCAGGGGTATTTTGGGAATTTTAGCATTTATAAGGGTATTTTTGAAGCGGAAAAATTTTTTTTTCGGGAAGGATATTTTTAAAGTCTTTTAGCCCTATAGGGGTATTTTTGATAATCCTCCGATCAATATCTAGTTCTAGATGATGATTTTAAAATACTTAATAGATCGATAAATTAAATATTTGATATCAGATCAAATTCTATTTATGCGAAAAGGACTTTTATTTTTAAAAACGAATTGAAATGAGTACGTGGTATATTTTTCGTAATCCTAGTGTATGATGGTTGTTCTATTGCTTGATCCCAATGGTAAATTAATATGTTTTAGCAACTTTGATATATATAAATATAATAATTATTATAAATTTATAATTATATAAAATTGTGAATCTCTAAAATTTTTACATTATCAGTATATATATTATTTACATACAAATACAAATATATTTATAATATATATATATATGCATATATCATACATCTATATATATATATTACATATATATATTTACGATCCTAGTATCATTGTTAATTTTTTAACACGTTATAAACACGATCGTTTTAACAAACTAAAAATTAAAACATGATATTTTTACACCGTAAGAAAAATTTATGCCATTAAAAAATTACATCGTAAATTTTTTTACGTCGTTAAAAACAAAACTACATTGTAAAACCTTTTTTACGACGTTTAAAAAATATGCTGTAAAAATTTTACGATGTTAAAAAATTATTCCATAAATTTTTTTACGCCTTTAAAGAAATTACTCGTAAAAAATGATTTCAATTTTTTTAATTTTCAATCAATTTTAATTTCCAATTTGGACTCGATTTAAAAGTATATATATGTATATGGACATCATGGATTGAATACCGTACACAATGGATTGAATATTATGGACTGAATACCGGACATCATGGACCAAATACCGTGGACTGAATATTGGACATCCTGGACTGAAATTCAGACATCATGGATTAAATATAACACATCATGGACTAAATATCACACATCATGGACTAAATATCAAACATTATAGACTAAATAATAAAAAAAAAATACATGTTTTATATTATATAATTAATGAGATCGATTACGAGGTAATACTTTAATACTTTTCTATTTATATTATGTTTATTTTTTTTATAAAAGAGGCTATGTCACCTAATTATTTATTTTATTTATTTGTGTTATTTAATATTATCTACTAATTTAATTATTTTTTATTATTTAATATCATATTATAAAAATTATTATGATAATGAATAACTTGAATTTGTTTTAAATATAATTATCATGTCGGATTTGTTGAATCTCATATCATAACACATGATGCCTCAGGAGAAAATTACATGACATGGGCATTTGATACTAAAATGTTTCTTGGCAAAATGATAAAGACAATATTTCTTTGGAAGAGGAAAGGCATGATCTTTCTATGTCATCATATTGCCTATGATCTAAAATGGTAATATCATACAAAAGAAGATCTCACAGATTTGTTGGAGTCTCTTAATGATAAATTTGATCACAAAAATATGTGATCCTCCAGAGACGAAGTCATTGGCTAAATATGAGATTCCAAGATTATAAGTGTGTGGACGAATATCATTCTGCGATGTTTGATATAATCTCCAAAATGGAGCTATGTGTGATTATGATAAATTGGAGAATTTATTATCGACATTACATGTTGATAATGTCATAATATCGAACGAAGGTTTTCAAAACTTGTCGTGAATCATTACAAATTCTCCTTGTTGCAGAATAATAAAATGAGCTACTAATGAAAAATTATCATGCTTGTCCCCCTGGGTCTACACCATTTTGTGAAACGAATGAGCATCGCAGATTTTATTAAAAAACTTAAAAATGATAAATTATTAAAAAGATATTGACATTGTTAAGTATATGAAGAAAATCTGAAGATATCAATCTTTCTAAATTTGTTTCCACTGAATCATCTTTAGTTTACAAAATCTACATGGTATCAGAGCAGTGATCGAATCTCGAAAAATATTTAATCGATTTTGTTCCTTATGAAATCTAATCTCTTTTAAAAGTTGTTTTCGGTCAAACCTTTTTAATCTCTCTTTGTTTTGTTTCTCTTTGTTTTCTCGGATCTCTCGTCATGGACTCGACCAAAAGTATCTGAATCTCGTTCAATGGAAACAATTATTCCATTTGGACGAAGATTGCTAAGGCCAATCTTGGCATGCGAGGTCTTTGGGGTTCCGTGACAGGATCGGATGTGAAACCGGTCAATTCAAGTGTCGGATCAGAAAAATGGGAACAAAATAAACTCACTACCTTGGTTGTTTTACAAGATTCCCTCGAATCTCATATACTTCGTATATATGGGCACATCAAGTCTCCTAAGGAGCTTTCAGACGAGCTGGTTTTTGAAATGAATCCAATCTTTCCGTGTGTATGAAGTAAAGAAAGCCTGTAATAATCTAAGGCAAGAGGGAAAGCCTTTTAACCAGGCTTTGGATGATTTCAAGGAATTATGGTCAGAACTCGATTCTCTAAGGCCTCATACTAGGGATCCTATGGAAATAGCTCAGAGAGCAAACCAAGATCATGTCTTTTACCTTTTATTATCCCTCAAAGACAAATACAACGACCTTATTCATCACATACTTTGCTAAAACGAGTTTCCCCATTTAACGAAGTTTGTATGATGATTAAAAGGGATGAAGGGGGAAATCGTCTCTTTAAAGGAATGACCTAGGAAGCTAATGTCTCTAAAAGCACCTCTGGACAAACCGCTACTATTAAGCCTTTCAAAAAGCAGTTGTCTTGTGAAGGTTGCAAAAAAGAAAGGTCATACAAAGGAACATTGTTGGATCCTTCACCCCCATTTGAAGAACAGATGTCGTGACGGTCAAGGTAAGGCTAATATGGCCTCTAAGTCTGAATTTGTCACCAAGGCAGACCTCGAGGAGTTTTTCAGATGATTAAGGCAGAAGTCAAACAAACAAAGCTGATGAAGAGGGAGGTAATGTTATCTCTGCTTTCTCTGTTTTTCGAAACCATATTATAATAGATCCTGAAGCTACAAATCATATGATAGAAAATCATAACTTATTTAAAGATATAAAACCTCATAGTGGTTTTGTTTCTATTGTGAATGAGGAGAGTGTTCCAATTAAAAGAACAGGGAAGTTTAAGCTTCTCAGTCATGATACAGGGCTCTCTTCGTTCCAAAATTTTCTAATAATCTTATCTATGTCCAAAAGCTTGCAAAGACCTTAATTGCTATGTTTGTTTCAATTCTAACTCATTTTGGATGTAGGATACTGAAAGCAAACAAGTAATCGGCACATGAAAGCTCCTCAATGGTCTTTATGTTCTCGAGTTTATGTATTGTGATCCTGAGTCCGTGTTTCTATCAAATTCAAATATTAATAAAGTTTCTATGCGGAATGCGAGACTTGGACACACTCATAGCAAAGTTCTAGGTATCGTTTTTCCTGATCTTAAAAATAAACATGAAACATGTGAAGCTTGCATCTTACGTAAACACCTAAAACAATTTTTTCCAAACTCTGTTTCGGTTTATAAAAACTGTTTTGAGCTGATCCATTCAGATGTTTGGAGAGCTCCATATGTTTCTTGTGATCAAAAGAAATATTTTGTAACCTTCATCGTTGAAAAATAAAAGTTTACATGGCTTTATACTCTCTCATATAAGAGTTATGTTTATGATGTGTTTGTGAAGTTTCATAATATGTTTTAACTCAATATGATGCTAAAATAAAATATCTAAGGACTGAAAATGGTGGAGAGTATACTTGTCTTTAGTTTTGCAGGTACCTTAAAGAACAGGGTATTACACACCAAACCTCGTGTCCCTGTACTCCACAACAACACATAGTGGCCGAGAGGAAGAGCAAGCACCTAATGGAAGTCTTGAGAACTATCATGTTCGATCAAGATGTTCCTAAAAGGTTTTGATCAATGCGATCATGAACGCATGTCATATCATTAATAGTATTCCAACAAAGGTTCTAAAGGACAAATCACCTTATGAGATATTAAACTCTACAAAACTTGATCTTGAGTACTTTAGAAATTTCGGTTGTATGTATTTTTTTCTTGTCCCTGACTCACAACGAAACAAGTTGGAATCAAGGAGAACTAAAGCCATGTTCATCAATACTAGTAAATAAAAAAGGCTACAAGTGTTTCGATCCAAAAACTCAACATGTAATGGTGTCTCAAGATGTTATGTTCTTCAAAGACAATAGCTTTCATGATAAAATCACCTGGGAAGAGATTAAAGGAATCTCCAAACCAAATGATATTGGTTTGTCCCTTAAAAATTTAGTACATACAATTTTGAAAACTAACAATGAAACAGGTCCCTTACCAAGTGTACCTGAGCGTCATGAAGACCAAAATAATCAAGAAATCTTAGAAAATGAAGAACATGAAAGCCATGATGAGATCAAACCTTCTGATTAAAATCATGAGGAGGAAACTAGGGTCTTAAATCATGAGAACAAAGAACAAAGCCATGATCATAACCAAAATGAGGATCATGACGCCGATGAAGTCGAAGGAAGGATTCTTAATGAGATAGTGCTTCGGAGAAGAACTAGAATAAGGTGACCAATCTCGGATTGGATTCACAATCCTATTCAATGGTGTGGCAACCAAACACCCTATTTCAATGGCGTGGCAACCAAACACCTTATTTAAAACTTTTGCTCTTTAGCATTTATCTGTACTGATCACAAAGCTTTTCTTAGTAAAATTGACAAAGATATTGAGCCACAAACCAATAGAGAAGCCAAAGGGAAACCATAATGGGAGGATGCCATGACTGAGGAGCTAGCAGACTTTGAAAAGAATAAAACATGGGACCTTGACCCTCTTCCTAAAGAAAAGCAACCCATTGGAAGCAAATGGGTATACAAAACCTAATATAAGAGTAATGGTGAGGTAGTGCAAGAGTATAATCAGAAGTATGGGGAAGATTATATTGAGACTTTTGCCCCTGTTGCTAAACTTCATTCTGTTCGTATTATCTTTTTTGTTGCAATTAACCTTAATTGGAGTTTGTGGTAGATGGATGTTAAAAACGCTTTCCTTCAAGGGGATATAAAGGAAGAGAACTATATGAAACCTCCCCCGGGCCTCCAAACCGAAAAAGGAATCGTACGCAAACTAAAAGGAGCTCTCTATGGACTTAAACAGTCCCCAGAAGCTTGGTACACTAGGCTCTATGATGTTATTCGAATGTATTGTTTTAAGAGGAGTGAGGCTGATCATTCCATGTTCATCATTCGAAAAAAATCTGGTATCATCGTTCTCTTATTTTATGTTGATGATATAATTATAACAGGTGATGATAATAAAGGAATAGAAAATGTTAAACATTTTATAAAAGAAACTTTTGATATAGTGGATCTCGGTGAACTTAAGTACTTTTTTGGAATTGAAATAACTAGATCTAATGATAATCTATTTCTTTCTCAAAGAAAATATGCTTTCGATCTTTTTAATGAAACAGTTAAATTCGGATCTAAGTCGGCCAAGACCCCCATCGAAGAAAAATTCAAAGACTTGCATGAGGGGGAACCATTTATTGATATAGAACAATATAGACGCCTTGTCGGTAAGCAATTATACCTCACGATAACAAGACTTCACTTGTGTTATGTTGTGAATCAGGTCAACCAGCATATGCATGCTTCAAAGAAAAAAACATTGGAAAATGGTGGACCGAATCCTCTGATACATCAAGAACGCTCCAGGAAAGGTATTCTAATGAGTAAAAAACAACGATACTAGTCTAATTAGGTACTGTGATGCAGATTGGACTGGTCATCACAAAGACTGAAAATCAACGACGGGGTTATGTACATTTTTCGGAGGGAATCCTGTCACTTGGAGAAACAAAAATCAATCGATGGTCTCTCGTTCCAGCGCTGAGGCCGAGTACCGAGCTATGGCAGATACAACATGTGAAATCATTTAGATCAGAGTTCTCCTCAAAGATCTTGGCCTCGATCCCTCGCATACCATGTTACTTTATTGTGACAATCAGGCAACAGTTCACATTGCCTCCAACTCGGTGTTCCACGAAAGAACAAGACATATTGAAGTTGACTACCATTTTATTCGAGAAAAGCTCGAAGATGGCGTCATTGAATTCACTTACACAAGAAGCTCATATCAGTTGGCTGATGTCTTCACCAAAGCCACAAGTGAAAAAGTATGCAAAGATCTCCATAATCGGATCAGCCTATAGATATCTTCAGTCCCAAGGCATCGAATTTAAGCTTAGTCGACCGTCCCTCGAGCTCATAAGCGTTGTACTCTTTTTCTTTTGTCGGGTTTTTATCCCAAACGGGTTTTCCCCGAAAAGGTTTTAATGAGACTCCACTTATGTTGCTCTTCAACGCCTAAGCTTGAGAGGGAATGTTAAGTATATGAAGAAAGTCTGTGTTTTTTTCTTCTTCACGTTTGGTCGTGTCCCGCTCTCTGTGTTCGGACGCGTTCTTCTTCACATTCGGCCACGTCTTGCATCCCACTCTCCGTGTTCGGGCGCGTTCTGCATCCCGTTTCGTTTCGTGCTCTCTTCCCTCAAAGTCATCCGATCAAAGCCAATTTATGAGCTCCGCGCTCTCCTTTGTCTAGTTGACCGCTCCAGCTCATGCATGTTACATCTAAACTTGTGTTTTGCATTTGTACTTTTATTTTCCTTGTTTTTCTCTTTTTTAGTTGTTAGGATTGTTGTATAAATATGTTCCTTTGTATCTAAAGCAAAACATAAGAGAATAGTTAATCTTATTCTCTCTAAATCTCTCGATCTTTCGCTCGTTCTCAATCTCCTTCAATCGCTCAATCTTTTCTCAATCTCTCTAAGCTTGCCTCCACTGAATCATCTTTAGTTTACAAAATCTACAGAAATGAAGTTTTATTAGATTATTTTTAATATTTTTTGTTAAACTGTTATATATAGCTTTAATTTCATATTTTTTTCACGTACATCAATATCTTTATAGGGTAAAAAATAACATCACATATGTTAAATCAAATCTCAATGATGAATATATATGTTTAGCAGGATTGTCTTACAACGCACACAAGAATGAAAGATAAAAAGTATTTCTCCAAGTTGAGAATACATGATTCAAGTGTCAATACTATATCTGGATATGCAAAAATAATTGAAGGATGTGGAGAAACAAATTTTATAATGTCCGGAGGGACAAATTTATTATAAAAGATGCATTGTTCTCTCCATAATCTCAAAGAAACTTATTAAGTTTCAAAGTATTCGCCAAAATGTATATCACGTTGAAACAATGAACGATGAAAATCGTGAATATCTTTATATCATGACAAAGGTTTCTAGAAAGAAATATAGTGTGAAAAAAATATCAGCTTTATCCTTTGGATTATATTTCACAAAGATAAAAGTGTTTGAATCATATGTCACATTCAACCAAAAGTATAAACATGTGTTTAAGATTTGGCATGATCGATTGGGTCACCCTGGTTCAATAATGATGCGGAGAATCGTTGAAAACTCCAATGTTCATCCATTAAAAATAAAAAGATATTTCAATCTCATGAGATCATATGTACTGCTTATTCTCAAGGAAAATTGATAATAAGACCATCATCAGTCAAATTTGGATATGAATCACCATCGTTTTTAGAACGAATACATGGGGATATATGTGGATCAATTCATCCACAAAGTGGACCATTTCGATACTTTATGGTATTGATCGATGTTTCAAGCATATGGTCATATGTTTGTCTATTATCAACTCGCAATGTTACATTTACGAGATTTCTTGCTCAAATAATAAAATTACGATCTCAATTCTCCGATTACTCTATTAAAAAGGTGAGGCTTGATAATGCTGGTGAATTCACTTCCCAAGCTTTCAATGATTAATGTACATCAATTGGCATTGAGATTGAACATCTTGTACCACATGTTCATACACAAAATGGTATGGTTGAGTCGTTAATTAAACATCTCCAACTCATTGATCGACCATATTACTAATGAAAACAAAACTCCCAGTTTCCGCTTGGGGACATGCCATTTTACATGCTGCAGCAATAATTCAAACAAGTCCAAGTTCTTATCATAAATATTCTTCATTGCAATTAGCAAATGACCAGGAACCGAATATATCTCATCTTCAATATTTGGTTGTTTTGTGTATGTTCTGATTGTTCCTCCGCATGGAACAAAATGGGTCCACAATGAAGATTGGAATTTATATTAGATATAATTCACCATCCATCATTAGATATCTTGAACCACAAACAAGTGATGTGTTCACAGCTTGTTTTGCTGATTGTCATTTTAATAAGAATAAATTTCCAACATTAGGGGGAGGAATAAAAGCCTCACAAGATTTAACATGGAAAATACAATCATTGTTATATCTTGATTCTCCTACAAAACAATGCAATATAGAAATGCAAAAGATCATACATTTGAAAAATATTGCAAATCAACTTTCAGATGTGTTCAATGATATAACACGGGTTACAAAATCATATATATCGACTACAAATGTACCTGCTCGTATAGAAGTACCAAAAGGTCATGCGAGTGAAAAAATTTCAAATGAGTCTACAACACGGTTAAAGCATGGAAGACCACTTGTTTTTAAAGATAAAAATCCTCGAAAAAGAAAGAAGTTTGATAAAAATATTAGTTCTCAAATCACAGAGAACATTCCAAAAGAAACAAATGAAGAAGATGATCTTCATAATGAAAGTGGTGAAAATAATCATGAGCATACAAAGAATAATGAGATTTCTATTAACTATATCTATGATAAAAAAATCATAAGAAGAGATGAAATAAATTATAATGATGGAATATTTTCATTCTCTACATAAAAAAAAATTGAAAATGATAATGAAGATCCAGAACCAATGTTAGTTTCAGAATGTCAAAAGAGACATGATTGGATAAAATGAAAAGAAGCCATGCAAATAGAATTAGACTCATTGAATAAAAGAAAAGTATTTGGACCCATCGTTCAACTCCTAATGGAGTTAAACCAGTTGGATGCAAATGTGTTTTTGTGTGAAAGAGATTTGAAAACAATGAGGTCACAAGATATAAGGAAACATATTCTCCTTGGGGCACGTTTTTTCGGACAAGGGTTTTTTCAGAGAACTGGAATTGATTATGAGGAAACATATTTTCCTGTTACGACATAGCTATATGGATTTTTGGATAATGATATATACATGAAAATCCCTCATGTTAAGAATACCGGAAACATCAAACTCAAAGCTTAAATAAATGTGTGCAATCAAGCTGCAACGATCTTTACATGCGTTGAAACAATCTGAACGAATGTGATACAATCGTCTAAGTGAATATCTAGTAAAAAAGGATTTGTGAATAACCCTATTTGTCTTTATGTATTTATTCAAAAAACAACAAGTGGCTTTGTGATTATAGTTGTTTATGTTGATGATCTAAATATAATTGGCACCTCAAATGAGATTGAAAATGCTCGAAACTATCTGAAATAGGAATTTGAAATAAAAGACATTGGAAAAACAAAGTTTTATCTTGGTTTACAGATAGAGCATCTAAAGAATGGTATATTCGTACATCAATCGAATTATACAAAGAGAGTGTTAAAACATTTTAACATGGATAGAGCAAATCTATTAAGCCACATTTCATCTAATGGTATGTAGATCTTTAAGTGTTGAAAGGATCCATTTTATCCTTGTGAAGAAAATGAAGATATACTTGGAGCAGAAGTACCATATATAATGCAATATGGGCTCTCTTGTATCTGGCAAATTGCATTCGTCCTCATATAGCATTTGCTACTAATATCTTATCACGATATAGTTATTCCCCTACACATCGTCATTGGATATGGATTAAACATATCTTTCGATATTTACAAGGGATGATTGATCTAAGATTATTTTATCCTAGAGATTCGAAATATGAGTTCACCGGTTTTGTAGATGCAAGCTATTTATTATATCCTCATAAAGCCAGATCACAAACTGGATATGTTTTCACAATTAGAGGTACTGCGATATCATGGCGCTCTCAGAAGCAAACATTTGTTGCAACATCTTCAAATCACGCCGAAATCATTGCACTCCATGAAGCAACTAGAGAATGTGTGTGACTCAAGGCTATAACCTGACATATACATAAAACACATGGATTATTGGCTAACATCGATCAAATAATATTATATGAAGACAATGCGACATGTGTCGTCCAAACAAAAGAAGGATACATCAAAAGTGATCGAACAAAACGCATCCCTACAAAATTTTTCTCATATACCTAAGAGCTTGAGAAGAAGAAAGAAGTTGATGTTCGTTACATCAGATCAAACGGAAAATGTAGCTAATCTATTCACAAAAACGCTTTATACTTCAACTTTGAGAAAACACATTCATAACATCGCGATACGCCACTTTCGAAGCTTTTGGAGAAACAAAGGGTTGACAAATCGAGGAGTTTTTATGGATGTTTTCTTTTTTCCTCATCATGGATTTTATCCCAATAGTTTTTCCACGAGACAGTTGATAGACATTCAAAGACGAGTATTATAATTACAATAAATTTATAATTATATAAAATCATGAATGACTAAAAATTTTATAAAGAGTCATATTGAATTTATGATTCTTTTATGAACGACAGTATTCTAAAAATCCCGCCTAAGCGTCGCCTAGGCCCCGCCTAGGCGCTAGGCGTTCCCTTACCGCTCGATTAATTTCTAGGCGGTCCTTTTTTTAAAAAAAAAAATTGATGTCAAAACGACGTCGTTTTGGTACTTAAAGAAAAAAACTAACAATGACATATATCCATGCGTTTATCTTTTATCGACTTTCCTATCGTCATTTCATTTGTCTTCTTCTATCTATTGCATAGTTTATTGTCTTCATCTAAATCTTTTGTCCTTGCATTCGTATCTCATTCTCGTCTTTGTCTTCATCCTTTTTTTTTATCTTCTCTCATATGTTGTTATCGTCTTCATATTTTGTCATTGCCTTCATTTCTCATCTTCATATTTGTTTCATCTCCACCCTTGGCTTCATCTCTCGCATTCACCCTCGCCTTTACCCTTGTCTTGGTTAAACATCATCCTCACTCGACAACCATTTTCTATATTTTGTTTGTTTTATATTGTTTATCATTGTAAGTTTGATATTGTGAATTTGATATTTGTAAATATTTTTTTATAAATACTAAATAGATATTTATATGTTTTTTCATAAAATTAAGTATTTATAAATATTTGGAATTAAATATTTATATTATAATTACATTAAATAAAAATAAAATATATATATCCGTCTAGCCCGCCTAGACACCGCCTAGGTCCCGCCTAGGCGCTCTGGGCGCTAGGCGCTAGGTGTCCGCCCGCCTAGCGCCTAGCGCTTTCTTCAACCTTGATGAACGGTAATATTGAATTTATAATTTTTTAAATTGAAGAGTCATATTTATTTTCCTATAAATAAACAACGTATCTAATCATTTCAATACACAACTTACAAACCCCAAAACTCTTCTTATTCCCTCATACTTTCTTCGATCTCTCATTTTCAAATTTTAGATAAATTTTCTATCATTTTTTCTATTAGATATATCATATGAGATATATTTATAATATGATATATCATATACATATATGATATATCATACATATCATATAATATGTTATTAAAATTTATATATATATATTACATAAACAAATATATTTATAATATATATATACATATATCATATATTTATATATATATTTAGGATTGTAGTATTATTACTAATTTATTTTTAAAGATATATAGTTTTTATGTATCCATTAGAAAAAAACATTATTAAAAAATGGAAAGAAACAGTCGTCTGGTATGGAAATGTAAATTAGAGAAGGGCACGGCCAACGAGAAGAGTGTGGACCTTTTACTCGTTAATTATATTATTCAGAAATTAAATATTAGGTAACCATACTAACACCAAAACCTTCAAACACTCCCTTAAAGTTCAAAGCATGCCTCTGTTCTTCTATTTTTTTTCTTTCTTTTCTTCTTCTTCTTCAATGGCGGTCACTCGTCGAGTAATCATTTAGCTGAGGACGGCCAACTGTAACTCTGTCTCTCTCTCCCTCTCTCCGATTCTAGTTTTCTAGGATATTAAGGTGACCATGTGTCTGGTTATTGGTTTGCCGGTGGGTTTGTCGCTCGTTGGACATGGTGTTTCGTTGCGCAGTGAGAGACGACGTGGCGGACAATTTCCATTTTTGACGGCCAATCGGACAAGGTTGGCTCAAGCGGCTGTGGTCGAGGTTAGGCCTGTCCTGGGCGGAGCTGCTGCGTTTTCTTCGCCTACGGAGGTTGCGCGGTACCGAAGAACGGATCTCGCCGATGATCTCCAAGCGGAGGCGAGAGCTCTGTCTCGTGCTGCCGATGCTTCGATTTATTCTCCAAACCTTCTCGCCACGAAATACGGCTCCAAGCCCCTGAAGGTGAGCTACTTCGCTGGTTTTTCCCAGTTTTGATTGCGTGAGTCCCAATTTGAGCGAGGCAAAATTGAGGGAATGCGGTTGGTTTTCGACTCAGGCTTTGCGTAGAAGCCTGGAGATTTTGGTAGCTTTGGGTGGTTTTGCGCTGACATTGGGGATTGATGAAAGGAGCGGGAAGCTTCAGCGGAACATGAGGAAGAGAGCGGCTGAGCTGAGACGGATTTTCACCCGTTTGGGTCCTACGTTTGTTAAACTGGGTCAGGGATTGTCTACCCGACCCGATCTCTGTCCCCCCGAGTACCTAGAAGAACTTGCAGAGCTTCAGGTTCAGCTTTTTCCTCTTCATTTGTTGCACTTCTTGTAGATTGCACTTTACATTGCTCTAGTTACGGCCTAGACATGGAACACGTGTTCTTATATATATTGAAGGCAGCAAAGTTTTATGTTTAAGCATCTATTTACCCGGCTTTTTACTGTGAGAGCAACGATTTACCTAATCTTTTCTCGGATTTTAACATGATGAATTGCTCGATTGGATGCGGGACATCTTTAATTTTTAACTTTTTTTGTGTTTTTATCAATTTGAGTGGACAAGTAGGATGCTTTGCCAACTTTCCCTGACGCCGAGGCGTTTGCATGCATCGAGAAAGAGTTGGGGTTGTCTATTGAATCCATTTTCTCGTCTATATCTGCTGCACCAATTGCAGCTGCTAGTCTTGGCCAAGTTTACAAAGCCCGGTTGAAGTATTCGGGTCAGGTTGTAGCTGTGAAAGTTCAACGCCCTGGAATCGAAGAAGTCATCGGGCTTGACTTTTATCTCATTAGAGGTGTTGGGATCCTCATAAACAAGTACGTAAACTTCATCACGAGTGATGTTGTGGCCCTCATTGATGAATTTGCGGGCAGGGTTTATCAGGAGCTTAATTATGTCCAGGAGGCACAGAATGCTAGGAGGTTCAAGAAACTGTATGCTGATAAGGCTGATGTTCTCGTACCTGACATATTCTGGGATTATACAAGCCGCAAGGTGTTAACAATGGAATGGGTCGATGGAACTAAGTTGAATGAGCTAGATGCCATTGAGAGACAAGGTTTGAAGGTTTTGGATCTCGTAAATACAGGTATTCAATGTAGCCTTAGGCAACTCCTGGAGTATGGCTTTTTCCATGCCGACCCTCATCCTGGTAACCTCTTGGCAACACCGGATGGAAAACTTGCCTTTCTCGACTTTGGCATGATGAGTGAGACACCAGAAGAGGCTAGATTTGCTATCATTGGCCACATTGTTCACTTGGTTAACCGGGATTATGAAGCTATGGCCCGTGATTATTATGCTCTGAAGTTTCTATCTCCTGATGTGGACGTTTCTCCGATTGTACCTGCATTGCAGAACTTTTTTGACGATGCTCTTACGTATACCGTCAGCGAGCTCAATTTTAAGACACTGGTTGATGGTCTAGGTTCTGTTTTCTATCAATATCCGTTTAGTGTCCCAGCTTACTATGCATTAATTTTGAGATCGCTTACTGTGCTTGAAGGTTTGGCCCTTAATGCGGATCCTAATTTTAAAGTGTTAGCTGCTTCATACCCATATTTTGCCAAGAGGCTTCTCACAGATCCGAACCCCTACCTAAGGGATGCCCTTATCGAGCTACTGTTCAAGGATGGAAAATTTCGGTGGAATAGGCTTGAAAACCTTCTACAACAGGGTAGCAAAGATAGAGATTTCTCAGCGAAAGATGCTTTACAACCTGTTCTGAAGCTGCTTCTCGATCCAAATGGTGAGGAGCTCAGGGCATTGGTAATCAAAGAAGCTGTACGGGTTACTGAAGCTATTGCTCTGGGAACAGTTGTTGATACATACAATTCCATTCCTGAGTTTTTGAGATCTCTCATCTTTAACGGGAATGGAAACGGTCCTCTGCTTATGAGCAGCTCTGAAATTCAAAGCATGCTAGAGCTTCGGGATCAGGTCTATAGGATATGGAGGCTTTTTCGATCTTCCGAAAACTTCGATCCAGCCCTTTTGCAGCCTATTTTACAGGTGATTGCATGAATCTTATGCATCTTTCAAATATTTCAGGCCGTGTTTTAGTTAACTAGGTTTATGTGTAACATTCTCCTTTGGTAATTAGGTTTTGCAACAACCGGAGGCAAGAAATCTTGGTGGACGTGTGGTGGGTGGAGTCAGCCAACGTTTAGCAGCACGGTTTCTGCAACAACTACTTAGAGCCACGACTCCAACTTCTTCTCCGATCTCATAGCTCTTCCTTCCCACTGGATGGTAAATATAAATTAAGGCGACACACCCATAAACTACAGAATTGCTTCATGCTCTCGTGATAGTATCATTCTTTGTCTATTTGTAACTACCATCTACATCATAATACCCCGCAAAACGAAACTATTACAGAAGCCAAGTCGACTAAGAAACTTGATCTTCATAGCTTTTATCTTTTAGAGATATTTAGAGCTTTCAAGTTTGTTGAAGACTTGAGATCTCTACCAAACAGTTACTTCTCAATCTGTTCTCTCATCTACGAAAATGAATCAGACAACACAGTCCTTGTGAAGCAAATTTGCCCAAAGAGAGTATTTCCAACAAATGGGGAAGATCCAGGCTTTGCTTAAACAGACAGCAGTGGCTTAAAAACGTTCATTACAACTTGCAAGGACACAAAACCAGTACACATTATATACTTTTAAAGCTTATAGACAAACATTGATCGAGGAAAATGGAGAGAACCATTCAAATACAAGAGAAGCTCATTCATATGTTCTACTTTTCACATTACAAGTACTTAATGAGCAGCCATATCACAACAATCAGAACCACAATTCCAATAACCGATAAGAGCATGGACATGCAAGAGCAACTGCCTCTCATCCGCTTGTTCATGATCGCAAGGGTCTTCTGCACTCGCTGTCATCAACAAACCAAAGACGATGGATGAGTATATTAAAATTGCGCTGAACCATCTGGTGCTTCATAAGTTTTAAGAATGAATTCACAGGTGTTAAGAAGTATAGTTCGTTTTGCTTTTAGTTTTTTACACAATAGACTGGCCTGCCTTTTCTAGGTACGTTCATTATCTTAGGACATGGTGGCTCATTATCTTAGTACATGGTGGAGCCTCTTGGTTGTTCTGACCCGAACTAAGCACCGTTAGAAGAGCACTAGCCTTAATGTGACCAATTCTTGCGCATGTGGGACTCAGTCTACGAGAGTTATTTGATCAGACAAATAGTGTTAAAAGTGTATTACCCGTAAGCGAGAGTCAGTGACATCCACATGGTAGTCTAAGTCATCCTGCATATATACATATATATAGGAACATCAACTCAGTTAACATCAGGCAATGAATTAGATGCCAGAAAATAATAAACAGAAACCATACGATAAGCCTTGTCTGCAGGTTCAGCTCCTCATTTACAGCCAAAGCAATGTGTTTTGTACTTATGGCTGTGTCCTCCAACTTCTCAAGCCCTTCATCTTGCTCTATTACAGAAAAAAAAAAAACTCGATAGGATGAACATGAAAGCCATATATTTACTTGAATTCATGGGGATATATGACAATGTTGATATCAGCTTACCTCTCATAACTTGCCGCTGAAATCCAACAATTCCTTGGTTGTCCATGCCAACAACTCTGCTCATGGCATTGGCCGGCTTTATTTCTGGCCCGAGCAAGCTGTCTCTGTTTGCAAAGTTCGACATGTTCAAAGCAGATGCCATCTGATTTGCTTTTGATCTCAGATTTCCAATCATGTCCTTGCGGCGATTCATCTCTTTCTCTGAACTGTATCTCAACACGACACATACGGAGTAAATAAATGTTCAGAGCAAAATAGAAGTCGATCAAGGAAAACAAAACCCTACACAATAACCGTGGCACAAAGAAAAAATGAACTTGTTGCGTCTAATATACAGGTCGCCTGTTATAGGAAACTAATAAAGATGACTTACATGGGTTGCTTCCCTGGAATCTTGGCCAAAAGAGACTGCAGACTGTCTAATCGAGTCCCTAGAATCGTGATCTTTCTTCGTATTGCAGAAGCATGTCGTTGAGCTTCAGGCCCTGATACAGCCAACGAACTACGTTCTGATATCATGCCATTTATATCCTCGACCAGTTTTAAAGCTTCATTGTACTCTCTCATCCATGAATCCGAAGAAGACGCCATGTACCTGCTATCAATCATAATCAGATGATTAAGAGATTTTTTTTAAGAAACAATTGAGTTATCATACAACTCAAGAATAACGAAGATTGACGTGTAAAACTGGTTTCATCAAGCTATCAAGCAAAACCCCTGCGTTGAATTTTCATCAGCCAGAACCTGAATATCCATACCAGTAAGAACTTTCAGGAATAACACAGAGAATTGTCACATATCCGAAAACTTTTGACTCGAGCCTTAACAATCGGAGCACATACACAGAGAATTTCTAACTTCAAAGGAAAGAGTCGACAAATTCTGCATAAAAAAGAAGACACAAGACTGCGACCTTCTCCCTAATTTCACGTAAAATGACCTGAATTAAGCAAACCCAAAAACTTTCCCCGACCTAGTACTCGTCACGAATAGTAAATATACATGCTTGCTCAAAATCTGTAATACCCAGGATCCTGAAATCCATAAGCAATGGAAGATCGGGCGATTCGGCAAATGAACTATTCCCCCTTGAGACAGCATCGAAATTGACCTAAATCACAATGTTCAGAGAATAGAATTGCTTACCTAGAACTTCTCTGACCTTGATCAAACCAATTGACTTTTTCGGGGTTTCCACCTTGAAGATCGAAACAAGATCGTCTCGACGAGTTTTGCAGGCGGGGAAACAACCGGAGAAGGAAGGACAAGGCACGTTATGCAACGACGCTGTCCTTTCGGTCAAAAAGAAAAAAAGGATTTTCCTTGACAACGCTATGGAATGGACAATGCTATCGTAGTAAACGTCGTCGCTTAAATTTATATGTTGCTGGTGAGCTTCGCGGAAAATTAAATGGGTGGTCAACTTATGAGAGATGAAATCTTCTACATATAAAAAGTTGTTTTTCCTTTCTCTCCCGCCACTTCTAAGGGCGTTCAATTCGATTTATAGAATAGATTTTATCTGAATTGATCTGCATAATTTAGATCATTAGGAAATATATGTTATCCCAAAATTTATATAGATTCAAATTTTAAAACGAGTTTGATTTAGATCAATTCGGTTCGTATTTAGGTAAAATCGCCCCAATTAAAATAAAATACTAAAAGAACGGCTATGCCAAGTTTTTCTTCTTCTCTTACGGTGCCGCCGACTATCTTCTCGATTGACATGGTTCTATCGTCTCACGGTTCTGTCGTCGCTTCCAAGTCTACGGTTGCCGTTATAGGTTGATGTGTTCTTCGAATCTTCCATCCCATCGATTGGTCATCAGATCAATGGTGTCTAGGTCGTCGAGTCGGTTTAGCTCGAGATCCAAGGGATTCGATTGGGGTTGATGATCGCCTTTGATCGTACGAAGACTACAGGAACCAAGAATCGTCTAATGGTCCTCTCTCGGGTCCTATGACTCAGACAACCAATCCTAATAAGGTGTTGAGTTGTCCTCCTTCGATTTATTTGAGTGGAAAATTGCCGGTATTAGACGGTCGGCGTCTAATCGGCGAGGAGGCACCGCCTGAGTGGCCGACTAGGGAAAATCCGCCGCCGAGACGGCTTTTTTTTTAAAAAATTTTACCTTAAAACGACGTCGTTTTGGGAAAACCCCAAAACGACGCCGTTTTGAGTATTGAAACAGTACCCCTGTAGCAGAAACAAACCCTTTCCGCCGCTCCTCTACTTCTCCTCTCTCGGTCCCCTGTTGTTCCCGCGTCGCCTTCCTCTCATCGTCGCAGCCACTGTCGCCTCACCGGTCCTCTTTCGGCTCGTCGCTCCTCTGTCGTCGCTCCTCTGTCGCCGCTCCTCTGTCACGCTCCTCTCCCTCGTCTCCCTCTGTTGCCGCTCCTCTCCCTCGTCTCCCTCTGTCGTCGGTCCTCTCCCTCTGTCGCCACGTCGCCGCTCATCTCAGTTATTGAGTCGGTGAGTTGTTTTATACAATTACCAATTATAAATGAATTGTTAGATTGCTTCTCTCTCTGTAAGCGAAAAGAATATAGCTGATAGGAAATTCCTTTGGCTAGATAGAGTGGTGATTAGCATACCATTATTAGATAATCTAACTTAGATTAGCTCGGTGAATTGTTAGATTAGCATACAATTGTTAATTGTTTTCCTCCGTACAATTGTTAATTGATTAGCATGTTAATCCATTTGATTGGTAAAAAAATGTTAATTTGAAACTTTTTTAACGTATGTTTTATTGTAAAGGATTCATGGATTCATCTTCAACATCGACCACTAAATTTCTACAACGGAAGCGACATCTTCTACATTGGAGAAACGCAATTCGGAAGATATTGCATGGGAATATGGATTTTTATGTGATTCGTTAAATTCTGATAAAATCAAGTGTCAATTATGTGAGAAAGTGATGTCGGAAGGTGCACATAGGATGAAAGAACATATTAGTCATATCAAAGGCAATGTTGCTAGTTGTCCTAAAGCTTCGGAAGAAGATATAAAAAAATGCAAGAAGGTTGTGCTGAAAGTAAGAGACAAGAAAAATAAAAAGAAACAAGAAGACAGAGTGTTTAGAGCACAAGTGGATATTGATGGGCAACATGGACTCAACGAATTGCGAGAATTGGAAAATGAGGGGTCGATTCATTATCTTGGTCTGATGGATAAACTTGCTAATCCCATTAATCCCGAGTCTTCTTTGGACAAGAAACAAGACAATAAAACATAAATGAGACACTTTTCAAGGAAAGAACACACAATGTTCGTGAACTTTGCGCTAGGTGGTTGTATGAATCAAGTATTGCGATGAATGCTATTAATAATGATAGTTTTCTATTGTTTGTTGAAGCGCTTGGACAGTTTGGTCCTGGTTGGGTACCTCCAAGTCAACATCAATTGAGGGTGCCATTATTAAAAGACAACGTTCAACGGACCAAAGAGTTGTTAAAGAGACACGAAGAAGAATGGCGTTTAAGTGGTTGTTCTGTGATGACAGATGCTTGGAGTGATCAAAAGAGGATGAGTATCATGAACTTTTGTGTCAACTCCAAGATAGGTACTTGTTTCTTATCTTCAAAGGATGCTTCAAAAGATTCTCATACAAGTGAATATATCTTTGAGTATATAGATAAATGCATTGATGAGGTTGGTGCGGAGAATGTTGTACAAGTAGTAACCGACAATGCAACTAATAATGTGGGAGCTAAGAGAGTTTTGAAGGAAAAGAGGCCTAACATATTTTGGAGTGGTTGTGCTGCTCATATTATTGATCTAATTCTTGAAGAGATTTCGAAATTGGCAGAGAACAAGGAGATCATTGATCAAAGTAAAGCACTAACCATTTTTTTGTATGTTCATACTACGATTTTGGAGTTGATGAGAATCTTTACAAGTGGAAGAGATATTGTGAAGCATGGGGTTACGAGATTCGCATCATGCTTCCTTACATTAGAAAGTTTGATTGAGAAGAAAGTACAATTGAAGATGATGTTTTATAGTCCTGATTGGGAATCATCTAAGCATTCTAAAAGTCAGAGGGGGAAACGTGCCTATGAGATTGTGATGAGCACTCGATTTTGGTCTCGCGCTATATCTCTTTATAAGGTATTTATTCCTTTGGTTAGAGTGCTTCGGATTGTTGATGGGGATAAAAACCTTCTATGGGTTTTGTTTATGGAGAGATTTTAGCTGCAAAAATGCAATCAAGGAGACTATGGGTATTTTGGAGCGCAATTATGGAGGTATTCTAAATATCGTTGATGAAAAATGCAAAGGTCGGTTGGATAGTCCGTTGCACTTATCTGTTTATCTTTTAAACCCGTTCTACCTCTACAAAGATCTAAGTATTTCTTTCGAGCGCATTGTTATGGATGGGTTTTTATCTGGTGTTGAGACATTTTATCATGCTGACTATGAGAAGCAAGGTGATAACACGTAAAGTGTATCAATTTTAGGTTAGGTATTAGTATCATTTTTGCATATATTTCTTAGTTAGAGTTACATTCCCAATATGATTCTTCTTTACATACGCCCGTTTTGTTGGTTTTCAGGTTTTAAGGCGACAAGGCCTAAACGAGCATAAAAAGGCGAATTCCTGAGTAAAACCACACATTCTGAAGATAAATTCACTCGGAGCCGAAATCAAGCCTCGGAACTCAAAGGAACACCCGAACATCGAGCGGAAAAGAGCAAAATCAAGAACCGCTCGAGCAAAACCTACGGGGTTTAATTGTAACACCTTGCACGACCCGGGCACGAAGACAACATGATCGGGTAGTAATACCCGATCGAGCGCAACAAGGTACTCGATCGGGCAGTTAATTGTTCCTGAAAATCCCCGAGAGTTTACATGACTCGGGCTGTTTAACCACGCGATCGGGTGCTGATGCCCGATCGGGCAGGACGGAGTACACGACCGGGCGCGCCTCTACACGACCGGGTAAAAGGTGTTCCCCGAGAGTTTACACGACTCGGGCTGTTCAACCACGCGATCGGGTGCTGATGCACGATTGGGCAAGACGGAGTACACGACCGGGTAAAAGGTGTACCCGAGCGGGCCGCCTTTCTCGCAATAACCTTGATTTTGAATTCAAACGAGCGAATTAAAAGAATAGAACAGATCCAGACGCAAGGGGGCGATGCCTAGGGTAAGGAAAGGCTGGGAAATCATCAGGAAAGGCTCGGGAGACGCTGGAGAAGGAGAGAAGCATCAATCCATACATCGGTAACACAATAGGGAAGATCGAGGCATCGGGTTTCCTAGGGTTTATCATGTTTAGGGTTATGTCGTCTTCTTTGATAGCAAACTCCATGAGTGAGTAGATTCCCAAATATGGGTTAGGGATATCGGATTGTAACGGATGTACAAATTTATGCGTTAATGCTTAGATCTATCGTAATTGTTTTGATATTCGGTCCTACAATCAACATCATAACTCTTATACTAGTGCTGCCCGCTCAGTAACATATGAATTTATATTTTGCTGGAAGGTTAAAGTATGAATCCAGAAAAGTTGAGTTGTAGGTTAAGTTCGATTAATGAGAATCTGACCGGTCGGTTAATTGACTTAGGAATTAGGATTGCGCTCGTAAAGCTGCTATAGTACGGGTTAATCGCTGCTGGAAGGTAGGGTTGCACGTACGTATGGTTAGGAGGTCTAGGCTCGGCAGAATCATTCCTCACAATAGAGCATGAATTTCCCATTATCAAGATAATTCGATAGGTTTATGATCTTTAGTTGTTACATCCATACGATTCTCGGTATCCCGACACCCGTAGTGTTCTTCATCGCCAAGTCTTCTGAATCCCTCTATCTTTGCCACCATTTAGTTTAGTCTTCTAGATAGTTACACCACGCCATTGTCTACTTCTCATCGTCTTAGTTTAGTGATATTCTTAGGATTGGCTGCATTAGTCCCTAGAGTTCGACCCTGGTACTACACAAACCGTATACTTGTGGTGAAGTGGTCTAGGAAATATTTAAGCTTGATATTTCCGACATCACAAGGCATTGTTGTGAATATAGAGTTCAACATGTACAAAAACAAAGAAGGTGTTTTTGGAAAGACTTTGGGGTTGAAAGCATGTGAAGTGAACGATGAGAAATTTGATCCAGGTATATTTCTTTCAATTTTAACTTTTTGTTTCATTTTCTAAATGATGGTGGTGACTTTGAAAATTTTATTTTTTTAGCACATTGGTAGCCAACATATGGATATCATGTTCCACATTTACAACGTATGACAATGCGAATTCTTGCCTTAACTTCAAGTTCATCAGGTTGTGAATTGAATTGGAGTAGCTTTGCAGGGGTTAGTGCTTCGAAAGTTCAATTAGTTTCATATTTGATATCTTTAACTAGTTATATTGATATTCTAATTGGTTGTTTTGTTTGTTTTCTAGATACATACAAAGAAAATGAATCAACTTAATGTTAATCGACTTAACGATCTAGTCTTTGTACTGTTCAATGTAAAGTTGTTCAACAGGCCTAAATGGTTTGCAAATACAAAAGTTGATGTGCTTTTAGCTAGTGATTCTACCAATGTTCAGTCATGGCTTTTTGAAGAAAATCTCGATTATACGATAGATGACGATGCTTCACAAGTTACTACAAGTTTGAATATTGAAGAGAATGATATTGAATTGAAAGAGGGTTTTTTTTATTTGCTTGACGTTGACTACGAACCACGTGAAGAGGTGGGATATTTAATTGGAGAGCAAATATTAGATGTTCGATTTTTAATGTTTTGTTATTTTTGTGTTATGGAAGATTAATGAATTTATACTTGTTTATGTTATGGTTTTTTATGACTTTATATTTTATGTTATATATTTTGTTTCTTATTCATAACTTTAAAAATCTATTTTATAAAAAAATAATAAAAAATTTTAAAAAATAAAAAACGCCTATTCACCGACTAGTCGCCGACTAATTCGACTAGTCGCTAGACGCTGACGGATCGCCCGACTAGCGCCTAGCGACTTTTACAACACTGATGTATACTCTCAAGCAATTTGAAAATATGTGTTTCGAAAGGTTTCTTTCAGAGCTTTGGTATTTTAGGGTTTGGATATCAATGAAAACTATGAGACCATTTCGTGAAAATCTAGTTGATGAGCTATTTTAGCTAATTTACCTTCCTCTCCTTTGTTTTTGCTTCAATTATCAGTGATAAAAAACTGCAGACGTTTGCACGATAAAAAACATCACTAGGTTTATTGACTTAACTTCAACTAAATATCAAAACATTTAATGTTCTACATTTTATAGAACCTAAGCTTGATCACTACAAAAAAAAACATGAAAATACCAACGAACGGATTCTTTGATCTGTCCATGGATAAAAATTGCAATCGATTTCAACGGAAAACAAATAATTATGAAAGGGCACAAATCCGTTAAAATCCGTTGGAATTTTCAACGGAATATCAACAGATGCTATTTGTTGAAAGTTTTTGGTGAATCTGTTCCGTTGAACATTGCCGAATTATTTCAACGGATGACCGTTGATATTTCTAATGGCCATCAGTTGGAAATACCAATGGATGCCCATTTGTGAATTTAAAATTTCCATGCGACCATCGAAAAAATCGACCGGTATATTTTAGCGGGTATCCGTTGGTATTTCTAACGGTCATCCGTTGGAATTTTCACTAATTATACACCAAAGTCGAATTGCTTACCATCAAGCCATAAAAAATACTTTCAAGCAATCTTCTTCTTCTTCTTCTTAGATCCCGTAACTGAGGAAGTTACACAAGAATTCTTACATGGATTGGAGCAGTTCATGAGTTTTGCATCGATGCAACCTTTATGTCAAGAAAGTGGGACAATGTTATGTCTGTGCAAAAGATGTAAAAAATAAAGAATAAGTCAAAAAATTATTTGTAAACACATTTACAAGGTTGATTTGGTTGAGAAATACGAAATTTGGTTCTTTCGCGGCGAAGATTATGGCGTTAGAGATAGTGTGCAAGAAGCACAAATAATGAAAAGAAATAAAGAGGTTCATTGTGAAACAATGACGATCAATCCATTTTTGGAAATGGTGTTAGATGCTTTTCTTGAAGTTGTTGAGCAAACACATGATCATATGCAAAACAATGAGGCGTGCCAAATTTTCAACCTATTGGATTCGGTGAAACAACCTATATATAAACGTTTTTGTGAAGACGAGCCTCATTTATCCTTATCATCAAGATTGATGAGTATAAAAATAGACTACGATGTAGCTGAAAATTGCATGGATTCATTTTGCAAAACTATGCGTGAATATTTACCGACATATAATCAAGCTCATGAGACATGAGAGTATTGATATTTTTAGAAATAGTTGCATGTTGTTTGGGGGAGATGATAAAGACCTGGAAAGTAAATTTTACGGTGCAAGCAGATTTCGTCCGAAAAAAATATCTTCACGAAAATATGTATCATATGAAAACACTTGACAAGTGAAAGGATAATGCCACATTCATCGGATGGTAAGACTTGGAAGGATTTCAGTAAAATATTTCCTGAGTTTGTGTATGAATCGAGAAATATTTAACTTTGTTTGTGCACCGATGATTTTAGTCCATATGTATAATCTAAAAGTCAATATTCTCTGTGGCATGTGATTTTTTCTCCGTGTAATTTGCCTCCCGAGATGTGTCTGAAAAAGAGAAATTATGTTTCTGACATTACTGATTCAAAAATTAGAAAATCCGAAGAAAAGTTTCAATGTATTCTTATAGCCCTTAATGCACGAATTAAGAGATTTCTGAAAGAATGGAATCGTTGCAATGATGTAAGTACAAAACAAAGTTTCACATTTAATGCGGTGTTGTTGTGGAAAAATTAGCGACTTCCCTACCTATAGAATATTATCTGGTGTCGTTCCACAACTGTCTTAATTCATGAATTAAGGGCTGCAAAAAGACATCGAAACTTTTCTTCGGATGTTCTGCTCCTGGAATTAGCAACGTTAGAAACATTACCTCTCTTTTCAAACACATCTCGGGAGGAAAATTATAGGGAGACAAAATCACCGACCACATAGAATATTGACTTCCAGATTGTCCATATGGACTAAAACCATCCGTGCACAAGAAAAGATAAACGTTTCTCGTTTCATACGCGAACTCGTGAAATATTTCATTGAAATCTTTCCAAGCCTTCGGCCGTTGAGTGTTCTGCATGTCATCTCATTGTCGTAGCGGCTTTTTTTTCGATTCATATAACCTTCTCAACCTGTTTGCTATATGCATATAAACAATTTTCTTGTATGGTACATATTTAGGTGAAGATGGTTTTTTAGGCCGAAATCTGCTTGCACTGCTAAACTTGCATTCCAACAATTCTTTATCATTTTCCAAAAACAACATCCAATTGTTTCTACACACATCAATTTTCTCATGTGGTATTCCCAGATTTTTTTACACATTCTTTGTTTCATAGTATGTCATTGGAGCTTGATTATTTTCCGGTAAATATTCCCGCATTGTTTTGCAAAATGAATCCGTGCAATTTTCAGCCACATTGTAGTCTGTTTAGTACTCATCAATCTTGAAGATAAAGATAAGCGAGACTGACCTTCACGACAACCTTCATATATAGGTTGTTTCGCCGAATCCAATAGGTTGAAGAATCAACGTGCATCAATGTTCGACATCTCTTCATGCGTTTGTTCATTAACAGCTTCAAGAAAAGCATCTGACACCATTTCCACATATGGATTGGTCATTGATGCTTCATAAATAACTTCTTCATTTTGTTCTACTTGTGCATCTTGCACAATATCTCTAACACCGCAATTTTTGCCGTGAAAAAACCAAATTTCATAATTTTCAACGTACACACCTTATAAAGATGTTTGCAAACAATTTCTTAACTTCAATACTTCATGTTTTTGCATCTTTTGCATGGACATAACATTATCCCGCGTTTTTGACACAAAGGCCGGATCGATGCAAAACTCATGAATTGCTCCAATCCGTGTAAGAATTCTTGTGTAATCTCTTCGGTTATAGGATCTTTTCTTCTATACATCCACTCTCTCGATCTATACATATTTCGATTTAAAGAAGACGACATTTTGTTGAAAATATGTTTGTTATTGATGGTTTGATGCAATCTTTGGTATTGATCTAAATAGTGAACTTCCAACGGACATCCGTTGGAAATTGCAACGGATGCCCATTGTAGGTTCACGTGAATTTATTTAAACCGATGAACCTCGAAATTAACAATTTCAACGGGCATCTGTTATCAATTGTAACAGGCATCCGTTGCAAATTCCAACGGATGCCCGTTGAAATCTTATCCAACGGATTAGTGCCCGTTGAAAGTGCTTACAAATCCGTTACAATCCGTTATTTTTGCATATTACGATATTTAAATCTTATGAATTATGATTTTGATGATGTAATTGTAACTGATTTCATGTCGAACTCAAGCGGTGAACAAAAACTGCGAAATATGTAATAAAAAATTAATTTCAAAATTTTTATTTCCTTACATTATTTTTCTTTTTAAACGACAATTTCATTAAGATTTCTTTCAAGCACGCTATAACAGATGGTAACAATAAATAGAAAAGGAAAACATTTAGGAAATGGATTCAACTCAGAAGCAAAGTGTTGAACTCGACTCGGATCCTCTCTGCCGGCACCTCTGTCGTCAAAACCAGCATATTTGTGTCTATTATCGAAACCAAAACAATCCTCATAAACTGGCTCACTGCCGGGAATCCTTTTCTGGATCCGAGCGGTGAGACAATTTATGAAGGTGGTTTTGGATTCAACGGTGGATACTAAGATGCTTGTTATTGATGGTTTGAGGCAATCTTAGGTTCCGATATAAATAGTAAATTTTCCAACGGACATCCGTTGGCAATTGCAACGAATGCCCGTTGCACGATCACGAGAATTTATTTCAACTAGTGAACCTCAAAATTAACTATCTCAACGGGCATCCGTTGCAATTGTTAACGGGCATCCGTTACAATTTGCAACAGATGACCTTTGCAATGTTTTTCTCGGCTTCTAACGGGTTTTCCAACGGAACATGCCAACAGATTATACCCGTTACAAATCCGTTAAAAATTGCAATGGATATGGCAACGGAAAATATCCGTTACACCTCTGTTGAAATTTGTAATGGATTGCAACAGATTTCCGCCCGTTGAAAGTATCAACAAATCCGTTACAATCCATTGCTATTTGCGTCCAACGGACAGATCCGTTGCCCCGTCCGTTGAAAACAACGAATTTTTTGTAGTGAAAAGGTAATTTCAAATGGAAAATGAGCCATTTCAAATGGAAAATGAGCCATTTCCAATGGAAAATTACCTATTTTTTTTAGTAGTGGATGTCTTATGTGATTGATATCACATTTTAAAGATCTCATTAGTGTCTAAGCCATTCGAAATTACTATGTGAATCTTTTTCCAGGTTACAAGAACCATAGGTGATGCATATCTCTAATGAGCTTTGTTCAATAGAGAGCTTTTGAAGCCAAAGTTCGACTTGAGCCTTTTACCAATCCGAAGAATCCTAAACCTGCACTATCCGAAGTAGCCGTAAAACTCATAGAACTGGAACTATCCGAAATGCAAACAACCCAAATTATTCAAAGAATCCAAATAATTCGAACTAATCGAATTACCCAAAAATTTCAAATTTAATTTGATTTTTTCGAGTTAAATTCTCCACAACCCAAACCTGGACCGAAACCCGAGGAACTCTGACCGTAAAATATCAGATTCATTCAGGTCCAATTTTCCAAACCCGAGGAATCGGAACCGAAACCCGAAGAACCCATACCGAAACCTTAATGAGAAACCTTTAGCCAGATCGACCTTTCATAGAAAAAATCATTTTTTATTAATGTATATCAATGACAATTCTATTATTTTCTAAAAAAGTAAACAAATGGATAAATGAATTACTTTCATGTTATTAATATCCACTTAACCAAAAAACAATGATTACGGGAATTTTTTAATAAATCTTTTCTTATTATCGTATTTAGGGTAGATAAGACGCACTCAATACTCTTTTTATAAATCTTTGCTTATAGTAGGCGATAAAAAAAATCCTTGAAACACGAATCTTAATATTGATATGTGTTGTGATATATGCCAGTATAAGAAGAAAAAATAAATAAAAAAGATGTTGCAACCATTCGGTTGCTAATGACTAAAACACATGAAAATGGATGAGGGAAAGATGCAATGAAATTAGGCGACATGTACAATTTCAAAGAAAAAGAGGTAGTTAAGGTTTGTAAAGGTGTTTAATGTTAATGGTGTAATGAATAGGTGCATGTCTATGAATAGGTGTATAGAATAAGTGCATTGAAAAAGGGTGTGTACGTTGAAAATATAAAGAGACAGGTACTATCTCAACACAAAAATTTCCATCATGAGTTTCACTAAAGAGAGAGAGCGTGAGGAAATTACAGAGAGAATAATATCTAAGAGAAGAGAAAATTAGAGATCGAGAACCACATTCAATCGCAAAACCGCGAGTTTTTCCATATTCCCTCTTGAATTGTGTCATATAATTACATGATAAAATTCTTCACGTATTAGTAGAATAAAATAGTGATAAAAATCAATAACATTGACATAGAATAATCGGTAGCATAATGACCAATTATTATAGAATTGCACGATAAAATTCTTCATGCAATTATAGGATAACATAGTGATAAAATCAATAATTTTGACATATAATAATCATAACATAATGACCAATAATTATATAGCAAACACATGTATAGTTTTATAGACATCGCCACGGAGTTAGCAGTTTTACACAATCATGAAATTAAGATTATAGTTGAAATGAAGAGTTTAGATGTAAATATCCAAATACCCTAACCAATCATCGTATCGGGATAAACCAAATAAAGACGATGAAACAGAAATATCGTAACTAGAATACTAGTGTGTCGATAGGTCAAGACGTCCCACAACAACAACAACAATAACAACAACAACGACGACGACGACAACAATGACGACGACAATGACGACGATGAATTAGTCTCTTCTTTTTTATTGATATTTCTCAAAATGCCATTGTTCTTCATAGAATTAGTCTCTTCATTTATGGCTTGACAGACGTTGTTCGAATCATCTTTCGTCAATCCAATGCCATCATCGTGTTGTTGAGAAATACTATATTATCATCAAAATAGTATTTCTCCTCTCTCGAGTGGACCTATATGGCACAATTTCTTGATATAACTGTTCTTGAGGTTCATATCCTTGTTCCTCATAGATTTTAGGAACGATGTTTGAAGTATCTTGATTTATAGCTTGAGCAACATGTTCCAAATCATTGCTAGCTACAATAATCTGAATAGGAATCATTATCTTTTGTGAGAAAACAATTTCACACGTATCTTCTCCAAAACAAAATTTGTCACCCCTTTTCTAAGGTTTGATGTCCTCAAAGAACGTCGCTACTCTCGTCTCAAAGATCATCTTTTTTATTGGATCATAAAACTTATACCCCTTAGATCTTTTCGAGTATCAAAAAAAGTAATAACTCAGAGTTTTGGAATCAAGTCTCTTTTCATTGGTTCGATAAAATCGACTCTCGGTTGGACATCCCTAAATGTAAAAATTCCTTAAGCTAGGACGTCTACTGATCCATAACTCATAAGGGATCTTAATTGTTTCTTTAGTTGGTACCCTATTCAAGACATAGACCGTTGTCTTTAATGTCTCACCCACAAGAATTTTGAGAGATTAGAGAACAATATCATACTTCTCACCATTTCTTGAAGTGTACGGTTTCGTCTCTCCACAATACCATTATGCTAGGTGCACTTGACATTGTGTATTGGAGAATGATTCTGCACTCGTCGAGGTACTTGGCAAATGGCCCTGGACGTTGTTCACCTGATCCGTCATTTTTATCGTAGTATTCACTATCACGATTAGATCGAACGATCTTAACACATTTATTAAGTTGAAGTTCAACCTCAGTATTAAACATTTTAAAAACATCCAAAACCTTTGACTTCTCATGAATGATATAAAGGTAACAATATCGACTATAATAATCTATAAATGATACGAAGTAATGTTGACCATTCCAAGAAGCCATAGGAAACGATAACATACATCTGTATGCATCAGTCCCAAAGTCTATGATGTTCGATATGTACATTTACTTGCTTTGTTTATTTATTTCCCTTTGATACAATTGACACAATGGTCAAAATCCAAAAAATCAAGAGTTGCAATACTTTTGTCTCATACTAAACGTTACATTCTCTGTTTTGAGATATGGTCTAATCGTTTATGCCATAAAACAACAGAAATTTCATTCATCAATTTACGTTTCACATCACGTGAACGAAAATACAAGATCTCATTATATGAACAGATAATATCGAACATATAAAGATTATCCAAAATAGATAAAGAACCAATTCCAATCATATCCGGATGAAATGAAATAGATAAGGTCTCTAAATGAACAAGAAAATCCTAATTTGTCAAATTTATAAAACTGAAATCTAGTTCCGTCTAAAAGACGACACAACAAAAACACCCTTGATATAAAAAATTGAACGGTCTGCATCAAAAGCCTGAATTGCCCGATCGCTTCCACTTCCACCATATTACCATCAATATATGTATCTTTCACCATCAATCCGCTTTCGGTAATGGAGGCAACCCTGCATGATAATACTTTTGAGTTGTAGCACCGGAATCAACCCACCACGTATGACTTGGTTCAGAAGCTAAATTGATCTCAGAGCAAACCAAATTGAGAGTCAAACCTTTATCTGCATGCCAAGTATGATACTTAGTGCAATACTTCTTATATAACCATTGTTGTGACAAAAGAAACTTTTTTGAACCTCAGTCTGATGTGTATTTTGTTTCTTTTGCACATGAACTAATCCCGAATAAGCGGTTTCGTAAAATTTCTTCCGATCTCCCCTCTCCCCTTTGAGATGGTAGCTAGAAAAGCACTCTGTCTCTTTCCCTACCTCAATCTATGTTCCTCATGTATACAGTGGGAAACAAACTCATTGAGTTTCTATTTAGCCCTGTGATAATTATAGCTAACCTTAAAATGGTTTTATCGTGTAGGAAGCACACTAGGACATCCTCCGACAACCCAAGCCCAAATCTCTTTAATTTAGAGGCATTGTTTGAAACTTTCATATTGTACTCCTGAATGCTATGGTTGTCTTTATATCTCATGGAGACAATTTTCGCTAAAAGCGTGATTGTTTCTACTTTGTCATTTATAGCAAAGCATTTCTCTAAGACCCCGAGATATTCCTTAGCCAATGTCACCTCATTGGGCATTGAGCTCTTGCAATGTAGAGGAATGGAATACTTGGTGATCATCAAACACGTGCAGTTTGAGGATTTCCATCGTTCGAGTTTATTACAATCCTCAATAGAACTCGATTCCACTATCGTTGGGCAAACCTCCCTAAAGCAAGATCGTGACCTATCAAAGCAAGCACGATCAATAAGTGCTCATTCCATTCAGAAAAGTTAGACCCATTCAACATTGGGATTGAATTGATGTTGGCAGAGATATTTGATACCGATTGCATAAATATATAACAAAAGATAGCTCGTATTAGACATGCATTCAATAAACCCTTAATTGAATGGTAACACAAGATCTAATCACATCACAAGGCATCTACGCAATTTCAAAATTTAGTCTTTGGACATTAACTTTGACTTGCAATAGACGACTCACCGCATTAAATAAATAATGTAAATTAAACATCTCATGTAATCATTAACCTTTGGGCATATATGTCACATTTATGTCATACTAAAAATATACATTAATTATCAATGCACACACAATACAATACTGCCAAACAATGATTAACCTTTGGGTTCATCAATGTTTGATTGAATTATATTATGTAATATTTTCATTGCTATTGAAATAATTATTTTTCTCAAGATTGCCCATTTTGATAGGATGTTGAAAATTTTAATTAAATTGTATACATTAATCAAAATATATTTAATTATAAAATATTATATTTTCAGTGAATAACCTTAATTTAATAATTACAATTTAATCTAATAATCACACGATCCAAATGTGTAATAAATCGCAGTAAATTAAATTCACCACCAAAATAATAATATGATAGACATAAAAAAACTCGTGTCAATTCTAATCCAAATGAATTGAAAACTCAATTGAAAAGAAACTCATTCTTTTGATATTAACTAGGAATTAAACCCGCGCGATGCGCAGGGTAATATTTTTTGTTATATTAAAAATACTGTAAATTCAAAAAAGTAATTTATTTTGTTATATAAATTTTGTGATATGTAATACAAAAAAAAATAGATACGAATAAATTCGGATTATTTAATGTATATAAAAGGAATAATCTATTTTGTTTAATAAACAAATGTTATATACATGTACAACATGAGTTCAAGAGTACAAAATGAGAGGAAACATCATGAAAATATGTGTTAGACATTTATACATACTTTAAGATGGTTCCAAGGAAAATCATGCTCACCAGAAATCTCAACCAAAACCATGAACATAGACATCTCAATTTGTCAGTTTACTTAAGATTCTAACAATGACTATATCCTATTAGATCCTAACAATCCTATATCAAAATAGCTAACCGATAAACCAGAGACGAAAGGTTCAACCGATTCCAACTCTTCCTGTACGATGATTCAAAACGAATGTATCAAACATTCGTTGCATAAATGTCAAAGTAGATACTGAGCAGAAAATGTTTTGATCTAAGAGATCTACAAATGGGTTCTACCTTCCTTTCCTCCCGGATGACCAATGTAAACCACTAAGCTGATGGAGAATCACAATAGAACTGATCGATGAAGATTGGATTTGCGACGTCTTGCATCTTACATTTTGATAACGGACTCCTTTAACGTAACCTAAGCCGCCCTGTTGAAAGAATCAAGTCTTAAAACTTGGAAAGGGGTTCGATCTAACCCATTTCCATGGGGATGAAGTTTTATCTGCCATGTTTTGATTCTAAGGCCATTAGTTGTCTCCCTCAAGAACGCAGTGTCCAACACTACTTTCGTTACCATGGCTGTCGAGTTATCCTTCCCCAGGCTCCCAATGCTACAAACCAGAAGATTAAAGGCATATTCAACAGAGTTGGGCATAATAAACAATAGTAGTACCTACCTGATTCCATGTCCAGGCCCACAATAGATCTTCTTCATCTTAATTCCCGAGCTCCCATTCACAATCGAGATGCAATCATCCCCTTTTATATCAAATTTCAGCATCCATCATCACATAAAAGAGTAAACTTGTTTAACATCTCATTTGTGAAAAGATTTGGTAACCTGTGGCGATTTTACAGTCTTGGATGATGACATTGGTCGATCCAGTGATATGGATTCCATCAGTGTTGGGACGATCTCGTGGAGTTGACACCATAACTTTAGAAATCCGTACTGAATTTGATTTGCAATTATGAAATTCATTTGTTGGCTAATCTGAATCGTCAGTCCTATCACATTTATGGATGAACTCGAATCTATAGTTAATGCCTGCAGAGAAACATGGCAATTCAGTACTAAGAACTTAAGAACTTATTCGAAGAGAAAGATGTGTCAAATTCTACTTCTACAACTTAAGAACTTATTCAAAGAGAAAGAAAGAGAAGATAATTACATTAGTCTTGTTCTTCTTGCAAGATGCAGCCCACCATTTACTACCAGAACCATCTATGACTCCACTCCCTTGAAATATGACTCATTGGAGCTTGTAGAATTCAAGCCAAACCCTCGAGAAATCTGGATTCCATTTGTTGGGTTCGTCTGGTGCCATGATTGTTCCATCTATCTGTAAAACCAACAATTCCTAAATGTCGTATAAGATATAGATACAGATTAATAGTTGAAGACTTAAAAGTCTGTTGATCAAATAATCAAGGGATTTTGATATGAGTTTTGGATCAAATAATCAAGGGATGAAAAGGCAGGGTATGAATAACCCATTAACCTTTACAACCCTAAGGTTTTGAAGGGTTTAAAATTAGGGCAAAATGGTTGGGGTCTTCGTAGAAACTGTTCCTCTCTATCACCACCTCAATCTGGGAGAATCTCCTACAGGTCTCTGGTAACAGAGATTTTAAATATCCTATTGAAATTGGAAGCACAAGAAAAGAAAAAACCCGTAAAAAATGTATTAGTTTTCGGTAGCGTTTAGATTATTATCGATTTGCAGAAAATAGCTTTTGGTAACCTAGGGTTTTCCAGAGAGTTTCATCTCTCTCAACTCAAGGATCATACGACTAATGTATAAATCTGTGGCAACCAATCAGCTGCAGATTTAGAGATCAATGACACAAATGTATAAATCTATGTCTCTCTCAGCGTCGATTTCACAGTCTCGATCTGCGCTACTCTCAGCAGCTTCCTCGCATCCTCCACGGTCAGACCGAATTCCGTCTCCTTATCTTCTTCAGAAATCACGGGGGCAGATTTCACCGGCGGAGTAAGGCCGCTTAAGCGTTTCCGTTCCCCGAATAAATCAATCTCCCGGAGCTTCTCCAACAAATTCCCTCCCATCGGCATCTTCAGAATCTCCGGCCGGATCATGGCGCTTCTATGAAGAAACCTCCGAATAACGAAGACGAGGAAATCAGATTAATGAAACCTGACAACGAACCTGAAGAAGCTGAGCACGAACCTGAGGAAATCGGAACCGGAGCACGAACCAATAAATCGTAGAAGAAACGCAAAGAGAAGAAAACAGAGGAGCGAGAGAGAACGAACCTGAGGAAATCAGATTACTGCAACCTGAGCACGAACCTGAAGAAGCTGAGCACGAACCTGAGGAAATCGCAACCTGAGCATGAACCTGAAGAAACTGCTGGAGAAGAGCTTGCTGCTGGAAGACGGGTGATGCGCGACGTGTGAAATTATTGCATTACGTTGAGGAAATCGTGGGCAAGAGAAGAGAAATCGTGGGAGAGTGGTAGAGTTGAAATTAATACAGGTGGTGGCAGAGGTGGAGGGCTGAGAAGCGAGAACGTCTCAGAAGCCACAAAAAACATGAACTTTTAATATATAGATTTATTTATAGGTTTGATTCAATACATTATTAATTATTATGTCTGTTCTAGGGATAAGTATAGCCGTTTTTCCCAATAACTGAATGAAGAGGTCAGTTCAATTGGCAGAGAACCTTTGTAGCATTGCAATGAAGCAATCACCTCAAATTTAACTTTTCCTTTTAAAAAAAATGGACCAGGCCAATTTAAAAAAATATCACGGACCTATTTTTTTTTAACTAAATTGGTTTGGTTTTTTAAAAATTACATAAAATCCCAAAATAAAATAAATTAAAAAAATTATCCTTTGAGCTTTTAACGGTTTTTTAAAAAAACCGTAGAAATATTCGGCTGTATTTCTCGTTTTTTTATATTTTTTTAATTAAAAATTTTCGACCATCACTTTCTTTTTATTAAAAAATTTGATCATCATATTTTCGAGAGATTTCTTCACTTTCAATCTTATTTTTACTCAAAATTGCTAAATTTATAACAATTAAAAAAAATTGGTCGTCATTTTTTATTGAAAAGTTCATCATCTTGTTGCCGAGAGAGTTTTTTACTTTCAATCTTATTTTTACTTAACATTGCTAAGTTAATAACAATTAAATCCAAATTTGATATAAAACATGTTAGATCATTCTGAATTTGATGTAAATGCAATATATCGGGCTCTGATACCATTTGAAAGAATTTTGTTTCTAATACGAATTCCAATCCCAAAATTCTATTATCAATTACATAAAAAAAACAAATAGACGATCGTGATAATTACATGTACCCATAGATTACGTAATGCATCGGAATTGATCTTTTCATTCTACATGTAACCGTTAGATTCTTAACACGGACGGATGGGATATGTGAAGAACAATGAGATTTCATGTAGTATTTGTTTTGTGTCTGCAACAAATGAAATCATCACACGAAAAAACAAATATCATCTATATATACACGTGAAGGAGGGACCATAACCCGAGAGTTTACCGGTTAATTATCATGTTTTCAATTGTGTCGTCTAATTTCCACCCATCATAGAATTTAATGAAATGACCAAAGGTCTCTCTTCTTTCTTCCTTCTTCTTTCTCGTATATTACAAATTCCTCTGTTTTGGATATCACAGCTTCAAGGTTCCTCTTCTTTTATTTCTGTTTGCATAAGTCCTGTAAGAACAATGGACATGTGGACTAAATCATGCAGTGTAACCACTGTTTAGGTCCTCAAAACAACAGTAGTATTAGAGCCTCCTGGTTCTCATGGCCAAGAGGATCACAAACGCACAAGAAACAAGCACAATGGTATTAGAGGCAAGAAACAATAAAGGTATCACTTTAAGTATATATATATATATATATTGATCTGTAGTTTGGTTAGAAGAGGTGATGATGTAGAACCAACCTCCAGTTCTAGTTTTTGAAGCGAAAAACTATAGTTTATGGGTTATTAAAATCAAAGCTACATTAAGGTCAAAAGGGCTTTGCAAAAGTTATTACTGAGGGTATTCCAAATATGCATGTGCTAGATGATGATCCTACAGAAGAACAAAAGAAAGAGCTATCAGCTTGGGAAGCTCTTGATGAAAAAGATCAGACTGCACTCTAAATGCTTTACAGTGCAGTGTCTGAAGAAATATTTGGAGCCCATTTGTCCACTTGTGATACATCAAAAGCTATCTAGAACCTACTAAAATAAAGATTTCAAGATGATCCGAAAGCAGCAATGATAAGGCTGCAAAGATTAAGGGCAAACTATTACACTCTCAAACAAGGAGAGAAGGAAAGCATCAAGGATTTGCTTACAGAATTACTGAATCAGATAATGAAATGAAGGCGTTTGGTGATGACATAAAGGAAGATGCCCTGGTATGAAAAATACTTTGTTCCTTACAGGAACGTGTTGATCCATATGTGAGAGTTGTCTTTTCATGCGCATAGGCAATTCTTTGCGAGCGTCAAGCACTACTATTGGAACGATCCAATTCTCTACAAGAGAAGCACGGACGGGGTCATTAGGAGATGCACCCCAAATAAGAGGTAGAGAGTATTCTTTTCCATTGCCATGGATCAGATTATGGAGGCAACTTCAGCAAGTCCAAAACCGCTTCAAAGGTTCTACAAGCAGGTTTTTATTGGCCTACTCTCTTCAGAGATGCCCACAGGTATGTTTCCTCTTGTGATCAATGTCAAAGAACAGGGAATATGGGTAAGAGGAACGAGATACCACAGAATTACATCCTTGAGGTAGAATTGTTTGATGTTTGGGGTTTAGATTTCATGGGACCTTTTCCTCTTCATGTGGTCATTGATATATTTTGGTAGGTGTAGACTATGTGTCAAAATGGGTAGAAGCTATGGCTGAGCCGACTAGTGATTCTAGGGTGGTTATGAAGTTCTTAGAGAAAATCATTTTCCCTCGTTTTGGTGTCACTAGAGTAGTCATTAGTGATGGGGGCTTGCATTTTATTGCTAGACAATTTGAGGCACTGCTTAAGAAGCATGGCATGAACCATAGGGTAGCTACACTGTACCACGCGCATACTAGTGGACAGCTTTAGGTTTCGAATAGTGAGATCAAGATCATTCTAGAGAAAACCATGTCTAGATCCCTTAGAGATTGGTCTATGAGTTAGATGATACATTATGGCCTATAGAACTGCATTTAAGACTCCCACTGGCATGACTCTTTTTCAGCTTGTTTATGGAAAGTCTTGCCACCTCCCCGTCGAGCTTGTTTATGAGTTAGATGATACATTATGGCCTATTTAAGGACGTTAAATAAGCGCTTTTTGGGAGGCAACCCAGCATTTTCTTTTCTCATTTTCATAGCTTTTTAGTTTAGGACTTATAGTTTGTTTTTTCTAAAGAAAACTTGATCACACTTCTCTTACCCTCCATGTGAGCTTCACATCGAGGACGTCGTCCGATTCAAGTCTGGGGGAGCAACTCATGTTTGTCGAGTGATTTTGTTTCCTTTTCTTTTACTTTTTCTCTTTGATTTTGTTGTTTTTAGCATATTGATTTTGTTTTCTTGAGTCAGAGTCGTCCCAGGCACTTGTCCGGTGCCACGTTTTGATATAAACCCTGAACCTAGGATGCTTAAGAAGCTAGCCTTTTCTGTGATATATTGCATGTTTGAGCTTGTTTTTCCTAAGCGTTACAGCTTATTAGTCGGTTGAAAAGCGAAAAGGTTGTAGTTCTTTGGGAATCCTAGTCTTGCTTGTGGGAGGTTTAGACGGCTAGGCTAATTTCTTGTTCATTCTCTCAATTAAGAAAATTTTATTTTGAGGATAATTCGATCATATGAAAATGAGTTTGTTTTTACAGAATAAGAGCACGCACTAACACTCCACTACCGACAGAAATAATGCCGAAAAGCATGATCCAAAATCGATATGAGTGCATCAACCTTGATTTTTGATGGTTTGGGTCTAAGTGGTGGGTTGGAGATCATCTTTCTACATCCTAAGGGCATGACACGATAAAAAAGCCATCTATTCCACTGCTCTCTTGAATTAGATGCAAGAGTATACCGTCACTATTAGCCTGGGTCTAAGTAGAGGTTGGATCCCTTCAAATCCGACATCCTAGAAACTTAGTGTGTTTGCATAATATATAAAAAACGAAAATAAAAAAAGATAATAAAGAAACAAAGAAGCTCATAAACGAAACACCTCTTTTATTCTATGTTTAGCACTTGTCTGAAGTCTTGTTTGGTGGAGAGAGTTGAGGTTATTTGCTTGGGTTGCCTTTGATTTGCTTTTCCGTGGATAGCCATGGTGAACCTAGGATGAAGACTTAAAAATACTAGGCCGAATTTGCTCACAACCTGCTAGTTGATCGATTAGGTCCGCTATGGCGATGTCTTTAGGAGAAAGGGGAATTCTCGTTTTTGTATCTCCCATGTGTTCCACGCTATATTTGTTTAGGGACAAGAAAACATTCAAGTCTGTAGAATTTTGATAATATCGTTTTTCGTACAGATTTCTCACATGATTTTAGAGATGTTCGTGATGATAATTGCGATGTATACGTGTGATGTTCACATATTTCTGTAGTTTTTGAGGTATATTTGGTTCATTTCGGAGCTAAGTAACATACACGGGACGAAGTACGAGTGTCGAGGATCATAACGGAGCAAATGGGATGAGAAACAGACAAGAAATGAGCAAGATATGGTGTTAACTTGCTGGCCAAGAAACTGCCGAGACGGGGAACAATACACGGCCGAGCTCCTTCCTCTATGCACGAACAAACATGATGAAGCTGTGGAGTTCGATCGGGCAGAGGGGCAGCACGACTGGACATTTAAATGAGACGATTCTCCCCGGAAAAGAAGCCCGGCTGGGGCGCATGCAATGCAGAACCGATCACCTTTCATCAAGGACATGCCCGACCGAGCATGCCAATCCGCACAACCGGGAATAAACTTGGCAGATTTTTGTCGAGAATGAAGCATGGCCCGAGCTTACAAGCTGCACGTTCAAGTTCGTCCAAGTGGAACCAGTTCGCTCGGTAGTAACATTTGAGGATTTGAAATCGGATGAATCACAAAACTTGATGGATTTAGGTTAAGGGATCAGCCACGGAAGTAGGGGGTATTAGGATCGTCCGTCTTAGATGTTTTGATTGGAAATGCATGATTAGAATGATTGATTGTTGGTTCCAGAGAGCCTTGTGGTGAAACCGTATCCTAGAGCGCTTGTTTGATTGTCAAGAACTCGTTAGTTTATTACCTTTAGTTATTTGATCTCAAAACCATATTTATTCATAGCAAGTTTGATTCGTTTTTTTAGTTTAGTTTGTGTTGCATAGTCCTTGTGGATCGACACATAGAGTACTACACACATATCGTGTACTTGCGTATGGAGTACAAACTGCATTTAGTTCCCCCTCGATTGTTCATAGCAAATTTCACAAGTTGTATCTTCCATATGATTAAGTCATTTGTTGATAGCAGTGAATGATTCTTGTATCATCATGCAAAATTCAACCATCATTAAATGCATATGTGTATTGATGTGCGGAAATCAGTGGTTTTAATTTCCTAGACCACTCTACCGCAAGTATACGGTTCGTATAGTACCAGGGTCGAACTCTGGGGACTGAGTGCAGCGTTAGAACTAAGAATTCACGAGAAGAAGATCAATCAATATAAGATTATGAAATTGGATAGTAAAGATAATAAATGATGACGAATTTAGATTCAACAAGATAGAGTACCATGGGCTTCGGGAATACCGGAACATGCAATGGATGTTTCTATGGATAATGAAATCAGTTTATATCAATCGATGGGGAACCAAAATCTAATCCTCTACCTAGGGAATCAACGTCACTCATCTTCCGATGTAGCAGGGAACGTCTAGATGCATGAAGAACGATAGGGAATTCGACCTCTAATGCTGGAAATGATTCTTTCGAGCCTAAATTCTCTACCTAGGAAATCAACGTCACTCATCTTCCGATGTAGCGCATAACGTCTAGATGCATGAAAAACGATAGAGAATTCGACCTTTAATGTCGGATGGGAACTTAACCTCTATAAATGGAAATGACTCTCCGGAGTCTAAATATTCTATCTAAGATATAAACGTACTCACCTTCTGATGCATAAATCTACAACCTAAATGCATGACGAACAATGGGAGTTCTACCTCGATTATTACCGTTCCTAAATAGATTAACAGATCGGTCAAATTCTCATTAATCTAATTCATTCGAAGGATAATCCTAAGACTCAAGTCTGACTCTCTTGATGCCTAGACGAATCTCTAATCTCATTCAAACATGTCTAATCTCACTCGAACGGATCTAGTCTCATTCAAACATGAAATCAACAAAGTAAGAATGCACTACACACATATCTATAACCTATCGAACCATACGATTGAACAAAACCGAAATCAAGCATTAACAAATCAAACTATCCATTGCAATTGCATCCCTAACCAATGATAATGAGAACTACTCAGAAGTTGTAGAGAAAAAAATACAAACGGTAAGGTATTCATCTTCCATATCCTCCGACCGTAACCTCCGACGAATCCTTCAGTTCCCCGAACTCTCCTTCTACGGTCGTGCTCTCTCTCTTCTCCTTTGATCTGGTTCGTGTTCTTGTTCTCTTCCCTTTTCCAGACTGTTCTTGGCTTCCCCCTTTGGTTCCCTTTTAAATTCAGCCCGTTCAAAATTCAAAACAGTTTGTTGAGAGAAAGGTGGTCCGCGCGGGCTCACGCTCTACCCGCACGGGGTGAATGTTTTCCTCCAGCCCGAGCGGGCTCTTCATCAGCCCGACCTGGGCAAACTTTGCTGGTCATGGCAGCCCGCGCGAGCACCTTAGCCACCGCGTGCGGGGTGAGGTTCTTCAGCCAGATCTGTGCATGCTCCAAGCCTCCCCGAGTCGTGCATACTTTGCTGAAGTTGCAGCCCGCGCGGGGCCTTTTCCATGCCCGAGTGGGCTGTGTTATCTTGCTTTTTTTTCTCCATTCGCTCGACGCTAGGGTGTTTCGTTTGGTTCCGTGGCCGTGCACGTATTGCCTCTTATCACTTGGTCACGTTTTCGGTGTGGATTTTCCGTAATCACTCGTGTTTGCTTCACATGTCTTTGTTTCCTACACAAAACACGAAATCGTAGAAGAAGTCCTCGAATATACTCAATAACTCGGTAAAGTCCAAAAAATCTAATCAAAATTAAACATAAGAATCATGAAAATACTATGACGGATTACATGTTATCAAACTCCCCCAGACTTAACCTTTTGCTCGTCGTCGATCAAATCTAGAGTCGAGTACAAGAAGAGCTAAACAACAATGGACACTAGCACGAAAACTTCGAAGGGATAGCCATCATGCGAAACAACGCGTCACATGAACATAAGCCTAAGCGTACCTAGTTCAGACTTCTATCAACTGAAAGTCCCGAGCCATGCTATCCTACCAATAACCTGAGTTTATTTCATACCCCTAGACAACGTCCAAGCAATCTCCATACCAATTCCCCTAAGCTTGAGATATCATCAGACTCATATTCTCGTTCTTATTCTCCTTTTTTTTTCTTCCTCATTTTTTTATATAGATCCGCGCTTGGTTTCTAGGACGTCGAAGTCGAAGAGGATGACTTTCTACTTAGACCCAGGCTGCCTTTGGTACACTCATAAGGTCTTGTAACCTTAACGGAGTGAAGAGTTGCGCCATTGAAGAACATTTTTTTGCCAAAGATTACGCATCAACTCTAACCCTTAGGACGTAGAATAGCGCCTCATCCCACCACTTAGACCCGAACCATCGATCCCGATTTACTCATGTTAATGTAAACCTGAAATAGTTAGAAACTTATCCAAGGTGACACAGAGTATAAGCGTGTGGAATCTAATGATCAATGAACGGTAAAATATATCAAACAAAGCAAGAGATAAACGGTATACACGGAGATATGGATAATTGATACTGAAACCTAGGAGGTGAATGCAACTATAGATCATGGTTTCAAGCACAACTACTCGACTAATCGGTATTCAAGACTTCTTACCAAACCTAGACTATTGTACACGATTCGACAAAGTCGCAAAATAATGACTAAAGCTCGAAAATTCGTACTAGGTGTCCATCCGTTTAGTCCTAAAAAAATCAACATCTAATCCTAATCATCTATCCTAATCACATGAATGTCACTCGATGATTACTCCCCCAGACTTGAATGAAACACCGTCTCGGTGTTCAAGACCTAAGAGAAAATCTCGCACAGCAAACTACGGGAAAATTGGGGTTGGAACGTGTGCACCTTGTGATTCTTGCAGTCCCGATTTGGTGATGCGGCTGGACGTTGTATACGTTTCCTCCATAAGGGATGATATAGAAGTCGAAAAACCTGTGAGAAAGAACCACACAATCCAAAGGAGAAAACACAACGTCATAGCTGGCTGAGTACATGAATACGAAAAGAATAAGAATAAGTTCTGAAAATGAAATAAAAAGAAAATGCAAAAGTCGGGTTGCCTCCCGATAAGCGCTTGTTTAACATCCCGCGCTTGACTGGATATCGACTCAATGAAATCCTAATTCCAATACCATTACTAGTCCCCGACAACGTCACCAAAAACATGATGTGCGGAAATCAGAGGTTTTAATTTCCTAGACCACTCTACCGCAAGTATACGGTTCGTGTAGTACCAGGGTCGAACTCTGGGGATTGAATGCACCGTTAGAACTAAGAATTCACGAGAAGAAGATCAACCAATATAAGATTATGAAACTGTAAAGTAAAGATAATAAAGGATGACGAAGCTAGACTCAACAAGATAGAGTACCATGGACTTCGGGAATACCGGAACATGCAATGGATGTTTCTATGGATCATGAAATCAGTTTATATCAATCGATGGGGAACCAAAATCTAATCCTTTACCTAGCGATGAAGCGTGGAACGTCTAGATGCATGAAGAACGATAGGCAATTCGACCTCTAATGCTGGAAATGACTCTTCCGAGCCTAAATCCTTTACCTAGGAAATCAACGTCACTCATCTTCCGATGTAGCGTGGAACGTCTAGATGCATGAAGAACAATATGGAATTCGACTTCTAATGTTGGATGGGAACTCAACCTCTATAAACGGAAATGACTCTCCCGAGCCTAAATCTTCTATCTAAGATATAAACGTACTCACCTTCCGATGCATGATGAACAATGGGAGTTCTACCTCGATTATTGCCGTTCCTAAGTAGATTAACGGATTGGTCAAATTTTTATTAATCTAATTCATTCGAAGGATAATGCCGAGACTCAAGTCTGACTCTCTCGATGCCTAGACGAATCTCTAATCTCATTCAAACATGTCTAATCTCACTCGAACGGATCTAGTCTCATTCAAACATGAAATCAACAAAGTAAGAACGCATTACGCACATATGTATAACCTATCGAACCATAAGAATGAACAAAACCGAAATCAAGCATTAACGAATCAAACTGTCCATTACAATGGCATCCCTAACCCATGATAACGAGAACTACTCAGAAGTTGTAGAGAAACAAATACAAACACAGTAAGGTATTCATCTTCCCTATCCTCCGAGCGTGACCTTCGACGAATCCTTTGGTTCCCCGAAGTCTCCTTCTATGGCCGTGCTCTCTCTCTTCTCCTTTGGTATGGTTCATGTCCTTGTTCTCTTCCCTTTTCCAGTCTGTTCTTGGCTTCCCCCTTTGGTTCCCTTTTAAATTCAGCCCGTTCAAAATTCAAAACAGTTTGTTGAGAGAAAGGTGGCTCGTGCGGGCTCATGCTCTACCCGCGCGGGGTGAATGTTTTCCTCCAGCCCGAGCGGGCTCTTCATCAGCCCGACCTGGGAAAACTTTGCTCGTCATGGCAGCCCGTGCGGGCACCTTAGCCACCCCGCATGGGTGAGGTTCTTCAGCCAGATCCGTGCGTGCTCCAAGCCTCCCCGAGTTGTGCAAACTTTGCTGGAGTTGCAGCCCGCGCGGGGCCTCTTCCATGCCCGAGTGGGCTGTGTTATCTTGCTGTTTTCGCTCCATTCGCTCGGCGCTAGGGTGTTCGGTTTGGTTCCGTGGTCGTGCACGTATTGCCTCCTATCACCTGATCACGTTTTCGGGGTGGATTTTCCGTAATCACTCGTATTTGCTTCACATATCTTCATTTCCTACACAAAACACGAAATCGTAGAAGAAGTCCTCGAATATACTCAATAACTCGGTAAATTCCAAGAAATCTAATAAAAACTAAACATAAGAATCATGAAAATACTATGACAAATTACATGTTATCAGTTATCAACCGAATTTCTTCTTCACCTTGTGTTAAAAAACAAAAAGGATGAAGTTAATGAAGATGAATGAATCTCATATAACTCAAGTCAATGTCTCACTCAGTTTCACTTCATTTCACTCGTTTTCCTTTCTTTTCCTCGGCTTCTCCTTGTATGTCTTCCTTTTTTGTTTTATTTTTCTTTCTTTTTTTGTTCTTTTTTTTTGTATTAGTTGACCTACATTGTAAAACAAAAACGGAAAAGAGAAAATATGGATAGATACTCTAATATAAGAACGAGACTTTAATACCACTTGATATGAATCTAGATCGATTTTCTATTATTATATGTGATGGAAATTAGAATGAAACCCCCTAACGACCTGATAACAAAACCAAGAACTTATTCTTCTGAAGATGAACTCTCTAAATCCTCTTTCAAATCGAATAAAAAACCTTAGATACAATGAACAACACGACAACTTATGATCTAGTCTTGATAAGTCATTAACAACTCAAAATCGCTAGAAGAGTTATATAGCTAAATCTCTCAAGAATTAGGAAACAAAAAATTCGCTTTGAATTTAAAAAAAATAGTTTTTAAAATGTCATAAAATAGGTGCTTTATTTAAAAAACCAAATTAATACTGGAAATTAGGTAAAATAAATCACTTAAATAAAAATATGGGACAATACTCAGTAATGTGGTGTGATCGCTCAGTCAATCTCCATATAAGGTTCTAAAGCTAAAATCCATCTAGATAAATCTATTTGGTCGCAATGGTCGCAAAACTCCTATTCTCGATCAAATCGTGATGAATTCGTGATCAAACGGTGTGTGCCCAGACCGAATGTTCCATGTCTTTGAGTGCTCATCTAGTATAGAGAAATCACTCGAGTTGAATGATCTAGCGATAATTGTTTTTCATAGTACATTGGTCTAAAGAAATCGCTAGGTTCGAGCACCTCCTTGCACTTGCTCTATAGATTGGTCTTGTCGTATGAACCTTCATATAATACTTTGTACAAAGGCATTTTAGTTATTCAATCCACGATCATCCAAATGGTATCTTTGCCGGGCTATGTCCTTCGAAGAATCTTCATGAAATCCATGGTGACTTAGATCCACTTCCACTTGAAAATTGATATACTTTGAAATTTCTCGCTCGATATTTGTTGTCTATTTTAATTACCCGTTGAATACTTCAGTAGTGGCTTCATCATCAACGACCCCTAATAAATGTGAAATCCATCTCAATACATCTTCTTGATCCCAAATGAATCAAAAATACTGGCACAAAAACGATCTAGGAGTGATGAGGAAGTCGTGTTCTATGAGTCAGGGTGTATGTGACACCTCGCTTTGATATGTGTATGGAGGTAGAGGATGCTTAAAAATAATTGATTTGATTACCTATGACATCAATGTGCATCTTCCTTTTATATGATCCTCTTGATAAACTCCACAATTAAGTGTGCATGAGGTAAAGTAATCTTACGATGGGTGACCTACCTCTACAAAAAAATATGAAACATTCAAAGCAAATTCTAATGCAAATATGCATTTAACATTGTTTTCAACGCAAACCCAATGCACATTATACGAAAATGCTATGCAAGATTTATGTTAAGAAATGTAATACCGGTAGAATGAAAGACCAACGTTTATCTTTGTGTGACAATTTGTTACACAGTTGAAACACTATATTAAGGCACACTATGTATCTAGTAGCATTGAGATGGTATTAGAAAGAGTAATGCTACCATACAATGTATTGGAACACAGCTGCATTATTCCATTGATATAAATTTATAACAACTAACAATTCATGAGCTCCATAATAATCATGTTATTGCATTTGTATGTTGGCTAAGATAACACTAGGTCCACACCATTGAATTGATACTTATGGATATATATATATATATATGTATATATATAAGATTATAACTCACTCATGTCTAAAACAACAAAATAATGTAAACTCTCTCACTCACACAAATATATTTTTTAGTGATTTAAATATTTGGTCACTATGAAGGTGGATGTATGATAGGTTTGACTCAGAGACAAACATTGTTTCTCTCGAATTTTGAAAATGGGTTAGAAAGATTTACAACACATTTTCTACAAATCAAGTTCGATACACAAGAAAAAGTAAGTTTAATTTTCCCTGTTGTAGGTGTAAAGTTAAAAAAATGTTTTGTTTAGACGTTGTGTTAAAACACATATAAAAAAGGTTTTGTGAAAAATTACTATATATAGGTATATCATGGCGAAGATATTAGAACAACCCATACGAACTTTCTTGAACAACCAAATGATGTTTTTACTAATTACAAAATGATTACAAATGAAAGTAGTTATGCTGATCATACTCGTCATGATAGATATCTCGAAATGATTGCAGATGCTTTTCCTAATCACGAAATTATGCATGATGGAAAAATGAAAGGAAAAGTATCAAAGACTTTTCCAAACAACCATTGCATGAAGGCTGTGAGGTTCTTACAACGTTATCACTTGCACCTAGATGATGGGAGTGAAGATAAGTTGCAATGCTACAAAATATTGTATGGATCAAATATGTCAAATGTTGCATGATATGTCTCACCTAAGTAAATTTATGATACGTTAAAGCTCATTGGATCTCTCGGGATCTGACATGAAAATATTGATGTGTGTCAAACAACTATATGATGTTTTAGAAGGAAGATATAAATTTTTTGAATTGCCATTTTTATGGGATAAAAGATTTAAACCTAAAATAAAAAAATCAAATGAAAAGAATTTCATATAAAACAATATTTTGCATGCCAATTGTTAATAGATTAAAGAGATTGAATGAATCACAACATATAGCACCACACATGACATTGCATGTGAAACACCGTTTAGAAGGTTGAGAAATGCAACATCCATCAAAGGGAAAATCATGGAAGCATTTTCCCAAGCTATATCCTAGATTTTCTTCTTAAAAAAGAAATTTTTACCTAGTGTTATACACATTTGGTTTCACTCCTTATGGTAAATATGGTAAACAATATTCATTGTAACCTGGAATTGTCTCACCAAAAAACGATGTGTTTGAAAAAAGAATTCTCGTTGTTTATTATTATCATGATTATAATGTTTTCATACAATGACTTCGTCCGATAGCTATTACGAAACTACTCCCTAAAACTATTCACGGGTTATTTTATGGTGTTAGCTCTTTTTCCAAAGATATTTTCTCCCGAGCATTAGAAGTCGATGATTTTGCGAGTTTTGAAGATAATATCACACACATCGTATGTGCCTTAAAAAAGTATTCTTTCCTTTGTTGATGTTATAGAGTAGTTGACGATACATCTTCCATATGAAGCTATGTTGGGAGGTCATGTATAGTTTCAATAGATGTAAGGTGAAAAGAAAAGTAGACAAGAGGGAGTTGGGTTTTCAATGGGATTTCCTAGTTAAGGAATTACGATGATAGTTCAGCCAGGACACAGTTGAGAATATAACAATGAAAACATTACTCATTTCATGAAGTATGATTTCGACCCTCACATTACAAAAAAAAATTAAGCACATATCGCAAAGCAAGAATGAAAATCCAATGTTCTAACACGATGAAATTTTTACTGAATTTCCTATATGTCCAAGTAATAGACGTTTCAGCGGGAAAATCATGCAAAAAATTATCGATCGATCGAGAGCTTGATCTCTCACATACTTATATTTTATTAAAGTGCAAATAGTTTAGTCAATATAAAAGAAAAATTACAAAACCATGGTAATATATTTATACATATTAGTTAGCATTTAAAGGTATTTATCATATGTGTATACATATATGTATATCACTTTTTATGAGGAGGCACGAAAGAATAATCTTTATTTGACAAATGAATATCTAATTGCGATGAAAAAATGTATATATATTCATAGATGCAAAACTATGTAAATATTGATTTATATATAATAGTGATTTTTTATTATGTAGTTACGATTATATTGATTAGTCATTTAACATATTTATTTTAGGTTTACAATTGCAACACCAGTTATATTTCTTCGTCTGTGTGGTTGATTTACTTGGTATGAAATCCTATAGCAATGGTGAAATGTTGGCCAATAATGTTTACTTATGGGTATATGTCTCGCACACTTAGTCATGGTTCTGAGGGAAGGACAATAAATTTTGGTATCTGTATAAAATGAACTAATTATTGTGATTCATTAAAGAAACCAGACTTTCACGATGTTCTTAAAGAGATTTTTCAATTTGATTATCGGGGGTTTTTTGAATTGAAGGTGATACATTTCCACTGTGATTGATTCAATTCAACGATTTGGAGAGAAACTAGAAGAAATAAGAATGGAGATTATGATGTCCAAACTTCGCATCTATTTTGAAAATACAACATTTTCATCTTATCATCACAAGTAGATCAAATGGTTTTACTCCTATATCCGAACATAAACACATAACCTGTGAATTGGAGCGCGGTTGTTAAAGTTCATTCTAAATGTAAAGTATAACTGGATGATGAGGCAACGAAAGATAAACTGATGAAACATGAAAACAAAGAGTCAACGGCTAAACTTAGCGACCTGTCATTGTTTCATATCGAGCAATTAATACATCCAAACGAATTAGGTGAAATATCGGATGAAGAGGCGTAAAATGATGAAGAATGTGATTATGTACATAATGAATTTCTTTATTTAGAAGATCATGATGATTAATAGTGTAATTTCAACATTAAATAGAGTACCCATTTTATTTATCTAACATTAAATAAGTAATGTGAATGCGTTAAAAAGATATTCTAATGCTACCGCATTGTTCACGGTAACATAAATCTAACACATTGGCGTTACAAACATGCAAAACCACCATTTAGTTCTCCTATTACGCATGTCAATATTGTTAGAAAAATAAAAATCTATGTAGGCAACGCCACCTTGTTAAAACAATGTGCATTGGCTTCGGTATATAAGACATGGCATCTTGTCATGATTACACTTAATTTCTAACGCAATTGCGGTAACATAAGTAATGTCAAGATAATGCAATTACGTTGGGATTGTTCATAAAAGTGAACAAATTGTTCTTTCACTTATATTTTCTACATTTCTCTACATTCGCATTTCTCTCTCGTTCGATCGATGCTTTCTCTCGCCGAATTCCACCATTTATTAGTATTTTCCACCGAAATCCACATTGCGAGATGGTTTATTCCTTAACATCAGTCATATTCGAATTAGATTGATTGTTTTGATGTATATATTGGTTTAGGATAGAATTAGGTGTAATGTATCATTGTTTGTTTCATACATTGAATTTTGAATTATATATTTCGACGTGTTTTGAAGATTTAAGTTCGACTAGATTAGAAATTTCTATTTAGGTACAAATTGTGGTTTTGCATCGGTTTAGTTGGGCTAAGGCGCAATAGGTGCATTAAAGGCGGTTCAGGTAGCTTAAAGGTGGGTTAGGTGGGTTTTTATACAATTTAGACTAAATCGATGTGTTGGGTTAGCCAGGTTTGATTTGGTTTAGATCACTTAAGTTTGAGTTGAAATTTGCGTTGACATAGGGTTGGTTTATAGTTGTCTAATAATAAATGTAAAATTATTACTTATTGATCCCCATTCTAACAAGTGCCCTTGCTGATCCCCAAGTGCCCTCTGGATTTCATTACTTCACAGATTTGGGAGGTATTTATCATCTATCGGTCTAGTCCAAAATTGTTTGAGCGAAGCGAACAAGCAAAGAGAAGTCGGAAAACACCAGTTGCACCAGATCTGACGTCGTTATTCTATACATCTTATGAAAATTCTTTCACAAAAGTCTTTTATTACTTAATAAATTGATCGTCTCGTTTTTATATGTGTTTCTCACATTATTTTAGAGATGTTTATGATGATAGATGTTATGTTTACGTGTGATTTAGTATCTGTTTTACTCGTTTTCGTGTTTTCGTGTTCTTACATTTCGAACCTAAAGAACGTACACGGAAAAAAGTACTAGCATCGAGGATCGTAATGGAGCAAACGAGACGAGAAACGGTGAGGAACATGCAAGATGTGAACATGTCCGGCTGACCCTTTTGCATTGCACGAGCGAGCTTGCTAAGGAACAACATGCTCGGCCGATCACACTCACAATCCACGGTCAGGAACACAATGCATGGTCGGGATAGAGAACATGCATGGTCGGGCACTAATGTCACAATTTACCCCCGAGAGCATCGCACGATCCGGGCTCTTGCAATGCACGGTCGGGCATTGGCCATCATGCAATGCACGGTTGGGCTTCCCCATGATGCATGATCGGGAAACATCATTAGAGAGTATGCACGGTCGGGCTAAATGCTATGCACGACCGGGCTCACTAACAAAACAACACCGCACGACAGATCATTCACACACAACATGACCGATCTCATCCTTCAGCACGATCGGGCAACACAAAGGAGAACATGCCCGATCAGGCTTCACCTCCTGCACGTTCGGGCACAAGCATGCACGATCGGGCTAGCCTTGACGCATGGTCGGGCATGAAGGACGCGCGTTATCTACAACAAAAAGAAAACTTTCCAGCCGGTTAAACATCCATGGTAATGCACGAACAATAATGAAAAATATGGAAAAAAGAGGAAAGAAGAAGAAAAGGAAAGAGAGGAAGAAGGAAAGGGAACGAAGGGGGCAAGAGAGGAGTTTCAGTTTTGGACATTACAGATGTGGAATTACAGAGAGTTGCAGAGAGAGATTAGAGAGAGAAGGACTGGTTCGTGAGCACTCTTGGCAGAGGAGACATTTAAGGAGCTTTGAAGATCGAATCAGGACTTCGGTTTCGTTTGGTTTTCTATGTTCTTTAAACTATTTACTTTGTTTATGTTGTTTTCTTTCGAACTCATGAGCGAGTAGTCGTTTTGTTCTAAGAGAAGGGTGGTTATCCTGTAACCTCTTTGATTATCTTTGAATGCAATTTTCCGTTTTCATTTATCTATTCTTTTTTTGAGTGTTTGATTGACTTGTATTTACGAAGACCAAGTAGATGCATGTTTTAGGGACTTAGGAGAAGGACCGAAAGGAGAATTCTAATCCTGGATGATTAGGCTTAGAACAACTGAGACTATGTCATGAAAGTAGGGTAGTAGCGGTTGAGGGTTAATCGGATGAATCATGGAACTTATGGATTTAGTTTAAGGTGTCAGCCACGAAAGTAGGGGATAACTTGACTAGATCACGTTTCTATGCCTTGAGAGAGGGTAGATATCATATTAGGATCGTCCGTCTTAGATAACTTGATTGAGAATGCATGAATAGATAGGTTGATTGTTGGTTTCGGAAGTCTTGTGGTGAAACCGTATCCTAGAACGCTTGTGTCACTGTTAAGAACTCGTTAGTTTTTTTTAGTTATTTCATTATTTAAACCAATATTTTGTTTTTTCAAGTTTGATTCTTATTTTGAGTTTTGTTTGTGTTGCATAGTCCCTGTGGGATCGACACCTAAAACACGACACACGTGTCGTGCACTTGCGGGTAGTTTAGGTTAATTTAGTTTCACTTGGAATGTATCATAAATATAATTATTAAAGTTATAATTGATTTTTTAATTAATTATTTTGCAACAATAAGAGTATGATCGACCTCTAAGTCTTTTTAAGTTCATGCAGAAGATGCATAAAAGAAAAGATTGAATATGAGTCCATTGTAAGGCTAAAGAATTAGTCGAGTAGGTTGAGAAAAATGTTCGTAAATTTCCTACTATAAATAGAGATATATTTTTATATAATTGTAACTAATGTTTTAAAAACGTAAAGGGTTAACACAATCCCAAGAGGGATCGTCAACTCAAGGTGAAAGGTCACGATCGCTAGAGATCATACAATTAATGCCCGATGAGATTTACATGGATGTAAGATTTGAAAAAATTGAATTTGATAACTTGAAGGGGGCATATATTCGAATTAGACTCATTGAACTCCACAAGAAACTTCAAGAGACAAGATGACAATGGGTATGCTCGAGTTCGTGAGTCTCATATGCTGTAAAGGATACATGTATAGGGGTATATAAGTCTTTTTGTAATTAGATCTATTATTATTGTAATTAGGTCTAACTTTGTATATTTAGCCGTTTTGGCTCATTTGAATCAATTAATCTGATTTCAAATTATCATGGTATCAGAGCACAAAGTCTAACGACGCAACAAACTTCCCTAAAAACTCGGCGGCCTCTCCTCCCCTCTCCAACCGCCGCCGCCGATCCCCCCCCCTCTTTCTTGCGATCGCCGAGCACCCTCCTCCTCTCCTCCGGCCGTTCACTTCTCTCCTCCCTCCCCAGCCGTTGTAAGACACTTACCACCACACAACACGCACCAAAAATCCTAAATTTTCGGCCGTCGTCCTTCACTCCTCCCGCCGGCCTGCTTTTGTCGCGTCCCGGGTCGCCGCTCGCAGCCTGTCCCGCGCCGCGCCCCTTTGCTGGTGCATCGCCGTTCTCCTCCACTCCAAACCCTAGATGCGAATTCCCAACCCTAGATCTACTGTTCTAACCCTAGATCTACATCGCCAAACCCTAATTCGTGCCCCTCTTGCTCACCGTCTTCAAACCCTAACTCATGGCGGGCCAAACAAGTCATTCTACCGCCCGTGTCTCCGATGCGGCCCCGAATTTCGATCCACAACATCCGCTCAGCACCCTTCTCACCGTCAACATGGCCAACATCACCAAGCTGACGCCGACCAACTTCCTCACGTGGAATGTTCAGATTCGTGCCCTTCTTGAAGGCCACAATTTCCAAGAATGTTCAGATTCGTGCCCTTCTTGAAGGCCACAATCTCCAATGTTTCATTGAAGACAACTCCGTTGTTCCTCCGGCCAACATCCACCGTGATGGAGTGTCCGTTGACAACCCTAATTTTCAGCCATGGAAGCAACAAGACCGTCTCCTCTTCTCAGCCCTATTTGGAGCAATTTCGGCCTCTATACAGCCCCTAATTGCACGCGCCCCGTCCACCTACGAGGCGTGGAAGACGCTTGTCAACACTTATGGCAAAGCGTCTCGCGGCCACCTTCTACAACTCCGTGATAAGATCAAACGTTCATCAAAAGGATCCCAATCCATTGATGAATACCTACGTGCCATCACGACTACTGCTGATGAGCTTGCCCTATTGGAAAAGCCGCTTGATCACGAAGATGTCTTGGCTATCAAGGCCGGTGTCAAGCGTGTGGTGTTCAAGGCCACAGCGTTCAACGCTGTCCGCGCTTCCGTCTGTCTCCTCCCCCGGGTATTCTAGAGAACCCCCGACGCAGCCATGGCAGCATTCCTCCTCGCATTGGGAGCCACGACCGCAAGCTCATCATGCTGCTGTCTCACCCTATGATGCCAACTCGTGGATACTTGATAGTGGAGCATCTCATCATATCACCTCGGATCTCTCCAATCTTGCCATCCACTCTCCATACCACGGCAATGATAATGTTGTTGTCGGTGATGGACACGGCTTATCCATCACATATACGGGTTCTATTTCTATACCCCTTGGCACTAGACCGTTAGCATTATGGAATGTTTTATGTGTGCCTAAGATATGCAAGAACTTGATTTCGGTTAATCAACTTTGCAAGACTAATGACGTATCCGTTGAATTTACTCCTTATGACTTTCAGGTGAAGGATCTCAGCACGGGGGTACAACTTCTGAAAGGAAGCACTAAAGATGGAGTTTATGAGTGGCCCGCCCAATCTAGTACCTTGTCTCATCCTTATGCATTTCATAGTGTCAAGAGCACTTCGTCCGAGTGGCATTCCCGTTTAGGTCATCCGTCGTGTTTGATTTTGAATAAAGTTGTCAAAACCTTCGATATACCATTGTCTCGGGATTCTTCTTATGTGTTTTGCAATGCGTGTTGTCGCAATAAAAGTCACAAATTACCTTTTTCCACTTCCACTCTTACCACTTCTCGACCACTTAAAGTGATCTTTTCCGATGTTTGGACATCTCCGATTTATTCCGTTGATGGCTTCAAATATTATGTCATTTTTGTAGATCACTTTACACATTATTCTTGGCTGTATCCACTCAAAACCAAATCCCAAGTTCGTGACACATTCATTCAATTCAAAACACTCGTTGAAAACAAATTTGACAAACGCATTGCAACACTCTATTCGGATAACGGAGGTGAATTCATTGCCTTACGTTCTTTTCTATCCTCTCATGGCATTTCTCATTTCACATCTCCACCACATACTTCCAAACACAATGGTATATCGGAAAGACGACATAGGCACGTGGTAGAAACCGGTCTTTCCCTTCTCACGCATTCCTCCATGCCCTTAACCTATTGGTCTTATGCATTTTGTACGGCGGCTTATCTCATTAACCGCCTCCCGACACCAACCCTTGGTATGTTCTCCCCTTACGAGTGTCTCTTTCAACAACCACCAAACTATACCAAACTTCGTGTCTATGGATGTCTATGTTACCCTTGGTTACGTCCCTATACAGACAACAAATTAGAACCCAAGTCCGATCCATGTGTCTTCCTAGGGTACTCATCCACTCAAAGTGCATACGTTTGTCTAGATCTGCTTAGGTCGCGCATATTTATCTCCCGTCATGTCCACTTCATTGAGTCTATCTATCCCTTTGTCGAGCCTACCAAATTTTTCCCACAAACCAAAAAGCAACCTACGGTAGCCACCTCTTCAAATAGCGTCAATCCTACACCATCCTTCTCGCCACCACTCATTGCTCCGTTGCCGGTTCAGCCCCTAAGCTCGGATCCTTCACCGCTGCAATCCTCGGATATTGGCTCTAGGTATTCGACTCCTTCCCATGTTGAGCCCCAAACGTCGTCACAGTCTCCTGAGCTTATTATCTTGGACGTGCCACCGCAATGTCCTCGCACAAATTCGTACCCGATGGTTACTCGCTCAAAGAGTAATGTTGCTAACCAAAATAACCAATCTGCTCTTGTAGCTCAGGTAGAAGGTGAACAGGCTAATATCACTCAAGCCTTGAAAGATCCTCGATGGCGTGATGCAATGGATTCTGAGTTACAAGCCTTACATCGCAACCAAACGTGGCAGCTTGTTCCCGCAGCACAAGCAAAGAATATTGTTGGTTGTCGATGGGTGTTTCGAAAACGCAAACAACCAGACGGATTCGTGGAACGATTCAAAGCTCGACTTGTTGCAAAGGGGTTTCACCAAAGACCGGGCATCGATTATCATGAGACATTCAGCCCGGTTGTCAAACCAACAACCATCCGTGTTATCTTGAGCATTACGGTCTCCCGTGGATGGTCTCTCCGACAACTTGATGTCAATAACGCCTTTCTTCAAGGC
>CM071863.1:42298970-42310941 GCA_036759665.1 Gynandropsis gynandra
ATGAAACACTTGGCTCTTGACTATCTCTTCGTCCGCGGCCTGGTCGAGTCGAATACTCTTCGGATCACTGATGTACGAGTCGCGGATCAACTTGCGGACATACTCACAAAGCCTCTTCCGAGACTACCGTTTGAGCTCTTGTGTTCCAAGATTGGACTCACCGAGGGTGCTCCATCTTGAGGGGGCGTGTAAAGGATACATGTATAGGGGTATATAAGTCTTTTTGTAATTAGATCTATTATTATTGTAATTAGGTCTAACTTTGTATATTTAGCCGTTTTGGCTCATTTGAATCAATTAATCTGATTTCAAATTATCATATGGCACATCGATGATCTCACAATACTAGTAGAGATGTAACAGGCCGAGATCGGGATATTCAAAGCAAAGGTTGCCTATCGTGAAATGATTGTACAGTTTTTGCATCAATAGATGTCGCACTCCGTCCCTTTTGGACCTACACCACACTTGTACCCTCATCCGGATATCAATCTTCTTCATCACCATAAATCTATATTACGTAATTAGAAGACCTTTTGAACGATAATAAGTTGTGTTTATTTTTTATTTTTATAAATATTTTTTAATTTTATAATTTTTCAAAATTTTATTTTAAAATGAAAAAGTCCAACACAATCAACACTGTAATAGTGTTGTTGTGTTTCACGCAAATTGCGTTATAGTGGAGTTATATAGGCATAGTATAAAGCAATTTTTGTGTTGCCTTCTCGTTGGCCTTTGCTATGCAGCTTTGCGTTACCCTAGCATAGCCATTTCTGACATTGATGCATGTTTCCATGGCCTTAGTAATATCAACATGAACCCGTGTTGACTCTGTCGACAGGTTTTCTAACGATGTTTGAAACCATGTTGTCGTTGACCATTGTGACGCATTTTTATTGACGATGCATTTTTATTGACGACGCGTATAGCCTTGTGATTTGACCTCGTGATACAGTGTGGCGTTGCTATGGAGTTACCGAGTCTAACGTTGGATCAATGCTTTCGTTTATCAATGATGTCGTAGCAAACATCATGTAGGCGTTACAAAAGCATTGGGAACTGGGATTCCCAATGCAAAATCAAATGTTCCCAATGCGATATTGCATGGTTTTTATATGTTCTTTTTGTAATATATTAGGAAGTACCCGTATGCATGTGAGTGATAATAAAACACACGAGAGAGGACTCACGCAAGGCTAGTCATCAAATCTTAAGGGCTTTTTTATAGGTGACACTAATGTTACAAGAGGGGTCATGTCGGTTTAAACATTCGTGAATCTAATGTGTGAGAGCTTAAAAACAATGAATTCATACACACATTCAAAATTAAAGGAAATTTTAAAACCTCACTAAATGCACATTTGTAAATGAATACGATAATAGAAAATTATCATGTAGGTATTTCACTTCTTGAATAGATCTCAGGTTTCATTGAATCTTTGTTTTCTGAAGATTAAATCTATTATTTTTTTAAAAATCTTATCTAAAACATGTCGTGATAAACCCCCAATGTTAGACATATATAATCATTCAAGATAAAATATATTGTTACATTGTATATTTCTATATTGGTTAAAAAATGAATTATAAACTCATATATATGGTATTTAGCGGCATATCTAGAGTTGTGTTACCAAATAAATTTTCGTTTACTTTTGTATTAAATGTTAAAATCAACATTAGCTAATATTACTTTTCTTAAATTTAGAAATAAATTTTAGAATTTTTATCCTAATATTTTTAATCGTGTTTCATATGATCCACATATTCTTCTTTTTCTTTTTCCCTTTAATTTTTAAATACTTGATCTTAATTTTAGCACCAAATTTCAATTTGCTTATTCTAAAAGTAATATATATTTTTATTTTGATAAATTATTATATTAATGAAAGAAAAGAATTCTATTTTTTGGAGTTTTTTTTATATGATTTATGTTTTGTTGAATAAGATTAGAGCATTATATAAAATAAAATATACGATCCGAAAAATTTGTGTAGCTATTATAATTGGAGAAAATTTTAAAAATGAAATTAGAACATGATTAAATCAAAAGATTGTTATTTCAACACCTTATATACATGTTCGGTTAGGGGAATTTCAAAAATACCCTCGTAGGGCTAAAGTGCTTCAAAGCTACCTTTCCCTGAAAAAAAAGTTTCAACTTCAAATTTACCCTTAACACATTGATAATCCCATATTACCCTTGTCGATAGTTTTTCTCTCTCCTCCAGAGCACCTCTTTTTCTCTCTCCCCTGTGGCGCGAAAATTACTGTTCTCCCACACTACAACAAATTCGGCGAGAGTAGCTTGAAATCGGCACCAGATTCGCTGCCAATAGGTTGAAATCGTTTGTTGTCAACAAAGAAGCTTGCAATTAAGCACGTTCCGCAGAAAAACCAGGTATGTATAGTGTGTTTTTCGTGTTTCTCTTATGTTTTTTTGTTTCTTTTTTGAGTTATGAAACATTGTGTCAATATAAGGCTCCTTTATTGAAATCGAGTCTAAACGAGTCATATTTATTAAAATGTTAAATAATCGCAATTAGAAACTGGGTCACAGAATCGCACGACTGCACTAGGTCATAGAGTCTCATCGAGGGGTCAAAGGGATCAAAGGGCAAAGGGTCGAAGCGGTCCAAGGGTCGCAGAAGTAAAGGGGTCGCAAAGGGGTCAAAGGGTCGCAAAGGTCAAAGGGCCGCAGGGGTACAAAGGGCGCAGAGGTACAAGGATTGTAGAGGCACAAGGGTCGCAGAGGTACAAGGTTCGCAAAGGGGTACAAAGGTCACAGAGGAACAAGGGTCGCAGAAGGGTCAAAGGGTCGCACGGGTACAAGGGTCACAGAGGTACAAGGGTCGCATGGTTGCACTGGATCACAGAGTCTCATCGAGTCACACGGTCGCAGTGGGTCACAGAATTTACCCCACTTTTTATGTTTTTGGTGTAATGGAAATGGATACGGTGGATGAGAAAATCACACTGATTTATTTTTTGTATGATGATAAATGGGAAAAAACTCAAATGGAGAATCTGAATGGGTTGGTAGAGTTCAGAAAACCTGAGAGTATTTTTCTATTGGTCCTCCGGTTAGTTTGTCATACCAGCAACTGAATTATGTGTTATGCGCAGAGATGATGGAGGGAAATAATAGAATGAAGTTGAAGTTAAGCTATTTGCCCAATATTTATGAAAATAGGAAGCTGACATATATATTGAATGACAAGCATCTTATTTGTTATTTATTCGATCGCATAAGAGGAATTCGACCACTGTTGTATGTGGAGATAAAATCGGCAAGTGTGAAGTGTGGAATCGAAATTGAAAGGGAAATTAAGCCTCTAATTCTTGCTTTTGGAAGCGTTGCTAAAGAAGGTGAGCATCGAGGTGTTGGAGATTATGATGACTGTGTTATTGTAGGTCCAAATAACAAAAGTAGAGTTGAGAGCAATCCGTAAACAATAAATATTTTGGATTCAGATAATTTCGATAGTGAAATTGATCATCTCATTTTCATACGTATTTTTTGCACGATTTTGGAGATGTTTACGATATAGATGTGATGTTTTACGTATGATTTTGTATCCGTTTTACTTGTTTTCGTGTTTTCGTGTTCTTACAGGTTTTAATACAAATTCGGTTCATTTTGGAGCTAAAGGACGTACACGAGACAAAGTACCAACATCGAGGATCATCACGGAACAAACGGGACAAGAATCGGCGAAGAACAAGCTCAGCCTGCGCGGGGTACACCCTTGCCCGCATGGGCATTTAGTTCGGCAATGCTACGGGCCACTGGTCCAGCAACTTGAGCACGATTCGGGGCACGCATCAGCCCGAGCAGGCACTCCCCAACCCGCGTGGGTCGCCTTGTTTTCCATCGCGATCATGCACGCCGCACCCGCGCGGGTCACACACTCAGCCCGTGCAGGTCGCGCCCGTCACCTGCAACTTACAGATAAGTTAATTTGTCTTAAAACGAAAAGGAACTTTTGGATGACTTATACAATAAGGAAAATGACTTTAGAGAAGAGGAATAAGTGATATTTTGCTGGAGAAAGTAATGGAAACGTTGCCTAACTTAATCAAGAATGGAAACTCATGAAAAGGCAAAATCGGTGGCTGTTGCAACAAAAGGAAAAGAACGAACTGCCAGAAGGAAAAAGGAGGAGAAAAGGAAAGAAAATAAGAAGGAAAAGGAAGACCGGGAGCTACGGGTCGAGAGAGCTTAAATTAGAGGGAGTTTTGAGAATTCACACAAGGAGAGAGAGTAGAGAGAAGAAGAGATTCTTGCGAAGGAGACCTACAAGGAGGATTGGAGATCAGCCCAAGACTTCGGTTTCGTTTGGTTTTCATGTTCCTTAGACTTTCTACTTCAATTATGTTTGTTCACAGAAGCATGAGCGAGTAGTTTGTTATGTTCTAGGAGAAGGGATTAGCCCATGGCTATCCCGGAACAACTTTGATTTGTCTTTGAATGTATCTTCCAATTCTCGTTTTTCTATTCTTTGTCTGAGAGCTTGAATGACTTGTATTTACGAAGGCCAAGTAGATGCATGTGTTAGGGATTAGGAGAAGGATCGAAAGGAGAATTCAAGTCCTAGAAGATTAGGTTTAGAACAACCGAGGTTAGGCCACGAAAGTAGGGTAGCAGCAGTAGAGGGTAAAACGGATGAATCAAAGATATTATGGGTTTAGTTCAAGGTGTCAGCCACGAAAGTAGGGGATAACTTGACTAGATCACGTGTCTATGCCTTGAGAGAGGGTAGATATCATATTAGGATCGTCTGCCTTAGATAACTTGACTGGGATTGCAAGATAGATAGGTTGATTGTTGGTTTCCGTAGTCTTGTGGTGAAACCAGATTCCTGGAACGTTTGTCTCATTGTTAAGAACTCGTTTGTTTATTTGCTTTTAGTATTTCGATCTTAAAACCAATATTCGTTCTTTTGCAAGTTTGATTCGTAGTTTGAGTTTAGGTTGTGTTGCGTAGTCTCGGTGGGATCGACACCTAAAGTACTACACACGTGCTGTGCACTTGCGGGTAGTTTAGGTTAAATATTTGTTTAACTTTGATAACGCATCAGAAATACAAGCAGGTTAAGAGAAGATGGTGGGTGTGTCATGAATGTGGTAGTTGATGAGTTGTTTGTGGCAGCAATAAAGTTGATTATGATGTGCCAACAGAGAATAAGTATGGTGTTGGTGATAATAACTCTGAAATGGTAGTTCACGACAGCGAAAATAATATCTTCGAGTTTGAAGATGGATTAGATCTTAAAATTGGGCAAGAGTTTGATAGCAAGAAGGATGTACAAGCATTTGTAAGGAAAGGTTCAATTGAAGCTTTGTTTAGATATACACCATTGAGATCTGATAGGAAGCTGTGGGAGATACGATACAAGTTTGCTAGAAGTGGTTGTAAATGGAAATTACGCGTGGCGGAAATCCCGAATTTCAAACGGTTTAGTGTGAGAACACATTATCCCATTCATAACTGTTCACCTGTATCTAAATGGACCTAAGCTACAATGGGTACACTGCAAATGGTTAAGGATTATTTGAATGAGGAATATGCCGAGAATTACGAAACACCTCCAGCAAAAGAATTGATGGCTCGTGTAAAAGCAAAGTAAGATGGCAATGTATCATATTTGATGGAATTAAGAGGTGCAACGCTTAAAAGGAGATTCGTTGTGATGACTTTGAACATTATAGGAGGCTTCCAGGGTGGTTCTACATGTTTACAAAAAGAAATCCCGCATCTGTCGCAAATCTTCAGCTCGACAGTGATGGGAAAAGTTTCAAATACCTTTTTATGGCTGTCGGAGCGGCTATAAGAGGATGGAAATACATGCATAAAGTGGTTGCTGTGGATGCAACACTTCACAGGATTGTAGAAGGGAGCATTGATTGTGGTTATTGGGAAAGATGGTGAATATTTCCAATACCTATTGCATGGGGAATAATCGACAGAGAGAAGGACGACTCATGGACGTGGTTTATGTCAAGTTTGAAAGAGGTGATACCGGACAGACGTGATGTCGTTGTGATATCTGATCGCCATAAAAGCTTGATCAAAGCAGTCAAACAAGTGCATAAAAAGGCGGATCATGGTTTTTGTGCGCGTCATATATCATAAAATATAAAGAGCTACGTCAATAAAGGGCATGGTAGAAAGATTTCAGATTTCCACCAACTCTCATGTCCAGGTGTTGTTAGGAATGTATATAGAGCAGTCAACATTTCAACGTTAGCGTCAACGAACAAAAGTTCTCGGGTTATCCCGCCCTTTCCTAATCCCTTGGGCTCCCACCAGAATGAAGGTTCTTGAACCACCTTTTTTCAGGTTCTTGGACCACCTTTTTTTCGGGTTCTTGAACTATATTTTCTGTGGATTCTCCACCAACATCTTTCCCTCGGCCTCTCCCCCACATTGTTTGTGCTCTTTTTGCCGGTGGAGGTTCAACATATGCCTTTCGTGGTCTTAAAACTCATTTAGGTACCGACGGAGGTTAAACATATGGCACAGATTCCTTCGATAAAGGTTCATGACCTACATAAAATTCACTTTATTAAACATATGTCGACTAATGCGACCATGCGACCCTGCGACCTATGCGGGCATGCGACCTTTTGTGACCCATGCAACTAATGCGACCTATGCAGACCTATGCGAACTACGACCTATGCGATCTTTTGTGACCCATTTGACCCATACGACCAATGCGACCTTTGTGACTCAAAAGACCGTACTTACTTGGTGGTACAGGACCCATTGTAGTTTCCTCTGCAGGAACCTTTTTCCGGGGACGTATTGGACATTATCCACTGGAGTATAATTCGTAGGAACGTCCTTAGCATGCACATCTTCCATAGGACCCACTGGAGTATACTCCGCAAGAACATCCTTAGCGGGGTCCTCGTCAAGAACCTCCTCGTCGGCAACGTCATCGACAATATCCACTAGAGCATCTGCATAAAATTACTTCATCATTAGACTCATCGTTCTTTACTTGATGTGACCCTTGCGACCCATGCAAACCTGTACGGACATGCGACCTTTTGTGACCCATGCGACCTATGCAGACCTATGTGACCTACGACCTATGCGACCTTTTATGACCCATTTGACCCGTATGACCAATGCGACCTTTGTGTATCAAAAGACCGTACTTACATGGTGGTACAGGGTCCACCGTAGTTTCCTCGACAGGAACCTTTTCGTCGGGGACGTATTGGACAGGATCCGCTGGAGTATACAGAAACATCCTTAGTGGGGACGTCTTCCAAAGGACCCACTGGAGTATACTCCATAGGAACGTATTTAGCAAGGTCCTCGTTGGCGAATTCATCGACAGTATCCACTGGAGCATCTGCATAAAATTACTGCATTCATTAGACTCATCGTTCGTTACTTGATGCGACCCTTGCAACCCATTAGACATATGCGACCCATGCGACTCTAGCGACCCATCGACTTATGCGACCATGCAACTTATACGACCATGTGACTAATACGACTGTGGGACTTATGCGGCCCATGCGACTCTTGTGACCCATGTCGATTCTCGATGGAAATTGACTCAGATAAACTTTTTCACTAAATATTACTTACTTGGTGGAACTTTATGACGAGTAACGACAACAGTAACCTCTCCGGAAATGTATTCAGTTAGAAGAATGGTGGCGACAGATGTGAGATTTTCAACTAATCTTGAAATGTTTATCACATCCTCTTCTGAGCCATCTCCAGAGTCCTTTTCAACCTCTGACTCAACCGGCTCTTTTCTTGACACTGGATATAGACGTCGAAAGAATTCAAAGTCATCATCTCTAGCAGTGACGGAAGATTGGTTTGCGGTGCTCGCATCTTTCTCGGCAGATTTTGATCTTGCCTTTTCAGCACCTTTGGGATTTTCCGCCTTTGGTTTTGGATTAGGCAAATGAAACCGGATATCTCTTAGAAGATTTCTTACGGTGTTGATGATTCTTTTATCTGACTTCATTATTTCTTTCACTAATTTATGCTCTAGTGTCAGTGCGACTGTTGCTTCTGCTCTTTCAACTTCATCCCCACCTTCTGTTTCAGCTTTAGCTTCAGCATCACCTTCAGCATCACCTTCTCTTTCTTAATCAACTTCAGTAACACCTACCCTTCGTTCGTCTTCATCATCTTCAACCTCTATTATTTTTTCGCCCACGTTTTTCTTCCTCTTAGTCCCTTTCCCTTTCCCCTTCCATTTCCCTTTCTTTTGATCACCAAGACCTGCTTTTCGCGTCAGTAGTTCTTGCTTACGGATGTCATCCCAACAAATATCATTCGGATTTCTACGAAGATGTTCCATTCATATCTGAACATCGGGATCGTGGCATCCCTCATAATCGTTCAGATGAAAGTAAAGCTTCCTCTTCGTCTTCAATAAGAAGAATACTTCGAATACCTGAAGAACAAAAAATAACCATTATTACCCTCTGTGTAATTGTTACCCTTGTGTAATTGTTACCTTAGAATCTTCGATCAGTCTTATCACATCTACATACTTCAGGTTAATATTGGATTTAACCATCTTCTTGCACATTCTTGGGCATGATGGATCCGCATCCATAACATCAACATACCATCCCTTTTAGCCCAAACTAAGGATGGGTTCGAATGGAAGGAATTGAAACAATAAAACAAAATGAAAAGAATGCAAAAAGTACGAAAACATTCAAGTTATTCGAATAATATATACAACTTATCATTAGTGGGATCATGAAACTGCTATAATACCATTTGGGTTTCGGTGATTTCCTACTAACGTGTTTGCGGCAAGTATCCGCAATCTTCTCAAATGTGTAATGCCCCCATGGAAAGCCTTCACAAAATTCCAAGTCATCAACCATGTCAATGAGATCATGGCTGATATAGTTGTCTGATGAAGGCTTGTGAGCCATAACTTCCGCCAACAACATCAAAGTTCCCAACTTGGTCCGGTCGTCGGAATTCTTCGCCTTCACAAGTTTTTCAATGATTTGTGCGGGGTCACCGTTCCATGGTCGAAATTCTTCCGCCTGAATGTATCACCCCTTTTGGACTCCCATCCTTTGGGATATGGTCCGCATTTCAATCTGGAAATTAGTGTGTGCTCCACTATAGAGTACCGGATGGGAACACCGTTTAAGATGAACTACAACTTCTTCTTGTCCCGTACGGTCACAAAGTGATTTAGTAGGATAAACATTTGAACCTTTGTCTATGTGGAATTACATTGGAAATGGAATAAATGCCTAAACTGTGACTCCTTCTCGAAGTAATGCAAGTCGTATTCATCTAAGATTCCTCTCAGCGTCGTTATTGTCTCGTGAGGATAACACTTGGTGGTGATCTTTGGTATTCTGTCCATGTGCTTGAATTCATACACAAACTTCGGCGTTGGCGCCACCTGAAAAATGACTAGTTAATTAAAAATACATTATACTTCTACCGACTCAAGCAAGCAATGCGACTCAAACGACCCTCGAACCCTCTACGACACTCAACCGACTCACTGAGACTCAAGCGACCCATGCAACTCAATTGACCCATGTGACTCAAGCGACCCACGGGGCATAATATCAAGCGACCCATACGACTCAAATGACCCTTGTTACGCTCAAGCGACCACTGCGGCCCAAACCGACTAAGACAACCGACTCAAACGACCGTTGGACCCCCTGTGACGCTCAAGCGACCATTGCGATCCAAGCCGACTCACTGAGACTCAATCGACTCACTGAGACTCAACCAACTTACCGAGACTCAACCGACTCACTGACACTCACACCCATTTCAAATCAATAAACCATTTTGCGACTCCATAGCCTACAAAACCGTAGAAATCGATCTACTTACACTTATTGACGCTATTGAAGATTTACTCGTGCTCTCTTCTTCGTTGTTGCTGATTCTAGCCATTTCCTTCTTGCCAACTTCAAACTGATCCCTCTCAAGTTTGATATCACTTCGCTTTTCTTGCTTTTGACAGGGGTTTGACAGGTTTTCACATCAAAAAATTGCAGATAGTGTATTTTTTCACGTTCGAAAATTAAGGGCAAATTTGTCTTTTTCTTGTTTTTTTTTCCTATTTAATAATTATTTTTTCGAGGATATTTTTGAAACACTTTAGTCCTACGAGGATATATCTGATAATCTCCTTGTTAGGTTCTCATTATATTTCAATTATTTTTTATTTAATTATATATTACTCCAATTCAAGAAATTTTCTACATTATCCAATTATGATATCGGGTAAACCTAAACTTTTGAACTAATTTTTTATATTAGTTAGATCCAAATCCATATTTAAAATGATTATATAGTTTGATTCGTTCTGATTTGAATATTTCGATATTTATGCTCCAATATCTAATCTCAACATTCAAGAGAATGTTATATTGTATGGTTTACATCGATTGGAACATAAATCATATACTTTATATAAAATATTAGACAATACTAAACTCTTAGTTTTTAAAATTAGTTAAATCTAAATTTATATAATATGAAACCTATTCTAATGAATGTTATTTTTTTAAAAGAAAATAATAAATATACAAATATTCCGGATAGAACTGTTTTGTTTATTATTCCATTTACAAGGTTGGCAGGTCCGCAAAATATATCAGCGTAAACAGTCGAAATGGATTATTGAAAAAAATAAAATAAAGATGGTATATATAATGGTACCCATATGATTAAAACCTCATTAATAATGTCTTAAATGCATGAACAATTCGTGAAGGCGACGGCACATTGTAATTTTTTTTGGGTTCAAATTCATTACAATATTATGTACTTATTATATGCTTCTCATAATGTACTTTTACGTATTTTACATATATGTGCTGAAAGTTATATGCCTGTTATGTAATATTTGGATAGTCTCGGGTTAAAAGTGTAATTATTAAAAGTTAATAATTCTATTTAAGAAACGAAAATTAGGTTTTCGTTATCTGATTATAGAATCACAAAACCTAATAGCCGTCAAAAAGAAAACACGAAGAACGAAATAGTTTTCGTTCATCGAGATTTCCGCACCAAACGTTGAAGGCAGAATCCGATCTCGGCGTGGATACACGTAGAGGACTTGTACTATCAAGTCTGTCATCCGATCATCACAGATTCAACGTTTACAGGTACGAAATTGTTTCTATGATTGTTTATCGTTGAAAACCCCGAAAAACTAATCTGAATATGACTAGATCCAAAATTCGGGTTGATAAAAAACACGCTTCCGCACCCCAAAATCAACCCAACAGTGGTATCAGAGCGTCTGGTCGTCTGTTTAGATTAGTTTTTTTGAATTTTGGTGAAAATAGGATCGAAAAAATTGGAAAAATCACGCGCGCGTAGCGCGCGCGCAAAAACGAAAAGCGACTCACAGCGAAAATCGGCGTCCGAGAGCGAGAATCGCGACGGTCGATGAAGGGTCTGGGTCGAGCGGCGGCGAATGTCGCGTGAATCGTCGTTCTGCGCCTGGGTCGAGCGGTTTCAGACCGCTTTCGCAGTCGCCCGTCGCCGAGGTCACACGGCCGGTGAGCGTCCGTTACGGAGACGCGGTGGTCGGCGGTCCCTCACGCCGGAGAGGGTGACCGGAAAAAGGGTTGGGGCAAAGGGGGGCAAAGGGGCGGCGGCTAGGGTTCCTAACCCTAACCCTAATCCCTAACCCTAACCCTAACCCTAATTAAAAAAAATTGTAAATTAAAATTATTGAATTTTAATTTAAGATTATTGAATTTTAATTTAAGATTATTGAATCTTAATTTAAAATTAATAATTAAGTTATAAGACGATAAATAGTTTATCGTTACGTTTTTCCTTCACCGTAGACGTTTTGAATAAATTCTCGTTTACATGGTACGGCCTGACTACCAGGAGGCATGTAGTTCGAGAATTCGATTCATACGCCTATGACATTAGATGTCTAGTGGGAGGAATCAATTAGTTTTT
>CM071863.1:42315154-42334973 GCA_036759665.1 Gynandropsis gynandra
GCTTCCCTACGCTAGTGCAGTGGGAGCCCTCATGTACTCCATGATGTGTACTAGGCCTGACGTAGCCTACGCACTAAGTGTAGTGAGTAGATATCAGGCAGATCCTGGTGAGGAACACTGGAGAGTTGAGAACATCCTTAAGTACTTGAGAAGGACTAAGGACCAGTTCCTCATTTATGGTGGTTCTAACTTGGAGTTAGAAGGATTCACTGATGCGAGTTTCTCGACGGACAAGGATGACAGTCGATCCATTTCAGGCTATGTGTTTTGTCTGAATGGAGGCGCAGTAAGTTGGAAGAGTTCCAAGCAGGCTACTATAGCCGATTCGGTGACTGAAGCAGAATATATAGCAGCTTGCAAAGCAGCTAAAGAAGCGGTTTGGATGAGAAAGTTCATAGATGAACTTGGTGTGGTACCTTCGATAAAGGAAGCTGTTCCTTTATTGTGTGATAACACCGGAGCCATTGCTCAGGTGAAGGAACCAAGGTCTCATCAGAAATCGAAACACGTTCTGCGGAAGTTTCACCTGATACGAGAGATCATATCGCGTGGGGACGTGCAAATCCAGAAGGTGGATGGAGAGGAAAATGCAGCAGATCCGTTCACGAAGGCGCTTGGGTCAAAGGAGTTTGACAAGCATAAGATGAGGATCGGATTGAGAGAGATGACTAGCTGGCATTAGTTTATGATCGGTGATGTGAGTCATAAATAATTAGGTCGGAAACTGAACATTTCATGTCTACATTATTTGAAGAGCTAAACCAATCTTAGGTTCCCACGTGCGCCTCCTATTCAACTTTGTTATCATTTTTCGTATTTTTATTTAAATATTGTCTTCTAGCATCATGGTTCCAGATCAATTTCAATGCAAATAATATCGCCAAATGTTAGTTATATCGTTTTAAGATCATAATGAACTTTTTTTAAGAGTGCTTAATTATGTAATATTTTGGCCTTAGACAAAATTATATATAATCATCTATATCGATTATATAAATTCTATTTAATTAAACCGATATCTAATTTTAAGAGAATCTAAACCATATTTCTATAGTTAATTTCTATACTAAATATAAAATAGATATACCTATAAGTGTTCTTACATTTTTTTTTTTAAATAATGAAACACCTTTTCAATTCAAACCAACCAAATTTACAATATCTCTTTAATATAAGGTTTTGTTTTCTCTATGATACTTAAGGTTATGAACGTCTACCTTCTAACATATAACGAATTGAATTTGTATAATAAATAACCCCAAAAAGTCTAGACTAAAGATATAAAACACCAAATTTGAGAGAGTTTTTTTTTTGGATTTGTATAAAATGGCGAGGAGTTGAAATCTATATATGAAAAATAATATTTAAAGGTATATTTTCCGCTAAATATAATCTTTAATTGAGCGGACTCCTTCTAAAATATACTTTTACACCAATCGATGCAATTCATGAATATTATATATTCATCCATGGATATATTTTCATTAATTCCTTTTTCTTCTTTTAAAAAATTCAACCATTTCTGACATTAGTGAAAAAAATTTCATGCATATGCGTGATTACTTAAATAAAGATAACTGCTTCGTGATAAATAGCTTTTGCTTTGAAATATCTTTAGTGATAGATTATCAAATTTACTCGGTTAATAAATAAAATATTTTCATCGTGATAAGTAGCTTGAAAGTTATATGCCTATTATGTAATATTTCGATAGTCTCGGGTTAAAAGTGTAATTATTAAAAGTTAATAATTCTATTTAAGAAACGAAAATTAGGTTTTCGTTATCTGATTATAGAATCACAAAACCTAATAGCCGTCAAAAAGAAAACACGAAGAACGAAATAGTTTTCGTTCATCGAGATTTCCGCACCAAACGTTGAAGGCAGAATCCGATCTCGGCGTGGATACACGTAGAGGACTTGTACTATCAAGTCTGTCATCCGATCATCACAGATTCAACGTTTACAGGTACGAAATTGTTTCTATGATTGTTTATCGTTGAAAACCCCGAAAAACTAATCTGAATATGACTAGATCCAAAATTCGGGTTGATAAAAAACACGCTTCCGCACCCCAAAATCAACCCAACATGTGCTTTGCTAAATTATTTATTTTTCCAGTTGGATTATAAGGTATAATTACATAGAACTTCATTTTAACATATCACATATAACATAATTTAAGAAGGATAAGTTTAATTCGTAATATAATAGATTTCGGAAGAATCAAATGTTACATTGGTGTGTTTCCTATATGTAGTGGAGGTTAAATTTATTATATATACTAATAATATATGGTGCAAATTCATATAATAGAAAATTTATCCAACGTCTAAACCAGATATGATTTTTTATATTTATACATAAATTAACGTTGTATGATTAAAATAATATATAAAATATGAAAGATATTATTATAATAAGGACATAATTGTAATTTTCTATCCCCTAATTAGGTTAACTCTTTAACCTCTTGTACATATAGCCGTTTAAGGTTTGTTTTGAATCAATAATTCGAATTCATTATTCACATGGTATCAGAGTGGAAATCGTCTCACGACGTAATCCTAGCCGTCTAACCCTTTTTTTCGGCAACCCCAGCCGCCGCACCCCTTTGGCCCAACCATCGCACCCCTTTGGCCCAGCTGCTGCTCCGACGCCTCACAACCTTCGGTTCAGCTGCCGTTTCGTCGCCTCATCAGCACGAAACCACATCGATCGCACCTCGCTCCGTCGTTCCAGCCATCGCCCGCACGCAGTCGCCTCAACCGTTCGTTGCACGTCCCTGAACCAACGAGCCGCGCCCTACAGCAATGTCGCACGTCCCTGAATCGTTGAATCGCACCGAGTCTGTGAGCATGTTCGATCCAACCCATCCATAGAAACTCCTTTTCTCATGTAACATGTCAAGTGTTACAAAACTCACACCGACGAATTACCTCACTTGGAGCGTCCAGATCCGTTCCCTCCTCGAAGGATACAATCTCGAGTGCTTCATCACCGAAGACTCCGTCGTGCCGCCAGCCACAATCCAAATCGATGGAATTCAGAAATTCAATCCCGCCTTCAGCCCGTGGAAACACCAGGACAGACTGCTCTTTAGCTCCTTGCTCGGCGCACTCTCCCTCCCGCTCCAACCGGTCATCGCTCGAGCCACTTCCGTCCGAGAAGCTTGGCGAACCCTATCCAACATCTATGGCAAAGCCTCTCGTGGTCATGTCAAACAACTACGAGATCAAATCATATGCTGTGTCAAAGGATCTCAATCGGTTGAAGAATACCTTCGGTTCATCACCATCAAAACAGACGAACTCTCACTCCTTGGGAAACCAATGGATCATGAGGATGTCCTTGAAGCCATCCTTGATGGACTGCCGGAGGAGTACATAACTGTGGCTGACGTGATCAATGCAAAAGACACCGCAATCTCCATCGAAGAGCTGCATGAAAAACTCATCAATCATGAGGCGAAACTTGCAGTGCAACTCCCTCCGCCAGCCACTGCCCTACCCGTCACGGCTCATCTTGCCGCTGCCCGACCCAAACCACGAAGCCCGAATCCTCACTGGAGTCGCAACAATAACAGGAGCTCCACGGGAGGTTACCGAGGCCGATGTCAAGCTTGCGGAACTCAAGGACACAGTGCGAAGTTATGCAACCAATTTCGCCTCATATCCATGAGCTCACCCTCGGATCCGATCCAAAACTAGTGGACACCCCCTCAACGTCCGTGGCCAGCGGTTACAGTTTCATGAGTTATAGTTCCAAGATTGGAATCACCTCGGGTGATTCATCTTGCGGGGGCGTATGAAGGATATTATTGTAATAAGGGCATAATTGTAATTTTCTATTCCCTAATTAGGTTAACTCTTTAACCTCTTATACATATAGCCGTTCAAGACTTGTTTTGAATCGATAATTTGAATTCATTATTCACATAAAATAACATAATTTAAATATTTTCAAATTTATTGGTATGCCTGTCTAAATTTGATGTAATCATTGCGAAACAACAATTACATAATTTCGATAAATCTATATATTAAAAGTTTAAAATTTTGTTGGTTTCTCAGCCATTCTCGTTTTCTGTGCATCCACCTCAACATCTTTTTTTCGTTAATTTTTTACTTCTCCTCTTTACTCCTCCTCGTTACTCCTCTTCGTTACTGCTCAATCTTTACTCCTTTTCATTCCTCTTCATTACTGCACAATTTCTCATTCGTCTATTCCTCTCCCTCTCCTCTCCCACGTTCCTTCGATTTCTTTTAGCCGACGAAATCTTCCTTTCCCACAAATCTCTTATATTTCTTCAACTAAACCTATAAATGGTGAAGACGTGTGGAACTAGGGAAACCGCTTGGTTACTAGGAGATCTGATGGCAAAAGAACCAACCACCATGGAAGAACAACGTGAACTTTCCTATGGAATCGGTTGAATCGACGATGGTTATGGCGTTTATGGAAGCAGTAGCGGCAAAGAGGTCGTTGATGGAGGATATGACGAGAAATCAGCAATCATTTCGTCGGAGCTGCAATCGTTCTTTGTAGAGAAACTTGGAATCGTGGAGTCGAACAGTTTTAGTGGAAGAACAGATTGTGAATCATGACGGCGATATGGAGCCGATGGCGTCGGTGATTAACGGGTTCGTGGCGATCACACGCTACTGCAGATTTTTGTTGTTCGAGTTGGAAGAAAATGGATCAGAGTGGAGAATCGATAACCCGAAAAAGGCGAGGAAGGGTTTCATTGCACAGGAGATTGGGGACACATTTATAACGCTTCCAAAGGATTTTGTTTGCCCAATTTCTCTTGATTTGATCAGGGATCCTGTTATCATTTACACAGGACAAACATATGATCGAAGCTCAATAGTTAGATGGATTGAGGAAGGACTCAGATATGTTAATGAGGAGCTAGACCTGCAGAAAAGGCTTATTGTATGATTTATGTTTATTTATTTTTTTGCCTTCTATTTCATTCTGAACTTAGCTTAGCATATCTGATTTTATATTGCTAAATGCAGGATGACTTAGACTACCATGTGGATGTGACCAATTCCCGCCTACGGGTAATACACTTCAACTATCTATTTGTTTGATTAAATTAATCTCTTAATATAGACATCCATGTGAGAGAATTGATCATATCAAGACTATTACTAACCACACGTAGTTTGTTCGGATCTGAACAACCTAGAGCTAGCATCTTGTACTAAGCAAATGACCCTTTTTTACAAAAGGTAAGCCAGTTTATTGTGCAAAACGTTATGGCGAAATGAACAATGCTTAATGTTACTTTTGCATTCATTCTCACTCTTAATTTGGTTCAATGTAATGTGACATTCTTCCTAATCATCCATCGTCTTTAGATTGATATCTCCTTTTGGATTTCTTGATGACAGCGAGTGCAGAAGAGCCTTGCGGTAATGAACAAGTGTTTGCGATGGATAATCAACATCAGTCTCTTCATTGCCTCTGAGTTTTGAGATAGAAAAGCTGAAGGCCGAGCTGAAACATGTCCAAGAGATGTATGCCTCTCCTGGACATCGAGAGGGAAAGGAGAAGAAGCGAAAACCCGGAAGCGATGGAGGAAGACGTGGAGGATGAAGTGGCGGAAATCAAAGCCGCACACTTTGAAGAATCAATGAAGTACGCATGTAGAAGTGTGAGTGATGTGAACATTTGCAAATACCAAGCTTTCGCTCAGACGCTGCAACAATCGAGAGGCTTTGGAACTGAATTTAGTTTACAGAGACTATTGGCACTACGACTACAACCGGAACTCAAGACCCTTTTGCCACAGCTGCTGGAGCTGCAGAAGATGATGATCTCTATAGTTAACTCTGACAAAAATTACATAATCTCTGCTAAGAAACCGTTTTATGGTTAAGTTGTTGTGTACGATGAGGATGAGTTAAAAGTACTCTTTTATGTCTCATGTTTAACGCATACACAGATTCCTTTTTAGCACACACTTATTTTATTTCCATTACTTTATTTGCTAATCTCCATTATCTTTGATAGGAGCGTGAAAGATTCTGACATAGACATCAAAACAATTTCCTATTTCAGGTATTGTTCTTATTGGAGAAATAGGGGGTACAACAGAAGAAGATGTTGCTGCAGTGATAAAGGTAACTAGATGCATCTTTTGTATCTTGAATGAATATAAGCTTGGTTACATTTCACCTTGGTCATTTCTATTTCTAGAGTATTGAAAGTAAATGATGAAACAGGAAAACGGAACTCAGAAGCCTGTTGTTGCTTTTATTGCTGGACTTACTACACCCCAGGGCGGCGAATGGGTCATGCAGGAGGTTAGCCTAATATCATATGTAGTTTCCTTCTTAGAAACAACTTGCATTACTTGAAAAGGCATAGGAGGTTAGGCCCATCACTTTTGGCATTGGTGGCATTTACCCATTTGACCGTGAGTGCATTCTGTGCAAACACTTGTCTGTGTCTCTCACATTTAGAAGAAAAAGTCTGACATATTCCCTTATGATCACCAGATTATAGAGTATTTCTATGGTTTCTCTTTCGTTGTTGCATTGCATTATTCCGAAATGTTGGGTTAGATACTTGCTATTGTACGTACATAACTCTGTGCATCATTATTTCGAAATGTTGGGTTCGATACTTGCTATTGTCCGTAGATTACTCTGCGCATCACATATGGTTGCGTCTTATGCAAAATTCTTAAAAGTAGAACCGTAAATCTTCTCTAGCTCTTGCTTCGGTTAATTAGTGTGGGCGGGTGGGATTTTTTCTTGTGCAGCCATTGTATCCGGAGGTCAGGGCACAACTCAAGACAAGATAAAGAGTCTAAGGGACGTCGGAGTGACGGTTGTTGAATCTCCGGCGAAGATTGGAGCAGCAAAGTACGGAATCTTCCAAGAAAGAGGACTTGTTAAGTGAGAATGGAAATTCATTAGCTCTGCTTCAGACTGGAATAACATTTTGCAGAGAAAAAGAAGAAACCCTAATCTTGCAGTGGCATGGCTTTGCGATGCTGCCTGCTGTTTTTGGTTTATGTGATGGAAGAACGTAACAAGAGATGGATTCTTCTTCTGCACTTCATTGAATATATTTGTGCTCTCTGTTTTCGGCCTTTGAATAATAATAATAATTTTTTAAAATTAATCAATTGCGACATTAATATTTTCATATTAGTTTTGTGAAACACTTTTATATCTCTAGCAATGCTGATATGGCATGATGGCACGATTTTAATTTTGTTTTCGGTCATATCAAAGATCCATGGATTTTTATTAATAATTGTGGATTATTTTTTAGTTAATTTTATTTGAATAAGATATAAATTGAGTTGTCTTTAATTAAATAGGTCGAGATTATGTTTTTTATATGTTTTTTTGTATTTGTTAAATTTGAGTGCATGTTATTAGAGGTGAACAATATATTGTAAGCACGAATATTTGAATTTGTTGTTTGTATTCGTAAATATAGATATTCTACAAATATTCGTTCAAGTTCGAACAATTTATAACAAACGAACCAATGGATGGACATGAAGAGAAAATGAAAAAGAAAGAAGGAAAAAAGAGAAGAATGAGAAAAAAAATGATAAGAGCGAGGACTGCTACAAGAGAAAATAGATGAGAGTGAGGAATGCGCCGGGACGGTTTTTTTTATAATTGATCATAATATTTGTAATTATATCGACGACTATATAATAGTAAATTATAATATATCATAAAATATATATCATAAATTATAAATATATCATAAATTATAATATATCATAAATTATTATATATTATTATAATATATCATAAATTTTCTTGGTCATTAAATCATTTATTACAGTAAATTATTACACAAACCCATTCACCACCATCTTTACGGCTCATTCTATATTCTATGCCAAATTGACAATTATAAATCTACCACTTCATCCATTTTTGGCCGCTGCCAAATCTATTCTATAGGTTACGCTACCAAAATCAATTCCAGAAAATTAACCCATCCCTAAATAACAATAGTGATATTGTAGATGATAGAAGACGTTTCATCAGTAAGTTCTTTCGATTCTAAAATGAAATGCCACAATAAAATTGTAAAGGGCTTCTTCATCTACTCAACATTGGAATGAGAAATTTATCCGTTGGAGGCAAGAAAAAGAATCGAATGCCATAACTTGTGCTATTTTTTACCTCTAATCAAATTGTTTGTCGCCGACCATAGGAAACTTGGCTTGCTCATCTCCTAAGAGAGTTTTGTTGAACCTAGAAAAACAAATAAAACAACTTTAATGTTGGTTGTAGAGAAATATAACGAATTCAAGCTGATAGATTTTTACAAATGCACGTAACTAGAATCAGAAAGAAAACATCAAATTAATCGGCTCAAATCAAATTTCATGTGAGAACACTATTATGTAATAGAAAAACAGATTTCATGATCTCTTCACTAACCTAATGATTCTATAATCATCGTGTAATGATTTCATTACAAAACAAAAATTTGCTTAGTATGTTGTTTTTTTCATTAGTTTAGGGACGTGTTACATATCTATTTGGCCTTAATGGTGACCAGTATAATAACTGTTGAGCCTCATAAAAAATCACTACTTTCTTTTGATCAGCGACAGATAACAACTACTTGCTTGGAGAAATGGTTGATCGTGAGGCAAGATAGTTGCAGACTGCTTAAAATCCATCAAAGTCACGATGACGATGTGGGGAATACAACTTCATTAGTCCATTTCCTTATGTTAGTCTTTGTTTTGCTTATTCTTGTGTGTTATATGTATGTTGCACTATCAAGAGTCACATCAGCCAATGGATTGCGTATCTTAGATCTTAATAAAAAAAATTCACACAACAGTCGCTCATTGTCTATACATAAATATTCAATGGACTACCAAATACATAATGTCAGCATAAAATCGTTTTCTTCACTCAACCAATTACTTACTAACTTATAGTGTTGTTCTTATTTTAATAACTGTTAGTATTTTTATCCTCTATTTCGGTCGTAGATCAGAGACTATTTTACCATGTCATCATACAAAATCATCCATGGGCCACCATTTACAATAATGCACTATTTATATTCATTCATTTATGTCGGTAATATAACATTTCTCCTAATAGCATGATTTACGAATAACATTGTTCTTCATATTCATTCATTTATGTAGTGATGCATTTCATTCAATATTTTGTCATATATGACCATTAACATGTTTTAAGCTTCTTCATTAAACTAATGCATAACATTTATTTACATTCTAAAAACTACAATGATATATGCGTGGGTATATACCTAGTCTATATATTAAAAATTCAACAACTTGGAGGTTTCTTATGCATTCTCTTCTCTCTAGCTTCCACATCATCAAAGTTTTTTTTGTTTTTTATTTTATATTAATTACCATTCATAAATTACTTTAAATGAATTATATATTAGTAATATTAATATTTTAAAGAAACACAAAATATATATTAATTTAGAGAATATTTTGTATATGTAAATAAATAAAAAAATTTAAAATTAATAAATAATAAACAACAAAAAAATGTTATATATTTATTTAAAATAAAATTTAGTATAAATAAATAAAATAGATTTATTTGAAATAAAATTTAGTAAATTATTAAACTTGAACAAAATAATAACTAATAAATATTAATTTTTATGCATTCTTTTTTCTCAAACTTCCACATCATAAATTCGTAAACTTTAACAAAATAATTATTATAAATATTGATTTTAGTTTAATATATTTATTTAAAAGTAGTTATCCTGAAAAAAGAGTTTAACTTATTTTAATAAATTTAAATCTATATATTAAAAGTTCAACAATTTGGAGTTTTCTCATATATTCTCTTCTCTTAAACTTCCACATTATCAAAGTTTTTTTTTGTTTTTTATTTTAGAATAGTTACCATTCATATATTATTTTAAATAATCTCTTCTCTTAAACTTCCACATTATCAAAGTTTTTTTTTGTTTTTTATTTTAAAATAGTTACCATTCATATATTATTTTAAATAATAATATTTAAAGAAACACAAAATATTTATATTAATTTAGAGAATATTTTAGTTATTATATATGTAAATAAATAAAAAAATTAAAAAATTAATAAATAAAAAAACAACAAAAAATGTCATATATTTATTTGAAATAAAATTTAGTATAAAATAGCAATATTTCCAAACCCTTTCATCATAATAAAAAAATTACAATTAATAAATAATAAACAACAAAAAATGTTATATATTTATTTGAAATAAAATATAGTATAAAATATCAATATTTCAAAACTCTATCATCATACTCTTCCTTCATACAACCTTCAAATTGGCAACCTCACTCCGAACTCATTTACATGAAATCACCGTTGCGAGCTTCTTCACCTTCGCTGTAGCTTCTTCACCTTCGCTGTAGCTTCTTCTCATTCGCTCATTGCAGTTAATGTTATGTTAAAGTTAATATTATGTTATTAAAATAATTGCATTTTTTATCATAATACTAAATTTAATAGATTTTTAAAGATATTAAGGTAAACAAATAATATCAAAAATAAAATTTATACATTTATTAGTATAATTATATTAGATTTGTGAATTAAAAAATAATAATAGAAAAGTATATGATTCGAAATGAGTAGTCTTTCTATTAAAATCTTAAAATTTAAAATTTGGATTTACATACATAAACTTAAAATATTTATATAAAATTATAATTTTATATGAATATACAAGAAGAGATAGAAAAAATTCAACTTCGTCAATGATAAAGAAGAACACAAACACAATTCAAGAAAAGATGTCGATTTCATCCAATTGATTATAGTATTAAATCAATACAATTAAAATATAAAGTTGTACAAAAAACCTTATTCTTATGATTTTCTAGATTCAGAAAGTGTAAAAAATAAACCGAACATATTTTATGAAAAGACTATGATGTTATTATTGAATGAAATCATATTTCATCCAATTGATTATAGTATTAAATCAATACAATTAAAATATAAAGTTGTACAAAAAACCTTATTCTTATGATTTTCTAGATTCAGAAAGTGTAAAAAATAAACCGTACATATTTTATGAAAAGGTTATGTTGTTATTATCGAATGACATCATGCAAGTAACGTATGATAGGAATTTTTATAAGGATATAAAATAACACAATCTATTTCATTAGAATTTATTGATCGCTTTCAATGACATTGTTAGTTATTATAATACTTTTACTTATACTAAATTTAAAATGAATACTAATTAATATCAAAAATAAAATTTACACATTTATTAGTATAATTATATTAGATTTGTGAATTAAAAAATAATAATAGAAAAGTATATGATTCGAAAAGATTAGTCTTTCTATTAAATGACTATTTGAATATCTGAATTTATTTAAATATAAATAAATTCGAAAGAAAAAATAAAACATTCAAAATTTATTAAAAATATTTGAATTAATTGTAAAATTTTATTTAAATATAAATTATAAAAATATTTAATCTATAATATAAAAATAAAAATGTTAAATAATATAATACATAATTGGTTTATAATCCAACATATAATATCCAATACTCAAAATGATAAGAAACTATTTGAATAGGTCATGAAATTGATTGAGAGAAACAGTTAGGGAACGTTGAAGTAGTCATTCAAAGAGAAATAATCATTTAAAGAGTTATTCAACGATATTTATAATGTTTAGATAAAAACTTTTGGTCAATAATATAAAGGCTTAAAAAAAGTAGTTGAAAAATATCTTCAATATTATCATGTTGAGTTTCACGTCTTAATATATATATATATATATAGGTTTGGTGTTTAGACGAAGAATATTTATCGCAATTTCACGTTAGTATTTGTTAAATACCTTCAAATTTCTTTTGATAAAGATATATATTGAAATAAAATTTCAAAATTTAAGTATTTAATTGTATAACAATTATATATTTGTATATATTGAACTTCTAGAAATTATTTGTAATGATTCTATTTATTTAAACTGTTTATATCATATAATTTATATAACAAAAAATAAATTAAAATTTTAACATATAGTAGAATATATCTTAAACTCGCGCATTGCGCGGATAGTATTCCTGATAAATATAAAAGGTATAAGATTTTGTCCAATATACCCGTCAAAATTAAGATTTAATCATATTCATTTACTTTCCAACTATTCAATTTTCGTCAAAAACATCATTCATTAATTAAATATTAAATCGTATTGAAACCTTAAAATTCCAATTTTAAAACTCACAAATAGGCTTTTATTTTATCCAAGAAACATAATTTTTCAATTTGAAACAATTCACGATTAAATTCAGATATGAAGATTCGTTTTTTAAGTTGTTTTGTGTTGATTTACGTGTTGATTGAACTTATATTATATAAATTCATTTTTATGTTATGTGAACATATCTATAATATGATGAATAAACAAATATATATATATATATATATTTCTATTGTAAATTAAATATATCAAGCGGTATATAAGAAATTTAAATAATGTGATAATATAACAAAAAGAATTTATAAATGAGTTAATAAATGTTTTAAAAAATTGAGGCAGTTTAAACATAACAACTATCATTTTCGTCTATCTATCATCGTCGGCACGTTCATCACCGTCTGCTATCTTTTTGGTCTACATCTCGAGTATCTCTTTTGGTATTTTTGACTTCATTAGAGGATCCATTGGAGAATGTACACAACAACATCATCATTCGTTTTCATTGGCGTTTAATAGAGATTAGCCGACAATTAAGGGTCTACGGTGACAAAGTGATGGAAGGTTTCATGTACTCATGGGTTTTTTCCCCACCGACGGTAAAATCGTTGACTACAAGGAACATGGCTTCCATGGTTGATTTTTTAATTGGTTCCTTCTTTTCAGATTTCATGTTTTGTTCTCTATCATCTTGTTCCCAATTCTAGTATTTGAATTATCTTGCTGTGAAATTGGATCGAACTTGTGTTACAGTTCTGGCGATGGAGTCCAGATCTCAAGTTGGAAGCTTAACATAATAAGATTTGAATTCACTCGAAAGAGTCGGTGAATTTGAGTGTTAACTCTTGTGATCAAGATGTTGCAAACGTTTCATTCATATTGCACTTTTGTAAGACAATTTAATAAATAAGTTTTAAACATAAGTTAATACATAAGTTCATTACATGTATTCCATTTATGCTTTGAACTTATATAGTTAGCTCATGTATTGAGCTTATACTGCATCTCTTGGTAATGTTTTATATATGGTTCATAATTTCGAACATTAGACAGTTCATAAAGATTAATACAAGTTTAACTTACGAGTGCTCGAAATCCTATTAATAAAGATGGAGAATATGATCATTAGAGGATTTATTATTTCGTTTAATAGACACACAATCCATAAAAGAAATATAATCTCTCAAATAAAAAGTCTATATAGTAAATTGACATGACCCCAATGCAAAGAACTTTTAAATTTATACACAGTTTAGCACAAACAACTCGTAGACTAGACTATAAATTGATATGAAAACAATAAACAAGTCTTCTTAGTTGGATTCTATCATAAATTGTTTTAAATTGAAAAATTTATATTTTTAGGATTACAAACTCCTAATATTAGATTTTAAATTATATTTTTAGGGCAATACAAATTCATGATTCTTTAACGTTCAGATTTACAATGGTGTTTTACAAAAGTTAAATATATCATTATAACTAACGAGGTATTAATGAGTCGAGAAACAATATTTTTTATCGTAAAAGTTAAATATTGTAAAACTTTTACAAATTTTTTTATTGTAAAAGTTCAAAGAAAACGTAAAAGTAGAATAATATTTTTTATTATAAAAGTTAAATATCAAAAGATAAAATGAAAAAATATACAAAGATATTAGTTGCCCAAAAATAAATAAATAAATATATATATATATATCATATTGCCACGAATCCCTGGGGACATAGTCAAACGAGACATTGAATTCTGTAACAGTGTTCAAGAAATCGGCCTAGGCGGCCGCCTAGGCGCTGGGCGGTGGCCAACCGTCCCGATTTCTTGCTAGTCGGCCATTCTGGACGGAGGGACGGTCTAGGCGGCCTGGGCGGCCGATTAGGCGCTCGGCGGCCGCCTAGGCGCTCTTATTTAAAAAAAAACTTACCCTCGGCTACAGCCTCTGCTAGTAACGATGTCGCAAACTACTACCTCAAGTCTCGCGGCTTCCACGGACTCTTCTCTCAGATCTAGGTTCCTATCTCCGTTCATCGCTTGTTTGCAGCTATCGTTTTCTCTCAGATCGAGGTATGTTCCCGAGCGACGAGCGTATTGCTCAGAGAACTTCCTCATGATCTCCACAGATTTCTCCGACGGTTCCGCTGTAAAACCAACAATTACAAGCCAAACCCAATCTCAGTAACCTCAAATCAATCGAAAGAAGAAGAAATCAAAACGACCCAGAAGAAAGGATTGAGATTTACATTTCGCTCGGATTACAAAGCGCCTTGAAGAGGTTCTCGGAGAGGCAAGCGGAACCGAAACGGAGCTGAAACTACACGAAGTTGCTTGAAGAATCATGGGTTTTGATCTTTACGAATCAACAAATCGAGGGCTTTGTGAAATTTCTTTGATTTTCGCGGACGACGACGCAAAAGTTTCCTTTTCGATCTTTACGAATCAACAAATCGAGGGCTTTGTGAAATTTCTTTGATTTTCAATTCTGTAGATTTTAGAACTGTTTTTTCCTTTTCAGATTTTTTTATGCTTATCGTCTGTCACTTGTCGTAAGAATATCAATTCAAAAGCCAATGGTCGCCACTTAGCAAAAACTCTCTAGCTGATCTAGAGGCTATCTCAAACATGGATGGATGAATATTCATGTAATGTACTAAATATGGATGGATGCATATTCATCTAATATACTAAACTTCTATGTATAGTATAAATAATATAATATATATATATATTTTCGTCTAGCCCGCCTAGCGATCGCCTAGACGTTCTAGGCGCTAGACGCTGAGTGTCCGCCCGTCTAGCGTCTAGCGCTTTCTTGAACCTTGTTCTGTAGATGGTGTTGGATCATCACGTGCATCTCCCACGGGTTTCGGGATTTTGCCTTTCAGGTCCTCCATAAGCACGTGCCACGCCACAACTACGCCACGCGCTATTTGGTTCAGACCCAAAATTATTAATGTCATACAAATACTCATTATTTAGTCATATTTTAAGGAAAATCACACATTCTAATTTAATGTAAACCACATAATATATATATATATATGTGTGTAAAAAAACACGTGTTTTAGTAAAACAAATTAATTTAACCTTTAAAAATATTTAACCTCCAAAATTAATTACTTAGTATTTATCTAACTCTTTAATTAGATATTGCGACCAATCCAGAGGAATAAAATTGGATTAGTTACAGTTTGGTTGAATAAATGTAAGAAAGTTTCTGACAAAAAAATATAAGAGACATTTCATGAAGATTCACTGAAATTTATGCAATTAAAATATTTTGGTAACATACATAGATTTGACTGTAAGTTGAGGGTATGGAAGCTTCAATTCTTGTTTTTTTCTTGGATTATATTATATTATATTATACTATATTATATTATATTATATTATATTATATTTGTATTTTATTTTTTCAAGGTTGTACCCACAAAATATCATGAATCGCAATGATATTCCCACGCTGAACTAGAATCGAAAGAAAAAATGACAAGTTTTTTATTTTATTTTGATGTTTGGTAATAATGTTGTGGAGAATATTCAAAATTGTAAAACTGAAAATTTTCTACAATTAATATCTCTATAATACGCATTACAAATAAAAATTTCCAAAATTGTTATTGGTTTTTATTTTGTAAATTTTAATTTATAATGTTGTGGAGAATCTAATAACTATATTGTTACGTCCTGATAATAAACATCATTCAACATAGGTTTTTGCGAGCATTATTCATATATTTCTGTGACTAACTTTGGCATTTTCATTTATTTGTACAAATAATATTGACATTGATCCATACAAATCCCCACCTCTCTCTCTCACACACACAGAAGAAAGAAGAAAGAGACTGAGGGAAACCCTAAACATCGTCCCCTTCAAGCTAAGACTCAACAGTTTTGCTTCTCTCGTTGTCTCTTCCCTCTTGCCTCTAACAGAAGCAATATTTTCCAGCCTCCTAGGTTTGTTTTCTTCCTACTATATATCATCACCATCTTCATATGTATATATACGTGTGTATGTACTTTTTCTTTTGACATTCCATGTTTTCCATCTCATCTCTTTTGTTTCTCAAGAACATGTCTACTGGTGATGATTCTCTCGTTACACCCTACAAGAAAGAGAGTTGACGTTTAAGCATAGAAACGAAGTTCAGTTTTGTGCTTCATATAGTTTGCTTATGTAAGAAATATATATATATATATATATATATGTGGGGGAACCTTTGTTCTTCAATGTATATTTGCATGGATCTCGTGCATGTTATTATGACTAGGGTTTTCATAGATCTGGAACTCAAACCCAAAACCTAGAGAATTCAGAATCGATTGAATGATAGATCTAGTTTATGATTCGGTATCTTACATATTCGGTATCTTACATACTTAGAGATATTATCACTATATCTAAATAAATTCATGGTTATGGTTGTTCTGTTTCGATGGACTTAAGCAACATATAAATTGCCTGAATCAATCCACGTTCTTCTTCCCTTCATTATGATACAAACACAAATGTAAACAAGGATCTTGACCAAGAATTGTAACCACAATTAATTTGAGGTGAAAGAAAAATCATTTGTGAAATTGCTAAGATGAACACACGTAAACATGATTTTCTGCAATGCAATAATACTTCCATTCACTTCAATAAGTTATTATATGCCAAGGACATTAATAACTCGACAAAATACAACCCTAAGACCATATTTTAGACATTTGTTCCTTATTTACTAAGTATGGAAACAATTTTCCTTCGGTGGACTAATACATGAACATGTTCATATCAAAAATAGAAATTGTGGCTTGTACTTCTAGTGCAAGTTTTCCAACTCATTCTAAGGATGCCTCTTCCTCTTTTTCCCTTTTTTCATTCCTACTCAGACTTGCATCTTTACTTTGAGTTCCCGACATATGGTTCAGCTCTCTCAATCAACTCGTCCTTATTTTCTTGAAGTCCAAACCCGACAACTTGACATTGGCCTGCTCTGTTTTCCTTTGCAGTTGTTTTCACTGTTTCATTGGCCAAGTTTGCTGGGTATTAGTTCTTGCATTGGTGAACAACCTAATCAACATCTTCAGTCTCTTTCTTGGTCAGCTTGCTCATGTCCCCTAACTTGATCCCAATTCTTCAAAATGCTTTGTGCCTAAGGACGTAGTCAAAATGTCAGCTACTTGTCCATCTTCTACAATGTGCTCCTGCTTGATAATGCAATTGCTTACTGCCTCCCTCACAACATGGAACTTGATTTGTATATGTTTGATTTGCTTGTGATCCACTAGGTTTCTCCCAATATCATTTGCATCCATGTTGTCATAATGAATCAACAAACTCTCACTCATGTCAAAACCAAACATCGTAAACAATTTCTTTAACCACATAACATGGTTTGTGGTTGCACAAAGGGTTGTGTATTCAGTCTCTGTAGTTGATTGAGCAATGATAGATTCTTCTAAGTTCTCCAGCTAAACATTGCACTCCCAATGCTAAAACAAAATCTCATTGTACGTATGTGAATGTTAGTACACACACATTTCCATCTAAAGATGGGGTTTGTATAGGACCATAGAGATTTGTTTGCACCAACTCTAGAATTTTCTCAGCCTTAGCTTTTGAATGGTCTATTTCTCTTGCATGCTAGCCTTAGAAACCTCCTTGATTACCTTGAATCTAGTCAATCCTTTCACTGTCTCATGGCTTTGCATCTTCACTAAATTGTGTAGACCAGCATGACCAAACCTCTTGTACCAGAGGTCTAAAACATCACTCTTTGCTGGTGTGCAAGCTCCCTCTAAAGCTAGCTTCCATTTCAATGAATAAGTCTTCTTAATCATGAGAACTTCTGTAACTTTTGCCATTCTCTTGTCTTTGACCAGACACTTGTTTTCCTTGAATTCCACATTATAACATATGTGGGACACTTAGCAATTTTTTGTCCGATCTAGGAACCAGGAACACTTTTAATTATCATTTTTCTTTTCATAGTCATGACCTCAATGTCTCCTTTGCATGTTGTCTTAAGAGTTGCTCCATTCTCTACTCTTATTTGCAGTTTAACACTTCTGACCAGGTTTGTAAATAACATTTCTTTTCTTTTCATGTGGCTAGGGGCACCACTGTCTATTAGCCATACTTCTTCATTGAATGCATCTCCAACCACATGAGCTGCATTGAACAAGAAATTCTCCTCTTCTTACTCTTGGTTAGTTTGAGCTTGATTTGGAATATACATCTTGACTCTGAAGTCTCTTGCAAACTACCCAGCTTTACCACATGTAAAGCATTCTTTCTTGGTCTTCTAGGACCTTGATCTCTCGGTTCTTTCCTGCTTATTTTTTAAGAAACATTGAGCTTTAGTGTTGTTGTCTTTCTTACAGACACCACACCGCTTCTTCCCTTTGAACTTCTGCTCTGGTTTACCAGAAAACTTTTTATTTGTGTCTATCTTGGAATTCAACTTGATTCATTTAATTTTTTCTTGAAAAGCTCCCTCTAACCCTCTTCCAATTCTGTCATCCAGCCTATATTCCAGAGCTTGTAATGCAATAACAAGCTCTACAACTGTAAGGATTGTTAAATCCTTTCTATGCTCTATCACCCCAATATAAGGGTCAAAATGTTCTTGGAGAGAACATAAGATCTTTGACTCCGGTGCATTTTCTTTAATGTCATCTCCATAAGCTCTCATCTCATTTCCCAATTCATTCACTTTTTTTTTTTTTTGCAAAATCCTTGACAGATTCCTTCTCTCCTTGATTCAAGGTATAAAGATTGCTCTCAGCCTTTGTAGTTTGATCATTGCAGTCTTAGGATCTCCTTGGAACCTTTCTATGAGTAGATCTCAGGCTGCTTTTGACACTCACATGTAGACAAGTGAGCACTAAAGATTTCTTCTGAAAAAGCATGGTCAATCGGTTCTAGTGCCTTCTAATCTCTTAATTCTAGCTCTTCCCATTTAGTTATCTTCTTTTGTCTTTGATCCTCAGTAGGTTCTATACCTAATGCAGGTAATTTCAAGATATCCTTTGTCACTACCTTCCATTAATTCTTAGATCTCATGGTGGCCTTGATCTTGATCACCCACAAGTTATAGTTTTTTCGTTAAAAAAATGGAACTGGTGGAGTGTTCTGCATTTTATGACCTTATTTCCTTTTGATATGATCCCGGAGGACGCTGAAGACGCGACCATCAACAGCGAGGAGGACGCGACCCGCAGAAAGGAAGAAGAGGGGATCTCTGCGACCCGAGACGCCAATCCCGCGGCCCGAGACGCCATTAGGTCAAAATATGTCGGTCCCGTGACCCGAGCCCGAGCTCTAGAAGAAGATGCCTTGATCATATCCGCTGGTCCCATGACCCGAGCCAAGGCCGCAAAGCTCAAGGAAGCTATTATCGGGATTCTCACGACCGTCCACGCCCACAAGGAGTATGCTAGTTCACGCGATGTCACGAATTTCAAGAACGTCTTCAAATCCGAAGCTCGACCCGCTACGGTCATTGATTAGGTTAAGTGACCCGCGTGTACTCTTTTCCCCTCGTCGGTTTTGTCCCACCGGGTTTTCCGACGACGGGTTTTTAACGAGGCCGCG
>CM071863.1:42353531-42387483 GCA_036759665.1 Gynandropsis gynandra
AGGTGGGTCCACCCCTACCGTCGACCGGCGACCCTCGTGCGGCCGGCTAGGGTTACGGCCGCCGCCCACTCCGAGCCTGTTAACGCGTGAGAGAGGTATGTTCGTGCGGATCTTCGCGCGCGATGCCAGCCACGAAAATCGATCCAATTTTCACCGAAAATTAAAAAAAAAAACTAATCCTAAACAGACGACCAGACGCTCTGAGACCACTGTAGGGTTGATTTAGGTACGGAAACGTGTTTTTATCAATCCGATTATAGATCTAGTCATGTTTAACGATTATTTTTTCAGGGTTTCAACATCGAACAAAACTAAAACCGATTTCGTAGTACCTTTCGTGTTGAACGTGTGATAGTCGGATGCAAGGCTTGATGATGCAAACCCTCTACGTGTATCCACGCCGAGATCGGATCTGCTTTGATACGGAATTCGTGAAGAACGAAAAACTGTTTTTTGTTCTTCGATTTTCTTTTTGACGGCTAGGGTTTTTTTAGCTTTAGAATACTCTGATAAGGAAAACTCGTTTTCGTTTATTTATAATTATTAACTTTTTAATAATTACGACTTAAACCCAAACTATTAAAAATATTACATAAATGGCATAATAAAAGTTCATTTCATATTTTTTTTTTATCAATATATTGATCTTTCACGTTGTGGTTATTTAGGGCAAGGAGAAAAAAGATGCATATCTTGATTATTTGTTCAAAGAGTAGTAAGTATGGATATAGGATCTTCATCGACGGTGACAGGTGAAGGGCAACTATCAGTGCCTCCTGGATTCAGATTCCATCCAACGGAGGAGGAAATTCTCTACTATTACCTCAAGAAGAAGGTGTCCTATGAACCTATTGATTTAGATGTTATAAGAGAGGTTGATCTTAACAAGCTTGAACCTTGGGATCTTAAAGGTACTTATTACTTCGTACTTCCTAACTCTTCTTTTATATTACTTGTATATTAATATTTATTATTTATCATTTAATCTCCACATAATTTAAGCCATTCTCTCCTTAATGGCGTTAAATATAAACTAAACTATTACTATCTACTCAATTTCTAAGTGTATAAATAATAAGGGTTAAATATATGTGAATATGGTATACATATATATATATATTATAGATTGTCTGCACAAAACTACCAAGTTACATGTGAAAGGTCAAAGATCCAGAAATTTTGGTTTTGTGTCTTAAGGTTTCTGTCTGCATGTTCATGTAAACATGCATCGAGTTATCAGACTATGAAATTTCTTATTTCGTGAATCCATTCATTGTGTGTGTGTATATACACACTTCAAGAAAACGACAAACTTTTCTGATTTATGATACCATTTTTTATTTTTCCTGTCCGCTAACAGAAGACAAATATACTACTTTTTCGTCACATGTACGACTATTAATTTTATATCTACTTCAGTATACAAAACAAAAACCCCCATTCGTTTATTACCATATTATAAGAAATCATTTTGTCATACCATAATATAAAATAATAAGTGATATATTCCCGTTTAAGTTTCATAATTATATTAAGAACTCATGGAATTGCAATATAAAAATCATTATTTTTTAGTGTTAATATTCAGAATACTCATATTCCGTAGATTAATATCGAATTATGTTTTCTATTTACAATCGAATGCTGTTTATTAAAAAAATATAATATAAAAATACGTAATACAGGGAAAAACAGGGGTTTTCTATTATATTGTTAGGTTCATTACAAGCGTTAGTAATTTAAATTGGTTAGTAAAATGTTAATTATTATAATAATGTTGTTTTGGATTATATCAAAGTATAAAAAGTTTATGGAAATATATATATATATATATATATATATATATATATATATATTTCCATAAATTTTTTATACTTTGATATAATCCAAAAAAACATTATTATAATAATTAACATTTTACTAACCAATTTAAATTACTAACGCTTGTAATGAACCTAACAATATAATAGAAAACCCCTGTTTTTCCCTGTGGGTACCTGTAGCGTTGAACGTGCAGTCGTCGGATGTGAGGCTTGATGGTACAAGCCCTCTACGCGTATCCACGTCGAGATCGGGATTGCTTTGATGCGGGATTCAGAAGAACGAAAACTGTTTTTCGTTCTTCGGGTTTTTCTTTTACTGGCGGCTAGGGTTTACGTCTTGTATTATGTATTTACGAAACCTCGTAATGCGTTTATTTATAATTATTAACTCTTTAATAATTACAACTTAAACCCATAACTATTCAATATTACATATTAGGCATAAGACTTTCAATCTTCCATTTGCCTTTACGTAATATTTCAAATAGTCGAAATACATGTATCTCCATACACATATTTGCATGTACATCTTATGTACTAACCCAAAAGAAAAATCAAATACAATTATATTCTTCGGTGCTAGCGGATGAATATAACTGTATCTCACACCGATTGTCTAGCAATCATAAGCAGATACCAGGACACTCGTATGCGTGTGACATCGTAGGTTCATCACTAAGCTGGTAGTCAATTATTCATCACTAAATTGGTAGTCAATTAGTCTTACTAATTAACTAATCGAGGTTGGCGTCTAGCAACACTCCTCAACGACCAGATAGTGTGAAGTAACATCCTTACTCTGTAGAACCATGGTAGAAGGATAATATTATTATTTCCCTCCGTTTTTACAGCTCCGGATAATCCTAGGACATGGTCTAACTGTCATGTCCTAATAGATTATCAACTATGTTTCATGCCTAACATAACTGACTGGTGAATGATCGCAAGAAACTCTTTTCTTCTCTCATTCAAATGCCCTGGCCAAGGTCTTTTCAGTCATTATGTTGCTGACAACATAGAGCTCAAACTCTTTACCTAGAGTTGACGGATTCCATCTTGATCAATCACTAACTGCACAAGCATCTAATCATTCCCAATATCCTTTCAACTTATATCCCAAGGCATAAGGTGTCCAGAATCAAAGAATGATAGATAACTTGCCAGTTACCATGTTGATCTCAGGTCTAAGGAAATTATAATATTCCAATCCTTCCAGAGAAATTCCTATTGACAGTTCAATGGTAATGTAACCATTAGGAATTCTCTCTTTGGGTCTGTTCAATGATCACATCTCTATATGCATCATTCATACATGTGATTAAGTAAAAGAGATCTACTAATTTCTATCAAATAGAAACCATCACATCCATGTTGATCTATCCGGATTACTAACGTCCAATTAGTTATCCTATGATCAAGAACGATTTAGATTAAGTTTTTACCAAAACTTGACTCTCTTTATCATGATCTCTATCATGATGACAAGTTTCTAAACTTAATCATGGACTCTATCATACTAGCTATGAAAATATATACACATATATATTTACAAATATCATCAAAATGATAAAATAATGCCATTTCATTTATTTATAAGTGTTCAAAATACAAGACATAAAATAGCTCTTAAATAGTTACAACAGTTGTACTATTCCTAGAACTAATTCCAGCATGCCATGTCTTTCAATCCAATCTTCAACTTGTGCTTGTCAAACTCATTTGAACCAAGCGCCTTTGTGAGCGGATCTGCTGCATTCTCTTTTCCTTCTACTTTCTGGATTTGAACGTCCCCACGCTCAACGATTTCCCTTATTAGATGGTACTTCCGCAGAACATGTTTTGATCTTTTATGAGATCTTGGTTCCTTCGCCTGGGTTATTTCCCCGGTATTATCACATAATAAAGGAACTGGTTCCTTTATCGAAGGCACCACACCAAGTTCAGTTATGAACTTTCTCATCCAGACCGCTTCCTTAGCAGCTTCGCAAGCCGCTATGTATTCTGCTTCAGTAACCGAATCAGCTACAGTAGCTTGTTTGGAACTTTTCCAACACACTGCACCCCCATTGAGACAAAAGACATACCCCGATGTCGATCTGCTATCGTCCTTATCAGACATAAAGCTGGCATCCGTGAACCCTTCTAACTCTAAGTTAGAATCTCCATAAACGAGGAATTGGTCTCTAGTCCTTCTCAAGTACTTGAGAATAGCTTTCACCAATTTCCAATGTTCCTCACCGGGATCTGTCTGATACCGACTCTCTACACTTAGCGCGAAGGCTACATCAGGCCTCGTACATGTCATGGAATACATGATGGCTCCCACTGCGCTAGCATATGGGATCCTACTCATGCATTCTCTCTCTTCCTGTGTCTGAGGACAATCCTCTTTAGAGAGAGTAATTCCAGTGCCTATCGGTAGATAGCCTCTCTTGGAATTTTCCATGTTATACCTCTTCATGATGGTATCAATGTACTAGGACTGTGATAGTCCAAGAAACCTCCTTGATCTATCTCTATAGATCTTTATTCCCAGAATATAGGTTGCTTCTCCCAGATCTTTCATGGAGAACTGTTCGGATAACCAAAACTTCGTCTCTTGCAACGCCGGAATGTCATTTCCTATGAGCAATATGTCATCCACATAAAGCACAAGGAAGACAACCACGCTCCCACTAAACTTCTTATACACACAAGGCTCTTCTTCGCATCTAACAAAGTTGAACTCTTCAACTGCCTTGTTAAAGCGAATGTTCCAGGTTCGAGAACCTTGCTTGAGTCCATAAATGGACCTCTGAAGCTTGCATACCATATGACTTTGAGTTGGCGACGTGAAACCCTCAGGTTGAGTCATGAAGACTTCTTCCTGGAGCTCTCCGTTAAGGAAAGCTGTTTTCACGTCCATCTGCCAAATCTCATAGTCATGGAATGCCGCTATCGCAAGCAGAATCCGCATAGATTTGAGCATTGCCATAGGGGAGAACGTTTCTTCATAGTCAATCCCTTCTCGTTGACTATACCCCTTGGCAACTAGACGAGCTTTATAGGTCTCTACCTGTCCGTCCGCTCCAATCTTCCTTTTGTAAACCCATTTACAACCTATCGGTCTGGAAGCCTGTGAAGAATCAACCAAAGTCTATACTTTGTTGATCTTCATAGATTCCATCTCGGATTCCATGGCTTTCCACCATTTCTCAGAATCATGGCCTTGTATAGCCTCTTGGAAAGTCAAAGGGTCGTCATCTATATGACCGACCACATCCTCTTGCACCATCAGATTAAGTCTGTTAGGTGCACGTCGAGAACGTGTTGACCTTCTCAAGGAAGCCTGTGTAGCAGGTTCAACTTGTGCTGGGATATCTTGTTGGGCTTGTTCCTGAACAGGTTCCTGAAGAGGTTCCTGAACAGGTTCCTGAACTTGTTCCTGAACGGGCACTGTCACTTCAACATTTGAAGATGAAGCGCCGAAGCCTAACACTATATCAATCAGCCAAGAATGCTCATTTGACATCTCATGTCCATGAGCATGTGTTGGCTCATCGGGTTCTTGAATCTCGTCAAGAACTACTTTCCCACCATGAATTCCATCATCAAGGAATTCCCTTTCAAGAAAAGTTGCCGTTCTAGCCACAAACACTTTGTGTTCAGACGGATGGTAGAAATAATATCTCATAGTTTCCTTGGGATAACCTATGAACCTACATCTGTCAGACCTAGCATCAAGCTTGTCTGGCTGAAGTCTCTTAACGAAGGCCGGACACCCCCAAACCTTGATGTGTCTTAGGTTTAGCTTACGTCCTTTCCATATCTCATATGGTGTCTTCGAGACTGCTTTGGTGGGAACTTTGTTTAGCAGATAGGCAGCTGTTTCTAAAGCATAGCCCCATAAGTTCATTGGAAGATCAGTGAACCCCATCATGGATCTCACCATATCTAATAAGGTTCGATTTCTCCGTTCGGATACACCATTATGTTGTGGTGTTCCGGGAGAAGTCCACTGAGGCAAAATCCCATTTTGCCTTAGATAATCCCACTGTTCATGACTAAGATATTCACCGCCCCGGTCAGATCTCAACACCTTGATACTCTTTCCGGTTTGTTTCTCCACTTCACTACGGAATCTCTTGAACATTTCAAAAGATTCGGATTTGTGTCTCATCAAGAACACAAAACCATATCTCGACATATCATGTTAATCATATTAACTTTTGCATTGGGTAAAACATAGATGCCTTGATGCAAATAACCATTGCACATAATTCATCACCATGATAAATAGAGCAAATGTTATTACTAAAAACTGTTCGAAATCCACGTCTATCAAGCATAGAAATAGAAATTATGTTCGAAACAAACTTAGGAACATAATAACAGTCGTCTAACAACAAGGTCTTGCCCGTAGGCATTACAAGGGAAATTGATCCTACGGCTAGAGCAGCAACACTTGCGCCATTTCCAACCTTCAGACTGAACTCTCCCTTCCTGAACCTCCTACTGATCCTCAGCCCCTGCAACATATTGCAGACGTTAAAGCTGCTACCGGTATCCAATACCCATCTAGAAGAATCAATAGTAGTTAAGGAAATCATGAAAAAATTTTCCATGAGAATCTTACCTGGCTTCTTGCCCTTCAGAGACTGCAGGTATTCTTTGCAGTTCCTCTTCCAATGCCCCTTCTTCTTACAGAAGAAGCACTCAGCATCAGCTTGGTCAGATTTGCCCCTTTTTGCCTTGGGTATGGTCACACCACCCTTGGGCCCAAGGAGCTTCTTCTTAGGCTTTTTGTTGCCCTTGCCCTTCTTGAAAGAAGAGCCGACCATCATCACGGCACTATGTCCCTTAGACGTCTCAGACACTGACTGACTCTCATAGTCAATCAGTTGGTTCAGCATCCCATGCAGATCCATGTCCATCTTGTTCATGTTAAAGTTAACAATGAACGGAGAGAACGTCTCAGGCAATGACTGCAAGATCAGATCTTGAGATAACTCTTTGCCTAGTGTGCACCCCAGCTTCACAAGCTGTTCAATAAGACTGATCATCTTACGAACATGGGGCCCCACCGGAGAGTTCAAAGACAATCTGGACTTGAACAGAGCCTTCGACAACTGATATCTTGACGTTCTACTCTGTGCACCGTACATCTTCTTAAGATGCACAATGATAGCAACAGGATCCATATCCTCATGCTGACGCTGGAGTTCTGAACTCATTGAGGCTAGGATGATACACTGGGCAGTGTCAAGGCGATCCCTTTGCTCTGCCCAAGCAATCATGCCATCCACATCGTTATCAGCAGGTTCCTTGATAGGATTCTCGATCGAATCGAGTATCTTCTCCTGCTTGAGGACGATCTTAGGTACCAATCATCGAAATTTTCCAATATTTTTGTGGACATCGAGAATGGCACGTAGGGAAATTGAAGACATTCTTCGGGAAATCTAGAAGGAAAAATTGCAGCATTTATTTGAACACTTATTTAATCAAATAGATATGGACTTTTCATCTAAATGATTATTTTACTGACTAGTACTACAATAGTATTCATAAATTGTATTTCTTTCAGTAATATTTCCTAAACTAATCATGCATTAAGCCCCCTGGTAGTCAGGTCGTTTCTTAAGCATATTAAACAGGTTGGTTTTAATTTGGCTCTATATCACATAGTCACCTGGTAGTCAGGTCGTTCCTATTGATATAGTCGAGTTCATCCTTCAGCTCATGGTTAGATATCAATTAAGTTTATGTCCCCCAGGTAGTCCAGGCGCTTACAAAACTAATTGATCCCTTCCACTAGACATCTGATCTCGTAGATGTATGAATCGAATTATTGAACTACATGCCTCCTGGTAGTCAGGCCGTACCATGTAAACAAGAACCTATTCAAAACATCTACGATGAAGGAAAAGACTAACGATAAACAATTTATCGTTTTAGAACTCAATTATTGATTAAAATTCTTAATTTTAATATAACTCTATATCACATAGTCACCTGGTAGTCAGGTCGTTCCTATCGATATAGACGAGTTTTATCCTTCAGCTCATGGTCGGATATCAATTAAGTTTATGTCCCCCGGATAGTCTAGGCGTTTACAGAAACTAATTGATTCCTCCCACTCGACATCTGATGTCATAGACGTATGAATCGAATTCTCAAACTACATGCCTCCTGGTAGTCAGGTCGTACCATGTAAACGGGAATTTATTCAAAAAACATCTACGGTGAAGGAAAAAAAACTTAACGATAAACAATTTATCGTTTAATAACTCAATTTATTAATACTTTAAAATTAAAGTTCATTTAATTTTAATCTTAAAAAAAATTTATTATTATTTTTTTTATATAGGGTTAGGGTAAGGGTTAGGGTAACCCTAACCCTAGCCGCCGCCCCTATTTCCGGTCACCCTCTCCGATTTACCGCCGACAATCGACCGCTGTCACCGGGCTGGAGGATCCGCCGGCGGAGGCGACCCGGACCGCCGCACGAGGGACGGTGAATCGCCGGCCAGAGCATCCGCGAACTGGCGACTTCGGGCAACGGCGATGTGGGTTTCTGAAAACGCTAACCGCACGATTCGCCCTTCCGCGCCCGTCGCACGACCGCTTCGCCTGCTCTCCGTCGCCGTCCATCGTCGACTCTCACCCGGTCGACCCTCCGCCAGCCGCCTCTCCTGAAGATCCTCGCTCGGGTCGTCGCACGAGCTCTTTGCGAGTCTCCCTTCGCCCGACGTTCGCGACTCTCGCGATGGGCGCTCGAAGAATGCCTCCCGTCGCCTCCTCTATGCCGCGTCGGTACTGGATACGCCGGCCGGCCTTCGCCTGCGGTGGACGACCCTCGTCCGGCGAGCTAGGGCGTCGACCGTCGCCCAGGCGCTCCATCTCCTTTCAGGCGCTCCATCTTCTTTTCGATCCGATTTTCAAAAAAAAAATCGAAAAAACTAATCCTAAACATACAGCCAGACGCTCTGATACCACTGAAGGGTTGATTTGATTATGCGGAAGCGTATTTTTATCAACCCGAATTTTAGATCTAGTCATGTTCGGATTAGTTTTTCACGGATATTCAACGATAAACAATTTACAGAAACAATTTCGTAATACATGTCGTTGAACGTGTTACCGTCGGATGTGAGGCTTGATGGTACAAGCCCTCTACGCGTATCCACGCCGAGATCGGGATTGCTTTGATGCGGGATTCGGAAGAACGAAAACTGTTTTCCGTTCTTCGGGTTTTTCTTTTACTGGCGGCTAGGGTTTACGTCTTAGAATTATGTGTTTACGAAACCTCGTAATGCGTTTATTTATAATTATTAACTCTTTAATAATTACAACTTAAACCCATAACTATTCAATATTATATATTAGGCATAAGACTTTCACCAACGGGTACCCGAGCTAATCGGGCCACAGCATCCGGGTTTTGGAAAGCCACTGGTAGGGACAAAGCCATTCATCTAACCACTTCCAAGAAGATTGGCCTTCGCAAGACTCTTGTCTTTTACACTGGTCGTGCTCCTCGTGGCCATAAAACCGATTGGATCATGCACGAATACCGTCTTGACAACAACGAAAACGACATTCAGGTCCATCATATATCTTTCAAAATTTACATCCTTGCTCTTGATTTGTGATATATTGTTGTTATTTAATTTCATTGAATCTGGGAATTTATAATAAAACGAAAACTTGAAATGTAGTAATGCAAAATATAATAGAGTTACAATGCAGTTTTAAAATTACTAAATTGGACCTATGTGATTGTTTTTCTTCTTTCCAACGAAAATTATAGCATGTGAACCCACTCGTTTAGCCTGTGAGCTAGACTAAGTTTTTCCATTTCGTTTTTGAAAATGGATCGGGTTGAACCAATCCAAAAAACTTTTCAGGCTTTACCTTAACCACCAAGGAATGTCGCGGTTTTGTTGCAAGGCACGGATTTTATGACGAGCTAATTGAACCATGTTGTGAATGTGTGGTTTTGTAGGAAGATGGATGGGTAGTTTGTAAGGTGTTCAAGAAAAAGAACCATGTGAGAGGCTATCACCACGAAACACCACGTCAAGATGACCATCACCACCACCAATATATGAGCACAACCAATGATGATCACCACAACATTAGCCTCGACCAAAACAACACTTCTTCATTCCCAAATTGTCTTGATAATAGTCATAACCACATCATTATTACCCCACAAACCCCTCACCAATTGTATGACTTTTCCAACATTTTTAAACACAACTCAATGCATCTCCCGCAGCTCTTCAGCCCTGATGCGGCTGTCGCCGTCCAACCCTTTAACACGACAGATCTTGGATGCTCTCAAAGTTTTCTGAGGCTGACTTCAAACAACAACTATGGAGGAGATTGGTCGTTCTTGGACAAGCTTCTTACTTCTTCGAAAAGCATTCAGAACCAACAGAATCAAACAAAATGTTTCAGTGTTTCGAAAACTCCTGGTGATGACAACAATCAGGCTGCAGAGACTAGTGATCTTGGAAGCAATGTTGGTTCTTCGACTATGGTCTCTCAGAGGTTTCCGTTTCAGTACCTTAGGAACGAAGTAAACCTTCTCAAGTTCTCCAAATAGAAATATGCAGTTGTTGATCTCAGATACCATTTCATTGTGTCTCGTTGTAGACTGAGGAACTGAACATATCCATCAAATAACTCTATCCATAAATTTGGATTTCTCTTTCATGTCATGACTCTTAGATTTTCTTCGTTGCTTACTTATTTTGTGTTGATACGTGATTTGTTTAAAAAGATAAAGACAACTGAAATGATATACTGACCTATGAACGCTCTCAATATTTCGTTTAAAATTCTATATTTATTGAAACTGTTAAATAAAATCACACTTGGTTAGTTGACACGAAATATTTTTTTTTTTGAAATCGATCTACATTTAATTTTTTGTCGAATATAGATAAACATTCTATTGGAAATATATTTACATATATTATATATATTATGCATGTTTGATTTACATGTCCGGGAAGTTTTCCAATTATTTTTTTGGAAAATTTCTATTGGGAATAAATTTTTGATTCTCCTTGATTTTTCATTCAATTGATTGAAATATATATATATATATATAAATAAAGAGTTTTCAAAATTGTAATTTGGAAAACTTCTAATAAATATTTTTTAAAACCTTAATTGGAAAATTCCAAGAAATGTTTTCCAAAACTGTAATTAGAAAACTTACAAGAAATATTTTCCAAAACCGTAATTAGAAAATTTTTAATAAATGTCTTCCAAACAATAATTGAAAAACTTTTAGAAAATGTAAACCCAACATAGATAGTATATGTAAATATATTCCCAATATATTTCAATGACCAAAGAAACTGTTTCAAGAAGAATTCAAAATCAGATATAGTCTTCTTAAAATGTTCAAACTGTTTAAAACTCGTCCAAAAGTATGGACAGCATGTAAATGATTGCTATTCCGAGAAGAAATTAGATGAAAATGTGAATCTAGTCCGGGAAGATGACACAAAAGATGATGATGTTCTCACGATGGCTCATTAAGGAAATAATTCGATGATGATGACATGGTACGATATCTTGACACCGCAGCTAGCAACCATATGTGTGGACATATAAACATCTCTTTGTTGATATGCACGAGATAAAAGGTGGACATATGTCTTTTGGACATATGCCGAAGGTGAAAGTTAAATGTCGAGAAAAGATATATTTTGAAAAATAATAGAAAATAATATGTCATGGAAAACGTGTACTATGTTCTTAGTCTGAAAAATAATATTCTTAGGATAGAAAACAATTGGAGAAAGAATTTTCGGTTTATATGAAGGAACAATAACTATACTTGAGAGACAAAAATGGTTGAGCTCTCGCATATTTGGAGATGAAAAAGAATTTAATTTTCAAATTCAACTTCAAAGATGCATCACCAGTCTTATGACATGCAATGAAAACTAATTAACTATGATAAAAACTAATTCATGTCTACGTTTAGACCAAGGTATACCTAACACAAAGTTCATGGATATATCAGTTCATAATATACTAGAAATGGGTAAAGGAGAGAACATAACATGTGGTTACAACTTAGATTTGGTCTTTTTAGACATCACGCACTATCCACAAATTCTTTTAACATCTCTCCGCATGTAAGGCCACTAGAAGTGCCCCCCATATTCCTCGTGAGCCAATAAATCCTTATATCACACTTCGGAATGCACAATCTAATCTTGAACAAATAGCTATCGATTTGAAAATACTTACTTGTGCCAGATTTCTCACACACAACTAAAAAACATATCAATATCAATAGATGCACCAACGGATCCTTCCGTTGAACTATTTTCCAACGATCCATCTGTTGAACTATTTTCCAATAGATCCATTCGTTGATATATTTACCAATGGATTCCATGATGAACCGTTGAAAACCTTTAATCATTATCAACAGATTCCCATTGTAGATTTTCCATATTTCCAATGGATGACCCTTGGAAAAATTTATAATTATAAAATTCTGTGTCTAACGTTTTCAACAGGCATCCGTTGGAAATTTCAACGGATGTCCCTTAAAAACAATGAAAGATTGCGATATGACAGTCTTGGATTGGACATTGATTTCAATAGGCAGCAATCCGAGTTTCCAACGGATGCCCATTGAATATTCGAATATTTAAGATGTTGAACAATTCATTTTCAACACATTCAACAAAACCTTTCGAATCCTATCCAAACCTCTCTCAAATTAATTGAATACCATACACTATGATGATTGAACGAATCATCGGTCACAGACGAAAGTTGATGAGTTTCGATGGAGCTCTGTTATCATCTCCTCCGCCATCACTCATTTTCGCAATGTCGGGATAGACGAAGAAGAAGACGATGATATTTAGATGATTTGTAGGATATAGTATTTTTTATTATATTGTTAGTTTTAAATATTAAATTTAAATTTTGATATATTTTGAATTAATATTTTAAGTTTAATATTTGTTAATTTTTTTATTTTTTTAAATTCGCCATAAAATCATCGAATGCTTGTTGATAATACAATCATAACATTAACGAGCATCTGTTGATATATTTAAAATTTTTACTCAAAAGTACCAACGGAAATCCGTTGGTAATTTTCAATTTTCTCGCAGAAATTTTCAACGGATACCCATTGATGGTCATTCTAACAGGTATCCGTTGAAATTTTCAACGGACATCCGTTGGAATTTTCAATGGCCATCCGTTGGAATTTTCAATGGCCATCCACTGAAATCTCCAACGGATGCCTAATAGCCTTATCCGTTAAAATTTGTTGATATTTTATCAACGGATTTTGGTCTTTGAAACACCGTTGGAAATTACAACGTGAGTTTTTATTAAAAATGACCATGAATCCATGGAAATCTGTAGCAAATGGCGGATTTCAATGAAAATTTTCCATTTCCAACATTTTTGGCCGTTGGAAATGACATATTTTATGTACTGTCAAGACTTTAATATGTAATAAAAAATGATTTTTTCTTTCATAGAGTTCCTTAATATGCTCGAAGCCGAGCAACCTAACATCTATAGCAGAAAGCAAAGCACATAGCGTATAGACAACACATCAACTACAACATTCTATGTACCTTGATTGTACTTAATGACATACGAGGAGGTCTCTATGAATTCCAACCACTTAGAATGCTTATCTTATGTTTTTCTTTATGATACTTGAGTGATTTACTGTCGTTATGAATCTCCTTGGGCCATAAGTAATGTTGCCACGTTTGAAGTGTCCGAGACAATGCATGTAGTTCCTTGTCGTATGTGGGTAGCTCAACTCAGCTTCATTAAGCTTCTCATTGAAGTGCACGATAGGTTTGCACTCTTTCATCAACGCTACTTCAATTACTATACCTAACGCATCACATTCAATCTCAAATATTTTAGTAAAATTAACTAACACTAATATAGGAGATTGTGTTAGTTTATCTTTGAGAGTTTGGAAGGTCTTCTCTAATCACACCATTTTTTCTCTATCATTTTTTGTATAATTATATTATATATTGGATTATTCTACTTGTTTTCTACGCCTTTATTGGATCATTTGGTGATCTTACAGGAAATAAAGGCTAAGGAACACATTTTGGAGAAACATGGAAATATTCAGCACAAAACGAGCATAAAAGATGAGAAACAATGAAAAAGCTCGACTCGAGCATAAAAAATCCTCAATTAAGCATATTGAATTCAAATGCTCAAAAATTCCAAAATATCGCTCAGGAATAGTGCAATTCACTCGATGCATGCAATCCATTGAAATCTTTCTAGAGGATTCATTCGACCCGAGTAGAGGATAGATCATTCGAGCGTTCAATCAAATAGAGATGCCATTTATACCTCTGGATTCTCTCGACTCGACCTGACACATGCTCGGTTGAGTGGTATGTCTGACATGGTAAAAGTTGGCTTGGATTTGCACGGGAAAAACATGGAACAACCAAACTGCTCACCCCAAGTAGTGGCCAACTCGACATTCATTAAACAATTCAATAATTTATTTTTAAAGTGGTGGGAAGCTATTCTATATATTGGGGATTGCTCTAGAAGTTAGAGATGAGGAAAGGTAGAGAGAAAAACTATCAAACTTCATCGGAGGATCGAACTACTAGTGGAGACCATTCGAAGGCGAGGTTACAATGGCGACTGATCGAGAGATCGACTGAATTTTTTTAAACCTTTCTATTTATTTATTTCTTGTTGTAGTTATTTTTCAAGATGTTGATCCATAGATTTGATTCGTGTTGTAGGCTAGAGTTTTCTGTATTTGAAATCTCGTACTTTATGAATGAATTCATTGCTCTTTGTTTTTATGGTTTGATGCATATTTTATTCTTTTAATTCTTGAATAGGCTTATGAATTTATTGTTACATGGTATAATTCCAATGGATACATCCGATTAAGCAGATCGTATGTATTAGATAAAGATCATTGATCATATTGAGAGGTAGATTAGTTGGTTTAGGAATGATGATAATAGATGATAATGCATTCACATGTAGGTCATAGATGTCAATGGATGAGACGTTGGATAGAAATCTTGACTGCAATAGCAGGTAGATTTATTGATAGCATGTTCAGTATGTTGGTCATTAGATGGAGACGTCATTCTATCTGCTATAGATTAGGATATAGATTGCGAGAGTAGATAGATCCATTTAAGATGATTGATCTCCCTTAAAAGAACAAAGTTACACTTTCCAAAATATTTAATGGATTCATATACGTGAAAACAATTCTCAAACCTAGAAGCATCTTCTCGCCTGCATATATTTGTATTTATAATTTATTTTATTTCTCTATATTAGATATTCTCATACCCTTTTTGTTGTTCATGACCATAGATTTTTGTGAAATCGATAGTTTAAATTCCTCTTAGTCTATCTGTTCGACCTTGGTACTACACAATCCATATCGTTGTGTAATCTCCAGTCTAGATATAAATTATAAATTTGATATTGTTAGATCACACCTAGATGATACATCGGCTTTTTTTCTAATGGAATGTTACGTGTAGCCAAGGTATTAAAGGCTCTTACAAAGCATCGGTATAATCCAATTATCTTATAAAATCCATTCTATTTTAATGGGTTGGGTACAATCCAATCCATTGACATCTCTAGATCTGAATGATCTGATATTTAAATTATTCTTACACCTCTATAGGTTTGCTCATGTCTAGCACATCGTCGCTAGGACTGAGCGACCAACAATGTCATGGATAAATCGGTCTAGAGAGTTTGCTCAGGTCGAGTGACTCTCTGCTATGGTCGAAAGCCTTTAGCTCATTTATCCTCTCTTTCCTCTCAACCTCTTCCATTAGTAGATAATTCAAGTAAGCCTCCCTTGACCCTCTTGATGCCCTATTTAATTTTGAGTTTGAATATGTTGATTGAAACATAATAATTATATATTTTTAATTAATGAGACGTTATAAGTGTTTATTGTTGTCATTATAATTATGTACATTATGCAAGATTTTTATAATTTTGTGAGATACAATTAAATACCCAAAAAATAATGAAAATATATGACATCTGAAATGATGAAAGTAATAACAAGTTAATGGAAATATTAAGAATTTATTATGAGTATGGAATATGGACTGTTATGTATGTATGAACTAAACAATATGTAAGTATGAATAAGATTATAAATTTTAGAGAAAATGACCTTTGATTTGATCGTGTTGCGCATGTCTGTTAGAAATTTTATTCTAACGTTGATTCATATAAATATAAGTATTAGATAATTGTTATTGAGGTACACACGGTGATGATTAGTGTCGTATTGAAGAGACAATTATCGGGTGAAAATCCCTCCGTGCCATTCCGCAATTATAGAAATCTAATGATGGTTTTGTGATTAATTACAAATTGAGGATTTATTGTAATTAATGAGAATTTAAAGGGTATTTAGCAAAAGACATGTCTTTTAGGACATGTCTTTTCATTATTACAAAAAATGTCTTAATACCCTTTGAATTTAATTTCACCGTAACAACAATAATCACAAAAAAAAACACAAAAACAAAAGAAACTCTCTTATATCATCAAAGAGAAATTGAAGGAGATTTCGGAGGAATAGGCATTGGAGAAAAGAAAAAGATCCGCCGAATCCAAAATCATGGAAAATTTTAAGTAAGTACAATTTATTAATTATTATTTGGTTGATTTAATTTCCTATTAGAATATCGATAATTAATTCCGCATTTAGGATTATCGAATTTTGCTTACACTTGGTATCAGAGCCTACTAATAGGAATTAAATCACCGAATTTAAGTTTATTAATTAAATCTAATATGCACAAAATACAGAATTAAATTTTCTGTATATTATGTGATTTTATTCAAATATTTTTGGATAAAATTTTGTAGGTTTAATGAAATTTAAGGTTGATTTTATTGGGTTAATAATAATAATAAAAAAGAAGGGTTGGAGTTTAATTGAAATAAGGAATATTACGGGAGAAAATAACAGAGATGAGGAGGCTCCTCTGTAAATTTTCATAACAATCCAAAAAAACCACCGACTATTGAAACCTCTAACTTTAAGCCTTTCAACCGAGCATCGAACGATGGTTTGTTGCTCAAACCATCGACCACCGATTTGCTGTTCGTTCGCGGCGAATCAGTTTTGCCGTTTGTTGGTTTGCGGCGAATCAATTTCGCGTTTTCTCGGTGGGTTTCTCGGTGAATTTCGAACCGATTCGTCGTACCGTTTCCTATCACTGCCGTATGGTTTTCGTGGTGAGTCGGTCCTCCGAATTCGGCATCTCGGGGAGTACCGACGGAAACGCGAAAACACGATTTGGGTTGTTTCGGATTTTGGTATTTCGAAGCAAATCGATGAAATGTTCGGAAATCAGTCGCACGGCGGTTGTTTTCTCGAAATTTCGGTGGTTCCGAATCAAACACGAACGGGTAGAACAGTGTTCGTCACTGTTTGAATTTCTTAAGGTTGAGGGAGATACATACAGTACACTGTATGTATCTGTTAAAAAAAATAATAATAATAATAAATAAATAAAAAGAAAAAATAATAATAATGAAATAATAGGGAAAGGGTGGATTCGAACCGGCGCCCCTGTAAGGTGAATGGTAACCCACTGGGCCAAGTTAGAGTTTCAATTTAGGGATACAATGTTTTAATTATATCATAATAATAATTATAATAAAAAGATAATAAAGCGGATTCGAACCGCCAACCTCAACGGATATATGATAACCATTGGACCACGTCGCTAATTCAAGGTTACGACGTTTTAGTTTTATCATATAATAAATAAAAATAATAAGTGGTACATATGGAGGTTCGAACCCAGGGTATTTAAGATATTATTCTGGGTATAACCACTGAGCCAAGTAAATATTTCATTAACATATGAAATGGCCTTAAATATATTGACATACGAAATTCTAGGTATGTCATTTATTTAGATCACGTAATTTAATTCATTAATTTTAAGTGAGTGCGTTAGTCACCAAAGTGGCCCACTCGAGTTAATTAATGATTTAAATTATTTATATAAATGTTTAACTTCATAATGACATTTAAGAATGATGATAAACATTTATAGTTATTAACATGTAGTTATATGGTTACCCAAAGGTAGATCTTACTCATGTTAATAACAATTGAAGTAGATTATGAACTTTGTTTAATTAACATATGATGTACATCCAAAGATGGCTTATATGTTAAGGTAACTTTGTGATTAATCTTATATAAGTTGTTTGATGATTGTGTTTAGATTCTGCCCAAAGGTGAATTTAAATACAATATTTTAGTATAAGTAATATAGTCTGAATAAATTCCTGAATTCAAAGCAAATTAAATGTGAGATGTGATTATTTGCAGTGGTCTCCACTATGTTAAGTATGACTGCCAATGGTATCAAGTTTAATGGGCATAATTATGACGACTGGATCGAATATGTGAAGCTGAATGCTGGCCTTTTGGGACTCGATTCAGCTCTCATTATGGATGAGCCCACTAAACCAACTGATACAAGTTCTGAGGCAGACAAGAAACTGTGGGAGAATTGGGACAGGTCGAATAGGCTTATGATGAGCTTTCTCAAGCTTAGCATATCGCCTAATATTAAGCCTTCCCAACCTAAGACTGAAAATGCGAAGGAATTCCTTGCTGAGATTAAGAAGTGTACAATTACTCGATTTAATACGTACAGATATTTGTGGTGCTTTTGATGTACCGTCTTGGGGCGGTGAAAAGTATTTCATCACCTTCATTGATGATTACTCTAGGTACTGTTACCTTTATTTGCTGCATGAAAAGTCTCAATCTGTTGATGTCCTTGAGACATTCATTATGGAGGTTGAGAGACAGCTAAATAGAAAGGTTAAGGTAATACGTTCCGATAGAGGTGGTGAATATTATGGAAAGACATCAGAAGTTGGACAAATTCCAGGTCCATTTAAGAAACTTCTTGAGTCTAAGGGCATTTGTGCGCAGTATACAATGCCCGGCACGCCACAACAAAATGGCGTTGCAGAAAGGCGTAATCGTACATTGATGGAAATGGTTAGGAGTATGATGAGTAATAGTTCTGTACCTATTTCACTGTGGATGTATGCATTGAGGACAGCTGCATACATATTGAACAGGTTACCTAGTAAAGCAGTTCCTAAGACACCTTACGAATTGTGGACATCTAGGAAACCTAGTTTAAGACATCTTCACGTATGGGGCTGTCAAGCCGAAGTGAGGATATATAATCCACATGAAAAGAAATTGGATTCCAGAACCATTAGTGGTTATTTTATTGGATATCCAGAGAGGTCAAAAGGTTATAGATTCTATTGTCCTAACCATAGTACGAGAATTGTAGAGTCTGGGAATGCTCGCTTCATTGAAAATGGCGAAATCAGTGGGAGTGTGGGAGTACGTGATATCGAGATAAGAGAGTCATTGATGGACCAAAATCCATCAAGTGATTCATCTTATGTTGATGTTCCTATTATTGTAGTACAGCCAAAGGGCGTGAATATGGAACAACAACAAATGGATACTCCACACCTAGTTACCGACGCCATTGTTCAGGAAGAGCAAGAAAATGTTCAAGCAAATGAACAAGTGCAACCTCAAGAAGGAATAGCTTTGAGAAGGTCTACTAGAGATAGAAGACCAGTTATTTCAAATGATTATATGTGTTATGCACTTGAACATGAAAATGACTTGAGCATGAATGATGACCCAGTCTCTTTTGACCAAGCCATGAGCAGTAGAAATTCTGACAAATGGTTGATGGCCATGAAGGAAGAGTTGAAATCTATGGATGACAACAATGTTTGGGAAATGACGGAATTGCCGAAGGATTCTAAAAGAGTTGGTTGTAAATGGGTCTTTAAGACCAAACGAGACTCTAAGGGCAACGTCGAGAGGTATAAAGCCAGACTTGTCGCCAAAGGTTACACTCAAAAGAATGGTATTGACTACAAAGAGACTTTCTCTCCGGTTTCTAGAAAGGACTCTTTAAGGATTGTCATGGCTTTGGTGGCTCATTTTGATCTTGAGCTTCACCAAATGGATGTTAAAACAGCCTTTCTCAATGGAGATTTAGAAGAAGAGGTATATATGGATCAACCTCAAGGTTTTGAGACCACAAGTAGAAGCAATCTGGTATGTAAGTTGAAGAAATCTATCTATGGATTAAAACAAGCTTCCCGACAATGGTACTTGAAATTCAATGATACTGTATTGTCATATGGGTTTGTAGAAATGACCGTTGATCGGTGTATCTACATAAAGATTGTAGGAAGCAAGTTTATAATCCTTGTATTGTATGTAGATGATATTCTTCTTGCCGCCAATGATCGTGGGTTATTACATGATGTTAAGGATTATCTTTCTAGTAACTTTGAGATGAAAGATATGGGTGAGGCTTCCTATGTGATCGGAATAGAAATATTTCGAGACAGATCACAAGGAATTTTGGGATTGTCTCAAAAGGCTTACATCGACAAAGTTTTAGAAAGATTTAAAATGGAATCATGTTCACCAAGTCCGGTTCCCATACAGAAAGGGGATCGTTTCAGTCTATCCCAATGTCCTAAGAATGACTTAGAGCGTAAGGAAATGGATGACATTCCTTATGCCTCTTTAGTCGGAAGTTTGATGTATGCTCAGACTTGTACTAGACCGGATATCAGTTTTTCGGTTGGTATGTTGGGTCGTTACCAATCAAATCCCGGACAATTTCACTGGAGAGCTGCAAAGAAAGTTTTAAGATATCTACAAGGCACCAAGGATCACATGCTCACATATAGAAGAACTAGCAATCTTGAGATTGTTGGTTATTCAGACTCAGACTATGCCGGATGCTCGGATACTCGAAAATCGACATTCGGTTATTTGTTCCTTCTAGCTGGGGGAGCTATTTCATGGAAGAGTGGTAAGCAGTCTGTCATTGCTACTTCCACTATGGAGGCCGAATTTGTAGCGTGCTTTGAAGCTACAGTTCAATCGTTGTGGTTGCGCAATTTTGTTCATGGTTTAGGCATCGTTGGTACCATAGCTAAACCGATGAACATATATTGTGATAATGCGGCAGCCGTATTCTTCTCGAAGAACGATAGATATTCTAAGGGTGCCAAACATATGGATTTAAAATATCTATCGGTTAAAGAAGAAGTGCAAAATCAAAGAGTTCAAATTGTGCATATTGGCACCAATGATATGATCGCGGATCCGTTGACTAAAGGACTAGCTCCAAAGATCTTTTTTCTTGGCCATGTTAGTGAAATGGGAGTAGTCGCGAAGTCCTTGTATTGCTGACGATTATACATGTATGAATATAAGTCTTGCACATTGAAGTTTATTTGAACTCTAGATATCAATATAAGTTTTGATTTTGCTTATCTATGAATCATATTTCAGTTATGCATATTTGTTATGATTATAGATATTTAGTCTTTGTTTAAAGACATTGTGGGATAAGATAATTTTGGATATCTATCTTATCAAATTACAGTTGTTTGAATTATGTTGATTTGTGATACATGGAAGGAATCGGGACGTTTTGCCAGGCCCGTGACCGCCATGATTCGGTCAATTAATTCTTATAAAGTTGTGACTCGTATATAAGATCATTTAAGTGAGCTCAACGATTTTATATACTTGTCATATATGAATCAAGTGGGAGAATGTTAGAAATTTTATTCTAACGTTGATTCATATAAATATAAGTATTAGATAATTGTTATTGAGGTACACACGGTGATGATTAGTGTCGTATTGAAGAGACAATTATCGGGTGAAAATCCCTCCGTGCCATTCCGCAATTATAGAAATCTAATGATGGTTTTGTGATTAATTACAAATTGAGGATTTATTGTAATTAATGAGAATTTAAAGGGTATTTAGCAAAAGACATGTCTTTTAGGACATGTCTTTTCATTATTACAAAAGAATGTCTTAATGCCTTTTAAATTTGTCTTACGGTAACAAAATCACAAAAAACAAAAACACAAAAACAAAAGAGTTCTCTTATATCATCAAAGAGGACATTGAGGAGATTTCGGTGGAATTGGCATTGGAGAAAAGAAAAGATCCGCCGAATTCAAAATCATGGAAAATTCAAGTAAGTATAATTTATTTATTAATTATTATTTGGTTGATTTAATTTCCTATTAGAATATCGATAATTAATTCCGCATTTAGGATTATCGAATTTTGCTTACAATGTCTCCGTTTTATATGCAATGTTTTAGCATCTCATGTTAGTGCTTTGGAATCTATATAAATTTATGTTCAATGCTTTATCATCTTATGTCGTGTATATGTGTCACATAAAAATAGGGCTAGGGAGTTAAAAACATCGAACCGAGACTCTAAGTTTGAGAAAACTAATGTTCTAGAGTCCAAACTCCACTAACAAACTTTATAACAAGTTCAAATACACTAACTTAATAAGATTATTGTCTAATATTTTCTCGCTTTTTGTGGATCTTGATAGTTATTTGAAGCGTTTCTCATAAATAATAATATATATACATACTTACTAAAATACCTTTGGAATTAAAATTAAAAGTAAAACAAAAAAAAAATTATTTCATTAATTTTCGCTCTCATGTTTGCCGGCAACTTCTCTCATCTATCTCGTACCAATATAAAAACAATATGAGTAAAGGTCATTTATTTTTATCCATTGCATCGATATTTCAATATCGGCATTGGGTGTGACAATGCTTTCGATGTGAGTGGTACGAAACTGGAGAAACAAAGGTAAAACATTTGGGTATTTACTAATTAAGATTTTTAGTTGTAGTTCATATAGAGGTCGTAAAATCTCTTATTAGGGGTCTGAGTTTAGGATTTGAAAAATAAGTCATATAAAGGTTGTAAACAAATGCCGTACACGTTAAACCAAACAAATTTTGTAAAGTAGTTGTATATAACTCATGTCGTACAGAGGTTATAAAAAGTCGTATTTAAATTAATTTATTAAGAGATCGTATATAACTCATAAATAAATTTAATTATACTGAGGTTGTGTAAGAATTCATAATTGGGTCTCAAATGTTTTAAATACAATGTGTTGATCATCATTATAAGACTAATATTTAAGTGGTTTACTAAAGTAAAACTAGTCTTAAAGGCAATAACGTTATGAAAATAATATTATATAGATACCATAGTAATATCTTTATTTTGGTGATTGGGGCGAATTAAAGATATTACATTAAAGTGAATAATTAGCGGTTTATGGTCCCATTGCATGTTTTCTAAGTGATGCTCGTAAAGATTTAAATGATATCAATGAAGAGTTGCAACTTTGTGTTTGTATCTCTTCGCCTTATGGTGGTTATTTTCTGATTCTTTATATATCCCATCAATGGAGAACTAGATGGTATTACGAAAAACCAATAGAAAAACATAGCAATGGAAGCCATAATTTAGCGAACGAGAAACGTAGTATATCGGGATCATCAAAGGAGTATTACTGAGAGACTAAGGGCTGTAACCAGCGACGGAGACAAAGGAAGAACTGATTTCTGGAGTGCTACGTATTGTTTTGCTCACATCTCAACCATGGATTCACAAGATATGTCTTCCATGGCTTAACATATTTTTTTATTCTTCAAAGAGTTACATGGTTTTATGGCATTAAATAGAGATGTATTCTCATCAATGGTATCAGAGTCTACCATGGTTAATTCTTTGAAGTTTTTCGGATTTAATGATGAAAACTTTTTTTATGCGTTTTTTATAAAAAAAAGTAATACGGAGTATTTAGAATCAAGTCGAATTTGAATCATATTTTGTATATGTTTTCGTTGTTAAATCATTTTTAATAATAAAATAATATCGGAATATATAGAATCTGCAAAATTTTTTTTATTGAATAAAAAAAAGGGCCTCTTGTGCCTCTAATGGCACAATTTGAAAATTTGAAATCAATCTAAGGTAATTTTGTCTTTGTTGTGTGTTAATTGTTTTTTTTAAATTAAAAAAAATACTAAACCACAAGACGTTCGTATGTATATATACATATGAGTGTATATATATACAATGATATAAAAAAAACACCCTCATTGGTTTTAAACAAAACCAAAAGACACCACACACACGTATGTGTGATAAAAAAAAGGGCCTCTTGTGCCTCTAATGGCACAATTTGAAAATTTGAAATCAATCTAAGGGCAGTTTTGTCCTTTATTGTGGGTTAATTGTTTATTTTTTAAATTAAAAAATAAAAATTATATAAAACCATAAGACTGTTCGTATGTATATATACATATGAGTGTATATATATATACAATGATATCATAAAAAAAACACCCTCATTGGTTTTAAACAAAACCAAAAGACACCACACACACACGTATGTGTATATATATATATTATATATACATAACCCTCCTTCGAAAACCAATGTCCGCCGATGACCTGTGTCCGCCGATGACCTTCGCCGTCGAAAACTTAAGGGATGAACGACGGTCGACCACGGTGACGAATACGTTCATCTCGAATGGACATGTCGATTATCGACGTCGATTCGTTCGTGTCGTTTCGCCGACCGTCCGTGTCAGAGGACAGTATTAGCATGTAAATATATTAGTATTTTTACCGTTTGTATTTTTAACGTCGTTATAACGGAGAGTTCACAAACCCTATCCATATGTATATAAGCTTTTGTACAAACCTCTTTCATTAAGTAAGAATGTGAGAACGTTTTCTATATTTTCTCTTGTTTCTCTTCAAACTTTGAAATGGTATCAGAGCATTCCTTTATGTTTGCTGCATTTCTACTTCAATCTATCTTTATTTTCTTTTGATTTCTCACTTTTCTTTTGATTTCTCACTTTTCTGTTCTTATAACATGGAAACCCTCTCATAGACATTGTGTCGAACACTTGGTGGGCACTAATCCACTACACATATATATCTTCTTTTTCAGTTATTTTCTAAATCCTTTCCACCAACCAATCATCAAAGTTTCTCCAATCTTAAGTTATGAGTGATTCTATGTCAATGCATTCCACTGGAGAACCTGCCTCTTCTTCCTCCAACGTAGATCCTTACAGCAACCCGCTATTCCTTCATGCGGCTGATAATGCTGGGGTTTTTCTTGTGTCTGATAAGCTTGAAGGTGCTGCAAACTACAATACTTGGAAGCGATCTATGATCAAAGCTTTGAACTCCAAAAACAAGCTCAGTTTTGTGTATGGGACACTACCGCAGCCTCTGAATGAGCATCCGGATTACGGGTCCTGGACACGCTGCAATGATATGGTATGTACTTGGATTGTGAATGTTGTGTCTAGAGAGATTAAGAATAACATCATTTACATTGATTCTGCTCATGCTGTTTGGAAACATTTGGAGGGTCGATTTGAACAAAGTAATGCCCCTAGGGTTTACTGGTTGAAGCAACAACTTCTGATTAGAATCAAGGCTCTATGGATCTTAATCAGTACTACTCGAAACTGAACACACTTTGGGAAGAACTGAAGTGCTTTCAGATTCTTCCGGTTTGTACTTGTGGCAAGTGTGAATGCCATATAGATCAGAAGGTACTTAAGTTGCAAGAAGAGGATTGTGTCACTAAGTTTTTGATGGGGCTAAATGAGTCTTATGCTGCTGCTAGACGTCAAATTATGATGATGGATTCTATACCAGGTCTCACCACGGTTTATAATATGGTTTGTCAAGAAGAGCAACAACGTGGCATTTCGCTTCCTGTTTCTGATGCTGTTGTCTTCCAGACAAGTTCTACAATGCAGAGGCCGAAAACTCATGCTCCTTATTTTCCAAATCAGAACCAATCTAAAGGACGTCCTATGTGCTCTCATTGTGGTCTTACTGGACACACTATTACTCGATGTTACAAACTACATGGTTACCCTCCTGGCTACAGAATTCCACGTTCACCCATGCTGCGACCACGAGGCTATTCTCATAGGCCACAATTTCCGCCACAACAGCAATCCTTGGTTAATTCAGTGCACTCTTCAGCCTATTCTACCCCGATTTACTCTGCTCCTGATAGTGCTGGTCCACGTTCCCCACCAATTGCTGGAGGTTTTGATGTTGCATCAGGGCAAAAGGCCTTAGAACAGGTTCAAAATCTTATTACACAGTTAAATAGTCAACTTCGAGGACATGGCACAACTGCCACTGAGTCTTCTGCATCAGCTTCAGTTCGCCCTCTTCCTTCCTGTTCATCACCACATATTGGTACTGTCTTTACTTTTTCTCATTTTATTTCTGCATCGATTGAACCAAGCCTTAATTTTCCTTCACATATATGGATAGTTGATACAGGTGCTAGTTGCCATGTCTGTTTTGATCGTACACTGTTTTCAAGCCTTCACACTACTCATCATACTACCATAACCCTACCAAATGGCATCAAAATACCAGTTAATCAAATTGGTTCTGTCAAGCTTTCCGACCATTTGATTCTCACTTCCGTATTTTATATTCCTTCTTTTCATTTTAACTTGCTCAGTGTCAATGCTCTTACCCTTCAGTCTCAGTACTCAGTCACTTTTTCTTCTGATTCCTGTATCATACAGGATCCTTCTCAGGCCTTGATGATTGGGAAGGGTAGCCAGCTTCACAACCTTTACGTCTTGGATGCCCATTTCCTTCACTCTGGTCCTTCTTTTGCAAACATTGTTTCAGCTTGCTCGCCATCTCAAGTTACTCCAGATACTTGGCATCAAAGACTCGGTCATCCTTCTAGCGTCAAAATTCAAGTTGTTCCAGATCAAACTACTTTTGTTTCGGTTTCTTCTTCTCCGAATTTCCATTGTGAAGTTTGTCATCTTGCAAAGCAAAAACGTTTGCCTTTTCCCTTTTCACCTAAACTTGCTGCTCATCCTTTTGATCTTATTCACATCGATATTTGGGGGCCTTTTCATGTCCCTTCTGTTGATGGACATAGATATTTTTTGACAGTTGTAGATGACTGTTCTCGAGCCACTTGGGTGTACTTGCTTATTAATAGAAGTGATGTTTCTTTTGTTTTTCCCGACTTTATCTCTCTTATTGAAACTCAGTTTGATACAAAGATCAAAGCTATAAGGTCTGATAATGCTCCTGAATTAGCTTTCACCACTTTTCTTTCTCGAAAGGGTATCGTTCATTACCGTTCTTGTACTTATACACCACAACAAAACTCGGTTGTTGAGCGCAAACACCAACATATCCTCAATGTTGCTCGAGCTCTTCTTTTTCAATCTAATGTACCTTTGGCTTATTGGGGAGATTGTGTCAAAACGGCTGTCTATCTTATCAATCGAATACCAACCCCTATTCTCAACAACAAATCTCCTTTCGAAGTTCTACATCATAAATTACCAGATTATTCTCATTTACGGGTATTTGGCTGCCTTTGTTATGCTTCTACACTTCTAAAAGATTGGCACAAGTTCACTGAACGAGCTCGACCTTCTATTTTTCTTGGCTATCCCTCGGGTTTCAAGGGTTATAAAGTTCTTGATTTACAAACCAACACCGTTTCTGTCACTCGTCACGTTGTCTTTCACGAGTCACGTTTTCCTTTTCATCAAACACCAGTCTCCTCGCAAACCAAAGACTTCTTTCATTCTAGTTTTTTACCTATTCCTGATCCTACCATCTATTTTTCTGATCCCTCACCCACTAATTCATCTTCTACAACCATAAATTCTGCACCAAATCCTACCACTTCCTCAGACTCATCCACCTCTAATTTACATGCACCTGCTCCTGAACATGCACTTGATAAACCTGAAAACAGTGGACGACCTCACAGATAAACAAAAGCTCCTGTTTACTTATCTGATTACCATTGTTATCAACTTAATAGTAATCTCATGTCTTCTCCTTCATTGTCCACTACTCCATATCCTATTCAGTCTCATCTTTCTTATGATCGTTTATCTCCTTCCTTTCGCCATTTCATCCTTTCTATATCCCAAGTTACAGATCCCAAAACATTTTCTGAAGTTGTTAAGATGACGAAGTGGCAGGAAGCTATGATTCAAGAACTTGATGCTTTAATTGACAATAAAACTTGGACCATTTGTTCCTTGCCTGCTGCCAAAAATCCTGTTGGTTGTAAATGGGGTTTTAAGACTAAATATAACTCAGATGGGTCAATAAAGAGATACAAAGCTTGCCTAGTGGCTAAAGGGTACACACAACAAGAAGGCCTTGATTACCTCGATACCTTTAGCCCTGTTGCCAAGTTGTCTACTGTTCGTTTGCTGTTTGCTCTAGCCTCTTGCTGTCATTGGTCACTCACTCAAATGGATGTGGCTAATGCCTTTTTACATGGTGATTTAGATGAAGATATTTATATGACATTACCACCTGGGTATTCTCAGCTTAAGGGGGAGCATGTACCTCCAAATGTTGTTTGCAAATTGAACAAATCATTATACGGCTTGAAGCAAGCCTCGAGGCAATGGAATCAGAAATTTTCTCAAGTGTTGTTAGCTGATGGTTATCGTCAATCTGCAGCAGACAATTCGCTCTTTCTCAAACATACAGGCACTTCATTGTGGCTGTTTTAATATATGTGGATGACATCTTGATTGCTAGCAATGATGACTCTCTTGTTGATAGTGTTAAGCAGGTTTTGAAGAGTCAGTTTAAGATCAAGGATCTTGGCCCTGTTCGTTATTTTCTAGGGCTTGAAGTGGCAAGAACTCAGAAGGGTATTTCTGTTTCCCAAAGAAAATACACTTTAGAATTGTTATCTGAGTATGGTATGCTAGGATGCAAGCCTGCAGTGACCCCTATGGAACAAAATTTGCAGTTATCTCATGATTCAGGCGATATTCTTCCAGACCCTACTTACTATAGAAAACTTGTGGGCAAACTCATATATCATACGATTACTCGACCTGACATTTTTTTTCTGTCAACAAGGTCAGCCAATTCATGTCTCAGCCTTGTACATCCCATTTACAAGCTGCTCAAAGGATTTTGAAGTATCTTAAGAATAATCCCGGTCAAGGACTCTTTTACCCGGCCTCTTCTTCTCTGGTTCTTCGTGCTTTTGCAGATGCTGATTGGGCTGCGTGTCCAGACACTAGGCGCTCTGTTACTGGCTATTGTGTCTTCCTGGGTGACTCCCTCGTCTCTTGGAAATCAAAGAAACAAGTGACTGTCTCCCGCAGTAGTGCCGAATCTGAATACCGAGCAATGGCGAACGCAACTTCTGAACTAGTATGGCTCGCTGCTTTACTTTCTGATCTTCACATCTCATTGACAGACACCATTACTCTCTTTTGTGATAACCAAGCTGCTCTACACATCGCCAACAATGCGGTGTTTCACGAAAGAACGAAGCATATTGAATTGGATTGCTACTTTGTCCGAGAAAGATTGCAATCTGGTTTCCTCAAGACTCTTCATGTCAAGACACACCATCAATTAGCTGATTTGCTTACAAAGCCTCTTTCCTCCACTCAGTTTCAGTATCTCATGTCCAAGATGGGGTTACATGACTTGTACCTCCCATCTTGAGGGGAGTATTAGCATGTAAATATATTAGTATTTTTACCGTTTGTATTTTTAACGTCGTTATAATGGAGAGTTCACAAACCCTATCCACATGTATATAAGCTTTTGTACAAACCTCTTTCATTAAGTAAGAATGTGAGAACGTTTTCTATATTTTCTCTTGTTTCTCTTCAAACTTTGAAAGACGGTATCGTTGGCGGTATCGTCCATCGGCATCGGTCACCGTCATGGTGGTCGAATTCCAAAGCATGGTTTGGTCGATTAATCGGCATTGGTATCGGTGGGTTTCGGAGGAATTTTTGGTAAATTAAATCGAAGAGGGAGATACATACACCACCATGTATGTATCTGTTAATAAAAAAAAGGAAAATCATCCTATGTACGTGTTTTGGTGGGTATATATAATACATATATACACGTATATATATATATATATATATATAGCGGTAGTACATACATGTTTCGGTGCGTATATTTTGATATATATATATATAAGCTACAAATAAATAAATATATATATATATATATAATACGACAGAAACATTATATACACTTGTACATGTATATCTTGCGTATATATTAATATAAATATATAATACATTAGAATATACGCTTGTATATATATGTCTTGGTGCGTTTATATTAAATATATATATAATTCAAATAATGGATGTTCTTTATTTAAATTGAGTATATTGAAACAAAATATCACCAAAGTGATCCCTATTGTGTAAATTGCTCATAATAAATATCAAATGTTATGTATATATATAATTTTATACGAATGTTAGTCGATCCAAAGATAGGCTAATATTTGGGCAGATTATATATATATTTGTAGTGATAAACATGTAATGATTATAAAGTTATATATGTGATTAATAAATCAGTCCAAAGGAGGATTTATTTTTGCACATATGTTATCTTAGTGTTTGATCATTACAACAAGAGTATCGCATCAATTAATATTACTGTCCAAAGACTTGATATTAATGGTGCATTTGGTATCTTGTGATGGGATTGTCTATTATTTGAATTACTAAAGTTTTTTTTCGTGAGCGTGTATTTATTAGATTATCTTGTTCGTTTCTTGTTAGTTAACACTTCGAGTATATCGGCCAATATGAACTCCATTCCGATCCTAAACGGCTCTAATTTTAAGGAGTGGAAAGAAAATGTTCATATTACTTTGGGCTGTATGGATCTTGACTTAGCATTAAGAATAGAGCAACCACATTCTCTTAAAGCTGCAAGTACTGCAGATGACAAAAAATACTATGAGAAATGGGATCGTTCGAATCGCTTAAGTCGTATGATCATAAAGTGTAGCATCCTAAAATCTATATCCGATGAGGTTACTAATGCCTATAAGGATGAAGCTGCAAAAGGTCAAGTACAAAAGAAACATAAGGTTGGTGAAACCGTATGTTTCTTTTGTAAAAAGTCGGGGCACTTAAAGAAGGATTGTATCAAATACAGGGCATGGAAAGAAAAGAAGGGTACAACCCTTACTTTCTATTGTTCCGAAAGTAATTTAGCTTCATTACCTAGAAACACTTGGTTGACAATCTATACATGCTTGATACTATAGTTTCTTATCAAAAAAATTTAAATGTGGAAACCCGAGGTACTAAGCGCACACTTGATAATGCACAATCAGGAGAATTATGGCACAAACGTTTAGGTCACATCTCTAGAAATAGAGTTGAACGTTTAGTGTCTGATGGGATCATCGACCCCATAATTTTTACAGATTATCAAGTCTGTGTTGCATGAATTAAAGGTAAACAAACCAAGAATAAGAAATCAGGAGCGTATAGAGCTATGGAGGCCCTAGAATTGATACATACAGACATTTGTGGGACTTTTCCTGTTCCATCGTGGAATGGTCAACAATATTTCGTATTGTTCATAGACGATTACTCACGATATGCATACTTGTTTCTTATTCATGAGAAATCTCAAGTCTTGGATGTGTTCAAAACATATAAAGCTGAAGTTGAGAACCAACTTAACAAACGAATAAAGAACGTCAGATCCGACCGTGGTGGTGAATACTATGGTAGGAATGATGGAACGGGAGAACAACGTTCATGACCCTTTGCTAGATACCTAGAGGAATGTGGGATCGTCCCGCAGTACACCATGCCAGGTTCGCCTAGCATGAATGGTGTAGCTGAACGACGAAACAGAACCCTTCAAGATATGGTAAGAAGTATGATTTGTTATTTGATCTTACTAGAATCACTCTGGGGTGAGGCACTCAAGACTGCAGCTTACATTCTTAATCGAGTTCCAACTAAAGCAGTTGCTAAAACACCTTACGAGCTTTGGACTGGACGTAAGCCCAGTTTAAAACATTTCCGCGTATGGGGTTGTCTAGCTGAGGCAAGGCCTTATAGGCCACATGAAAAGAAATTGGACCCCAAAAAAGTTAGCAGCTACTTCATTGGTTACTCAAAAAAATCAAGAGGCTATAAATTTAAAGATCTCACTACTAAGACTATTTTTGAGACGGAAACTGCTGTGTTCTTTGAGGATGTATCGTTTGGGGGGATAATGAGGTAAGAGACATTGTCTTTGAGGACGAATCGTTCTCAATTCCGGAACCGATTTATACAGATATTTCTAAAGAAATATATGAGGAGCCTCATCAAGATAATGTTGTTAATTCTCCTGATCGTACAAAAGACAATGTTCATAATGAACAAACTCAACAACCTCAAGAAAAAATGCAACAATTGCAAATGCCATTGCGTCGTTCCATTAGAGAAAAGATAACTGCAATTCCAGATGATTACATCGTTTATCTCCAAGAACATGTGCCAAACATGGAAACGGTAGACAATGTTCTCGTATTTCTCCAGGAACATGAGGAAAGTAGTGGTCTAATAGAAGATGAACCCATCAATTTCTATGAAGCCATGAAAACTTCTTATTCGAAAAATTGGATTGATGCAATGAACGAGGAGTATGAATCTATGCAAGAGAATAAAGTTTGGGAACTTGTCCCATTACCAGAAGGTGTGAAACCTATCGGTTGTAAGTGGATATTTAAAATCAAAAGGGATTCACAAGGTAATGTGATAAAGTACAAGGCACGTCTTGTTGCTAAAGGTTATACTCAAAAGGAAGGCATTGACTATAAAGAGACTTTTTCTCCGGTATCATCAAAGGACTCTTTTAGGATAATCATGGCACTTGTTGCACATTTTGACCTTGAGCTACATAAGATGGATGTAAAGACATCGTTTCTCAATGGTGACATTGATGAAACAATCTATATGGTGTAACCAGAAACCTTTGTTTCAGGAGATCCAAAGAATATAGTTTGCAAATTAAAGAAATCCATCTATGGGCTTAAGCAAGCATCTCGTCAATGGTATCACAAGTTCCATCAAGTCATTCTCTCATTTGGTTTCGAAGTGAATGTCGTTGATGATTGTGTATATCATAAATTCAGTGGGAGTAAAATTATTTTTCTGGTTTTGTATGTTGACGATATTTTGTCGGAAACTAATGATATAGGCATGTTGAATGCAACCAAGAAATTTCTATCAAAACATTTTCAAATGAAAGATCTTGGTGAAGCCTCCTTTGTATTAGGAATTGAGTTATTGCGTGATAGATCACAAAGAACTCTAAAGTTATCACAAATGAATTATATCGATAAAATCTTGAAAAGATTTGACATGCAAGAATGCAAGCCAGGAGGTACCCCTATCTCTAAAGGAGATAAGTTTAGTCTCAATCAGTGCCCTAAGACTCATCTCGAAAGGCAAGAGATGCAGAAGATTCCTTATGCATCTTGTGTAGGGAGTCTAATGTATGCTCAAGTTTGTACTCGTCCGGATATAGCATTCATCGTTGGAATGTTAGGCCGATATCTTAGTAACCCAGGAATGGATTATTGGAAAGCAGCCAAAAGGGTGATGCGATACCTCCGAAGAACAAGAAATTACATGCTCACGTATAAAAGATAAGATAAGTTAGAGATCGTTGGATACTCCGATTCTGATTTTGCGGGATGTCAAGACATCGATAAATCTACATCAGCTTACGTATATCTATTAGCTGGTGGTGCTATTTCATGGAAGAGCGCTAAACAGGAGATTATAGCATCTTCTACCATGGAATTAGAATTCATCGCTTGTTTTACGGCATCAAACCAAGCAATATGTGATGCGTTATCAGAGTTAAATAAAATAACCTAAACTACCCGCAAGTGCACGACACGTGTGTAGTATTTTAGGTGTCGATCCCACAGAGACTACGCAACACTACCTAAACTCGAACTAGGAATCAAACTTGCTAACGAAAGAATGTGGATGAGGAATGAAATACTAAAGTAAATAAACTACTCGGGTTCTAACGATAAGACAAACGTTCTAGGAATCCGGTTTCACCACAAGACTACCGAAACCGACGATCAATCTATCTATCATGCAATCCCAGTTAAAGCTATCTAAGGCGGACGATCCTAACATGATATCTACCCTCTCTCAAGGCATAGACACGTGATCTAGACAAGCTGCCCCCTACTTTCGTGGCTGACACCTTGAACTAAACTCATAGGCTCTATGATTCATCCGTTCACCCTCAACCGTTG
>CM071863.1:42391924-42415433 GCA_036759665.1 Gynandropsis gynandra
TTCATCTGTTCGTAATCCTCATGTACTGTGCATTGATACGCTACATGGTCTGTATCTCCGCAATTCGCACAGTACATAGCATTCGCTGCATTACCCATGGCTCTATTCTGGTTAGGCTCATATAAACGACGAGTGCTATTAGGCATACCTCTCGGAGCGGACCACATGGTGTGGTTCATGGCGAGGTTATCAATCAGCTCAAATGCCTCCTCGACGCTTAGATCCATGAATGACCCTCTGGCACTGTTATCCAACGTCGTTCGGTGCTCATCTGAAATTCCGTTATAAAAAGTTTGGATAACGTACCACTGCTCAAGTCCATGGTGTGGACATGACTGTAGAAGATCCTTGAATCTACCCCACGCCTCAAATAGCGTTTCTCCATCTCTGCATCTGAATGTCGTGATTTCCCCCCTTATTTGAATCGTCTTGCTCGGAGGAAAGAAACGTGATAGGAAAAGTGTGCAGAGCTGATCCCAAGTGGTGATAGATCCGGCTGGGAGTGATTGCAGCCAAGTTTTCGCTCTTCCCCCAATTGAGAAGGGGAAAAGACGCAGTAAGATTGCATTCTGAGAGACTCCATGAATTTTAAACGTACCTGAACGTTCGAGGAAGTCTCTGAGGTGCTGATGGGGATCCTCATGGTTTCCACCCCTGAATTGCTTCTGATAAAGCATGTTAATCATCGCTGGCTTAATCTCAAATTGCTCTCTTGCAACAGCAGGCATCCTTATGGCTGTGTGCACGTTGTTCATGTTCGGCACCACGTAATCCCTTAGACGACATGGTGGAGGAGATCCCAGTTAAAGCTATCTAAGGCGGACGATCCTAACATGATATCTACCCTCTCTCAAGGCATAGACACATGATCTAGACAAGCTGCCCCCTACTTTCGTGGCTGACACCTTGAACTAAACCCATAGGCTCTATGATTCATCCGTTCACCCTCAACCGTTGTTACCCTACTTTCGTGGCCTAACCTCGGTTGTTCTAAACCTGATCTTCCAAGACTAGAATTCTCCTTTCGGTCCTTCTCCTAATCTCTAACACATGCATCTACGCGGCCGTCGCAAATACAAGTAAATTCAAGCACTCAGATAAAGAATAGATGAACTAAAACGGGAAGATGCATTCAAAATAGATCAAAAGTTGTTCCGGGATAGCCAAGGGTTAATCCCTTCTCCTAGAACAAACAAACTACTCGCTCATGCGTCTGTAAAGAAACGTAAACAACGTAGAAAGTCTAAGGAACATGAAAACCAAACAAAACCGAAGTTTCGGGGCTTGATCTCCAATACTCCTCGCTTGTCTCCTCGCAAGAATCTCCTCAATCTTCTACTGATCTAATCTCCAATGTAAGCTTACTCCAATGACGTCTTTTGCCTCCTTTTAAGCCTCCTAAGTCGGTCTAGATGTTGCCTAAATTTCCCCCACGAGTCCCCTTAGTTTTAAGTTAAGTTTACGTAACTTAAGAGGTAGTTTCGGGCCGTGACCCGCTCGGGCATTGAGTGTGCCCGCTCGGGTGCGGCTAGGGTGGAACGCGCGGATGTGTGGGCTGGAATGCATGCCCGATCGGGCATGGTATGTGTGCCCGCTCGGGCACAAGGCAAATGGTCGGGCATGACTATGCCCAGTCGTGCAAATTGTGCACAAGTGTGGCCGAAGGTTTTGCCCGGGCGTGCAAGGGTTGTGCCCGACCGGGTGGAGGCTTTCCATGCTCAATCTCATCTCGTTTGTCCCGTGATGATCCTTGAAGTTGCTTTTTAGCTCCGTGCATGTCCTTTTAGCTCCAAAATGAACCAAATACGCGTAAAAACCTGTAAGAACATGAAAATCATTAAAACAAGTAAAACGGATACGGAATCATATGTAAAACATCACATATATATCAAAAACATCTCCTAAATCGTGCAAGAAATACGTATGAAAACGAGATGATCAATATGGTTACGCAACTTTGTCACAGGGCTGTGGATTATAAACGAGGTCGAAAGACCTATAAAGATCTATTGTGACAATAGGTCTGCGGTACTATATTCAAACGACAATGGTAGTTCGATCAAGTCAAAGCACATCAGGATCAAGTACCGAGCTACTAGAGAAAGAGTTCAGCTTAAGGAAATCTCTATTGTAAAGATAGACACAAACTCCATGTTAGCGGATCCTCTAACAAAAGGGCTCCCACCTAATGTCTTTCATAAGCACACTGCTCAAATGGGAGTGATAGAGTCCGAAAAAACTATAGATTAGTGGGAGTTTGTTGTTGTTAAGACTAAATACATGTTGAAATTTATATATATATATATATATATATATTCTAATCAGAATAAAGTTGTGTATTTAGTTTGCTGAAGCTGAACAATTAAGAGGTTAAAGTTGTTTTGAAGAAAGGGCCAGTTGAAAATTGACATATATATAAGCCACATTTATGTAATTTTCATGCTACATATTTCATAATTGATCTATGTCGTTTGGTTATGTTGATATTTGTGATCATTGATGGTCGAGTTGTGATTATCATGATGAACGCTGCATTGGTCCTATATTGATATAACTAAATGGACGAGATTGCATTGCCCGAGGATATGATGATATATTTGAGCTCATAAGGTATGACACATTTTTAGAAAACATATGTGACCCAGTGGGATATTGTAAGAATTCATAATATGCTTTGATTCGACACAATCTTTATGTCATGCACATAGAGAAAACAAATTCCGATAGTATCATCAACAATGTATTGAATGTCAAAGGAAAAACAAAAGATAACATTAAATCACGCAAGGATCTAGAAAATTATTTCTCACGGAAAGAGTTACATATAAAGGATCATGGTGAAGCTCGAGTTTCGATATTCAGATTGTTGAATGAAGAGAAATATAAATTGTCGAAATTATTGAAGGAAGACGTGAAATTTCCTGGTTGTTATTATTCTAACATAAGAAGGTGTGTCGATATTTATGGAGGAAAGTTATCAATGATGAAAAGTCACGATTATCATATATTCATGTAAAGACTACTTCCCATATATTTTTCTAAATTGATGGACAAACATGAACACGAAGAAAATTAAGCTATGGTTGATTTTGTTAATAGTATAATGATTAATAATTTAAATATATTAATTGTTAAACAGACTAATACTTTCATTTGTTCAGGTATTGGCATATTTTTTTAGATTTATATGCGAGAAATTTGAGTGTAGATGTGGTTAGTAGACTGGAAAGTGATATAGTTACTATACTATGTAACTTGGAGAAGATTTTTCCACCATCATTCTTCAATGTTATGGAGCATCTGACAGTTCATCTACCGCTTGAAGCCGGATTAGGAGGTCTAGTTCAATTTCGTTGGATGTATCCATTCGAGATATTTATGTTTCATCCGAAGAAAAAAAAAACAAAATAAAAACTTGTCCAGAGGGTTCGATTTTGGAACAATACATGAATGAGGAAATATCGTGCTTCACTTCTTACTAATTCGAGCAACATGTTCAAATGAGAAGTAGAAATACATACAGATGTGTTGATGCCGGTGCGGCATTTTCATATCCAGATGCCACACCACCCGTCCGTTCGTATCTCAGTCCTTGGTCCGTCCGTCCTCCCTCGGTCCATGCCTCTACGTCCTCTGGTTCGTCCCTTGGTTTATGCCTCTACGTACGTCAGTCCGTGCTTCTCCATCCCTCGGTCCATCCGTCCATCACTGTCCGACCATTCCTCCGTTCCCCTTTGTCCATACATTTGGCATGTTAATTTATACATTATTTTTAGATATGAAATATGTTTATTAAGATTTGGAATATAGTTAATTAGATTTTGATTAAGTTTAGTTATATTTGGAATGTGTAGTTTAACAAAGACTAAGAAAGTAGTCGTCCATGTTATAATTGGACATGAACCGACCCCGATATTAAGGAACGTTGGTGGAAATATTTTGTGGTACGTGTTTAATAATATTTATTTTTATCAAATTTTCAAATAATAGTTAAATAAAATTATCATTTGATGATTTCAGCAAAAATTTTATTAAAGTCTAAATCTGAACGGGTTCCAAGTTCGTCTAAAAACTCTCGTAAACGATTGCAAATGTGCACTTATTGGGATGATCCCAGTTTTAAACAAAGAAGCGAGCAAGCAAGTTAATCTCGCAGTTCTAATAGAGAATGATATGGGATGAGTGCACATACCATTGGTTCTTGTTCTTTTACGCAAAATTTATGAAGATTTGGTAAAATTTAGAATTTTGTTTAGGAATCTATACAAGTGACATTTGATTAATATTAAAATATATATATTTGAAATTTATTTTAGACGAGAGAGAAGGAATCCGAACCATCATACGTAGAATTATTGGAACGTACGCACATTAAGAAGTCTGACAGTTCGTGGGTAGATGCCAGAGCAAAATTTGTTCATGATGATGTTTAGAACATGGCATCGGAACGAGTATTTCAAATTCTGCCAAGAGAAAACGGAACACAACCTCCTCTAAGTCAGGAAGAATACACCGAGTTGTATCTCGAGGCAAATTTATTACATTTTAATATAATGTTGTTACTTATAATTGTAATTAAATTTTGATATTTGTTACAAAAAAAGTTACACCGTATAAAGTTCACGTTTTTGTCTTGGAAGAATAGCATCACAACATTCAAGATCCTCCAAAAGAAAGGCAAAAGCGACATACCACGAGATACGAAATGACGTATCTCAATTACTCGAGTCGCAACAAGAATCCAAAAGACGTCATCAATGATCAAAAGATGACATCAACGGTTGATGAGCATGCTATAGGCAAAAAGCCTTCCATCGATTCGGATGCATGCAAGAACAATGATTCTGATGCAACAATTCAAAAATACCATCGAAAAACTTGTAATATACGTTAATAATGTGTAAACATTGATTAATTATAATTATATTTTAAAATTATAAATTGTAATTATACTTAATTGTAATTATATTTTTTATTTTTTATTTAAAACAATTGGGAACCGTCCACAAATTTACTGACGGGCCATGACCCATCCGCAAACTTTGTGATGTTTTCCCGACGACTTTTTCCGTCCTCATATTGGTCGCCTTTTCCAAAGATTTGCGGACAGCCATGTGGTTCGGAATTACGGACGTTTACAGACTGAGATTTCCGTCCATATTTGGAGACGGATTGCGTTATTTATTTTGTGACGCTTGTTTGCGGACTACTATTTTCTATCCCTAAATTGTTAATTTTTAGTAGTGTGTTGGATCTTTGGCAGAACTAGCTAACAACCATTCGTGATCGATAAATTGACATGGTCTCATGGTGTTTAGTCTTTGGTAAGTGTTTGGTATAGAGTTTTTTGAGAGTTTTTTTAGTAGTTGAAATGTCCAGACAGTGAAACTTTTCAACTAGTTATATACCCGAATTTTCAATAAGTATTCGTTGAAATCTAAATGGTTACATGTTGAAACAAATGTCAATTCAACAGATATCAGAGACACAACCATTCATCTTGCTTTCAATGGGAATCCATGGGCATCGTTGAAATTTTGAATGGATGTCCATTAACAAGTACAAAAACTAGGATCCATCAATAGATACTCGTTGAGAAGTACAAAACGGATACGACAGTACACGTCATTAAATTGAAGACTTTTAATGGACATCCCTTGATAATTCAAACATATGTCCGTTGAAATACTTTTGACCAAACATAAAATTACGATAAGTACCATAGAGGGTAGAATAATCAACGAGCATCCAATGCAAATTTTACACGGTATTAAGGGATGTTTTAAAATGTCAAAAATGTAAAAATTTCACTAAATTAAAAACTAAATGTATCCATTATTAACAAACTTTCGTTGAAAATAACCAAAATTTCAACGAATGTCATTGATAAAAGCAATAGGAAGACTAAAAGTACAAATTCTTTTTTACTTAATCGTGAAATATAATTATAGTTACAAAATCTACAACTCTTTTATATTGATACTTGATAATGCATTAAATTTATCGTCGTGTTACTTCTGATTTAACATTTTTATAATTACCGATTTATTGATAATCGTATTCGGTCTTTGCTATAATCTCTCTATGATCATAAAAATTTATTAATCGTATTGGTTCAAGATTTTCGGCTTGGAATAAATCTTGTTTTTCTTATGTGTTTAATACTCCGCACGGTTTGATTTTCGCAACGACCCATTTCTATTCTCTTTGGGATTTCAAGGATGTATGATATTGAACATAACATATTTTATCGACTTGATACATTGTGATGAATGGATCATACTTTGTATAATTTCATGAAGGGTTGATGTCAATTCCTTTCATCAATGTTTTCATGTTTCACGTCCTCGGGTTGGTTCAATCCTTTAACTTTGGAAAGAATTACATTAATATTCAACCTGTAAAATTTTATGCAAAATTCCATATATTATTATTTTCTAATGTTCCACCATTAATGCAAATATCATAATTGTATGTGTTTATATGTTTCTCATTCTCGTATGTGTGGATGGTGTATTATCACAAGAAGATAATTGGCTAACGCAATATGTTTCTTGCAAGACCTTTAACCAAATTCCTCAACCAAATAAGATGTCTCTTGTCACTATCCCGAACCGATATTAATAACACAATATTAGTTAAAAAAATATAATGTAAATCAATTTGAGTTATTTATTAAACTATAACTATGAGAAGTTATTTACATAATCTCTCAACCACGAGGTATAATATTAAAATTTTATTGTATTGAGTTCAATTCGCACTTAAATGAGGATATGTGCTCATTATTTTTTCAACAATATCATATCGCATAAATAATTTAATGATCAATTATTAGCATGATGACATGAAAATATATATATATATATAATAAGTTTGAATATTATCCTCTTTTTTACCTTCGAATGGTAATAACTCTTGATTATTTAACAAAATATATGTGTGTATGTGATTATACTAATCAAGTATTAGCCAATATTCTTTCGATCTTCACCGGTACGTCCAATTAGCGTGAAAATCTTTGGGAAGACACCAAATTGAGGATTATATTGATATAGATAGTATGTGTGATTTTATCCTCTCAGTTTCGTCTAAATATGCATCGCAAAATAAAATGTATTGAAATACATGATCTCTTTTAACAATTGATCCTTCAACCACTACATTTTTTCTTTTTTTTTTGCCTTCTTTTAAATAAAAAAATCTTTAAAATGGATACATCCATCTGAATTAAATTGTCTCATCAAGTATTGCCATGTCTACTACATGAATCAAAAAATGTTCCATCACAACGATGAACAACTAAGCCGCTTCTTTAAAATTTATCAAACAAATATCTCTAAAGAACATGATGTTTGCAATATGTGATAATAACTCCACAAATGCAATTAGGATGATTCATTGTTTGAAAATATGAAAATCATGACTCTTTATTTCCATGAGCCTTGAACCCACAATATGCACACATCGGACAATGTTTGACTATCAGAAAATTTAACGTTTTCTTTTTGGCATCTCAACAATGTTGTCTTCCTACGATTTAATAATCTAAAACTTATAATTGGTGCCTTCCCATCATGTAACTCTACCTCCGGTCTTCGACATTCTATATTCAAATCCTTATTCAATTCTGTATCATCATTCTTTGATCCATCCTTTGAAAATGACGTGTTTTGCTTAAATATTTAGGTTATACCAAAAACACACAACCACAAATGATATCCACCGATCTTCATACAAGAATTCTAGGGTTTGCTTAAACTTCACTTTTCATGTCTGAAATTTCAATTGTTGTGTTTCCTACATATTCAATGATGCTCATTATATTAATTTTGGATGTAAGATCTCTTCAAACGTTTAAAAAACTAAACTAAATGAAGAAATTGAAAATTTACAACGAAAACTGTTCTTACTTTGAACTTTCTGGTGACTTACAAGATGGATGGTGACAATGGATGACGAAGGTATTTTCTTGAAAACAAAGAACAAGATTGAGGGATGACACGTAATCATTTTCTCTGTCTCTTTGTGTCTTTCTCTCTTTCTTCTTCTCTCGCAATATTTTTCCTTTTTCGAACGACGGGTTCTCATTTCTGAGCAAGTCTTACATTAGTCATGGAAACACATCGAGGGAAGCTATTTGTCGCTGGATTGCAAAGGATGACTTACCGAATTCTTTCCTTCTATAAACGTGTGCAACAAGACTCTAGATTGTGCACTCTCGACTTATAATTCCTTTTCTTTTCTTGACATGTATATTATTTTGTCTTATATCTTCGTCTCGTTGATTTTAATTGTCAGTCACTCGTTTATAATTCATTATTTAATTCTTTTAAGAGTTTTTTTTTTATCATTTACATTTGAGGTGCAAATATCTTTCGTCAAATTTGTGTTACCAGTTTACAACCATACGATTTTCTTTATTAAATTTTGTAGGGGGAACTTCAAAAATACCCTCGTAGGGCTAAAGTGCTTAAAAAATACCCTTCTCTGAAAAAAAAAGTTTGCACTTCAAATCTACCCTTAAAATATTGATAATCCCATATTACCCTTGTCGACAGTTTTTCTCTCTCCTCCAGAGCACCTCGATTTCTCTCTCTACTGTGGCGCGAAAATAACTATTCTCTCATACCATAACAGATTCGGCGAGAGTAGCTTGAAATCATCATCATCAGATTCGCTGCCAGTTGAAATCGCTTGTTGTCAACAAAGAAGCTTGCAATTAAGCACATTCCACAGAAAAACTGTTGCACTGGGTTACAGAGTCGCACGGTCGCACTGGGTCACAGAGTCTCATCGAGGGATCAGAGAGATTAAAGGTCAAAGGGTCGCAGGGGTCCAAGGATCGCAGGGGGTACAAGAGTAGTAGAGGTAAAGGGGTCGCAAAGGGGTCAAAGGGTCGCAGGGGTACAAGGGTCGAGGGGTAAAAGGGTCGCTGGGGTAAAAGGGTCGCAAGGGAAAAATGGTCGAAAAGGTAAAAGGGTCGCAGGGGCCCAAGGGTCGAAGAGGTAAAAGAGTCACAGAGGTCCAAGGGTCGAAGAGGTAAAAGGGTCACAGGTGTCAAAGGGTCATAGAGGTACAAGTGTCACAGAGAGACCTCTTCGACCCTTGGACCCCTGCGACCCTTGTACCTCTTCGACCTTTGGACCCTTTTCCCTCTACGACTCTTGTTACAATAATACTAAATCAACAAAAACAGCGATACTAACAGTAATACTTAATATTAAATAATAGTAAAAATAATTTTTTATCTACAAATATAATTATTCGCAAATAATATGAATAATATTTTAAAAGTAATAGTTTATCAAGTTATTTACAAATAATTGACTCAAATATCTACGAGCGTTGTATATCTACGACCCTTGTACCCCTGCGACCCTTGTCCCTCGCGACCATTGAACTCGTGCGACCCTTGTCCCTCGCGACCCTTGGACCTCTGCGACCGTTTTCCCTCGCGACCCTTGGACCCGTGCAACCCTTGTCCCGCTTCGACCCTTGTCCCTCTGTGACCCTTGTTACTGATCATCTCGTTTTCATACGTTTTTTTTGCACGATTTTAGAGATGTTTATGATATAGATGCGATGCTTTACGTATGATCCCGTATCCGTTTTACTTGTTTTCGTGCTTTCATGTTCTTACACGTTTTTCTGCGTTTTCGGTTAATTTCGGAGCTAAAAGACGTGCAGGAGACAAAGTACCAACATCGAGGATCATCATGGGACAAACGGGACGAGAATCAGCAAGGAATAGCCACTACCCGCGCGGGTAACTCCCTAGTGCGAGCGGGCATTTGTTACGGTGATTTTGTCCAGCGAATTGAGCACGAGTCGGGCGAGAAATACCACGCCCGGGGCCTCAGCCAGAGCGGGCAGCACTTGAGCCCGAGCGGGCAGCACCTCAGCCCGAGCGGGCTGCCTCTTTTCTCATTGCGATCCCACGCGGCCTTCCGCGCCGTACCCGAGCGGGTCACTTACCCTGCCCGCGCGGGTTGTGTCCGTCACCTGCAACTCCAAATAAGTTAATTTGACTTAAAACAAATGGGAGTTTGTTGGGGACTTATACAATAAGGAAAACGACTTTAGAGAAGGGGAATAAGTGATATTTCGCTGGAGGAACTAATGGAAATGTCACCCAACTTATTCAAGAATGGAAACTCATGAAAAGACAACAATCGGTGGCTGCTGCAACATAAGGATTAACTGAACGTCCAGAAGGAAAGGGAGGGACAAAAGGAAAGAAAATAGGAAGGAAAGAAGAGGAGAGGAGTGAGAGGTCGAGCTCATTCATGCAGTTTTGAGTTCTGGATCGAGAGGAGAGAGTGGAGGGAAGAAGAAGTAGGGTAGCACCGGTTGAGGATAAAACGGATGAATCACAGGTCTTACGGGTTTAATTCAAGGTTTCAGCCATGAAAGTAGGGGATAACTTGACTAGATCACGTGTCTATGTCTCGAGAGAGGGTATATATCATATTAGGATTGTCTGCCTTAGATAACTTGACTGGGATTGTATGATAGATAGGGTGATTGTTGGTTTCGGTAGTCTTGTGGTGAAACTGGATTCCTAGAACATTTGTCTCATTGTTAAGGACTAGTTTGTTTATTTTTTTAGTATTTCATTCTTAAAACCATATTTAGTTCGCTAGCAAGTTTGATTCATAGTTTGAGTTTAGGTTGTGTTGCGTAGTCCCTGGGGGATCGACACCTGAAGTACTACGCACGTGCCGTGCACTTGCGGGTAGTTTAGGTTATTTGTTTAACTTTGATAACGAATCAAGTTTTTGGCGCCGTTGCCGGGGACTATTGTCAACACGTCTTAGATTCGAGCCTAAAGTCTTTCTTATTTGTTTTTGTTTTCTTTTCAGACGTTCTTTCTACCTAAATCGTTCTTTATTTGTCCTTCGCGGAGCCGTTAGATCAATGAGAGATGGATAATCAGCACGACCATTTACAGCCTCAATTACCTATCGGTAATTTGGGGAATATTCAGCGACAACAACTTGTGCCTCAACCCTGAGAACCACAGACTCCTCCACCACGTCGCCTCAGAGATTACGTGGTGCCGAACATGAACAATGTGCAAACAACCATAAGGATGCCTGCTGTTGCAAGAGAACAATTTGAGATTAAGCCGGCAATGATCAACATGCTTTATCAGAAGCAATTCATGGGAGAAAATCACGAGGATCCCCATCAGCATCTCAGAGACTTCCTAGAGCTTTCTGGTACATTCAAGATACATGGAATCTCAGAGGATGTGATCCTACTACGTCTCTTCCCCTTCTCAATTGGGGGACGAGCAAAACCATGGCTGCAATCGCTTCCCGCTGGTTCTATCACGACTTGGGATCAGCTCTGCACATTGTTCTTATCGCATTTCTTTCCTCCGAGCAAGACGATTCAAATGAGGGGAAAATCACAACGTTTAGATGCAGAGATGGAGAAACCTTGTTTGAAGCGTGGGGCAGATTTAAGGATCTTCTACAGATGTGTCCACACCATGGTCTCGAGCAGTGGTACGTTATCCAAACCTTTTACATCGGAATTTCAGATGTACACCAAACGACGTTGGATAATGCTGCCAGAGGATCATTTATGGATCTGAGCGTCGAGGAGGCATACGAGCTGATCGATAACTTTGCCATGAACCAAACCATGTGGTCAACACCGAGAGGTATGCCTAACAACACTCGTCGTTTATATGAGCCGAATCAAAGCAGAGCAACGGGTAATGCAACGAACACCATGTACTGCGTGAATTGCGGAGATACAAAACATGTGGCTTATCAATGCATGCTGCAAGAGAATATGGAACATATGAATTACACCCAACAGCAAGGAAACACGCACTTCGGGAATACCTACAACCCGAATTTGTCATACCGAACGACTCAACCGATGAAGTATTCGGGATTCCAGCAACCACAGCAGCCATACCAGCAAAATAACCAGCAATCTCATCATGCTCAGCAAGTTCCGCAAGCTCCTCAACCTCCTCAAGCCCCCTCGTCGAACCTTGAGGCGGTACTGCTCGAATTTATCAAGGAGCAACGACAGCAACATTCAACTCAAACCAAATTCAATACGGATGTGGGGACAGCGATCAACGAGCTCAAAACTCAGATGGAATCCTTGAGCAATCATGTGAAGAGTTTAGAGAACTTCGTGGCAAAACAGGCTGCCTCATCCTCTCAGAATCTCGGACAGCTTCCAGGTAAACCCGAATTAAACCCGAGAGAGTACGTGAATGCTATTTCTGTGTGCAGCACTGATATGATCGAGCATTGGCCCTCCAAAGAGCGAGAGAAAGCTGCTGGAACGTCCATGAAAAGAAGCAAAGGTAAGATTGCGATTATGGAAGGAGTCGAACCAGATTTGAAAATACCATACGTTGCTCCACCGGCATACAAACCTCGTATACCGTTTCCTCAACGGTTGGTGAGCAGTAAGAATGAAGAACGAGTGGGCAAATTTGTAGAGGGTCTCAAAAAGCTTGACATCAACATCCCATTCGTGGAAGCCTTCCAAAAGATGCCTAATCATGCCAAACACATCAAAGAGGTTCTTTCCATAGAGAAGCATATCGAAGAGAACGAGACGGTAGCACTCACCGAGGAATGCAGCGCTATCCTTCAAAACAAACTGCCACCAAAGTTGAAGGACCCTGGAAGCTTCTCCATTCCATGAACAATAGGTAATCTTAGTATTGATAATGCTTTGTGCGATTTAGGGGCAAGCGTGAGCATCATGCCACACTCAGTCTTCAAGCGGATGGACTTCGGGAATCTCAATCCTACAAAGATGTCTCTACGCCTCGCGGATCGTTCGGTAAGATATCCGGTGGGAATTGTTGAAAATGTTCCCACCATGGTAGGTAAGCTTTGCATTCCCATTGATTTTGTTGTACTTGAAATAAAGGAAGATGCTAAGACATCTATTATTCTTGGTAGACCGTTCTTAGCTACTGCAGGTGCCTTGATAGACGTACAACAAGGGAAGCTTTCCTTACGTGTCGGAGATGAGACGATCGAATTCAACCTGTCCAGCCCCATGAACGAACCCTTATCCAAGGAGTCTTGCTTAGAGTGGATTCTCTGGACGAGTTATCAAAAGACACGCGTGATCAAGTAAGTGTTTCCGATCTTCTTACGCGATGCTTAACACGAGGTTGCGATAATGCAGGATTTACAGATGAAGGAGCCAAGCTGTACACGAAATTCATGAGTGCTATTGCAGCACTAGGAGACGCCCCACGTGAGGAGACACCACATGAAACCCATGCTGGTTTCGTAATAGAGAAGACGTCCAAACTTGAGCCCGAGCCACCTCCGTTTTCTTTTCGGTGTGAGTACGTTGAATCAGATAAAACATACCCTGTTGTTATGAATGCTAACATAAGTGCAGATGAGATGAGAAAAACCCCCCACATGCGTGAAGATGCGTAGGAGAGTCATCTCTTCAATGTGTATGCATGAAAATTACACGGAAGACAGCCACGAACCTTCCATCGAAACTCAAAAGAAGCTGCACCCGCACTTGCAAGAGGTAATGGAAAAAGACGTCATAAAACTTTTCAATGCAGATACCATTTATCCAACTTTGGGCAGCAAATGAGTGAATCCCATGCATGATGTGCCAAAGAAAGAAGCAGTACTAAGGCATGGCACGAAAAAAAGATCCTACCTCATGACTTCCAACTAGGTGACTTAGTTCTACTCTTAAATTCTTGTCCTAAGCTTTTCTCGGGCACACTACCGTCCCGTTGGTCTGGTACTTTTCAAGTACGAGAAGTCTTCACACATGGAGACGTGGAACTATGGAGCGATTCGAGTGGCACATTCAAAGCTAATGGACAGCGGCTAAAGCTCACTCAAGCCGCTTAACCGATCGAAAGTGGAAACTCCATTTCCCTTTCTGATCCACCTCTCGCGCACGCATGAGGAATGGAGACGTCAAAGCTTAAAGACGTTAAAAAAGCGTTTTCTGGGAGGCAACCCAGCTGTTGTTTTTTATTTTTCTTAGTTTTTAGTTTAAGACTTTGATAATCGTTATCGTTAAAAAAACAGAAAAACACAAAAATACCACCACAAACGTGACTACACTTCCCTTACCCTCCATCGGAGCTTCATGTCGAGGACGCCGTTCAATTCAAGTATGGGGGAGCAGCTCACGTTTGTCAGGTGATTTCGTTTCATTTTCCTTCATTTTCCCTTTGAGTTTGTAATTTTTAGGTTATTTTGTAGTTTTTAGTTTTTTTTTTGTTTTCGTGAGTTAGAGTCGTCCCAGACACTTGTCCGGTGCCACGTTTTGAGATGAACCCTGAACCTAGGATGCTTAAGAAGTTGGCCTTTTTCGTGAGATTCTGCACGTTTGAGCTAGGTTTTTCCTAAGCGTTGGAGCTTATTAGTCGGCTAAAAAACAATAGGTCGTAATTCTTTGGGAATCCTAATGTTACTTGTGGGGGGTTTAGACGAGGTTGCTAGGCTAGTTTATCGTTTATTCTCTCTATCTAGATGGCCATACTTCGTGTAGACGATGCTTTACTTCACTTTTCTATGAGGATTATTATATCGTACGAAATCGAGCTCATTTTGCATATTTAGAGCGCACACTAACACTCCGCTGTCGATAGAAATAATGCCTAAAAGCATGATCTAAAATCGATATGAGTGCATCGACCTTGATACTCTTTCGATGGTTTGGGTCTAAGTGGTGGGTTGACGATCATCTTTCTACGTCCTAAGGGCATGGCACAATAAAACGCTGCCTACTCCGCTGCACTCTTGAACGAGATGCATGAGTATACCGTCATCGGTAGTCTGGGTCTAAGTAGAGGCTGGATCCCTTCAAATCTGACGTCCTAGAAGCCTAGTGTGTCAGCATAAAAAGAAAAAGAAAAAGAAAAAACAGAAGACATAAAAACAAAAGAAAAGAAAAAAAAAGAAAGAAAAAAAAAGAGAATAATGAAAGAAAGAAGCTCAGAAAAGAAACAAATATCCTCGGTTGTTCTAGGTTTAGCATTTGTCTGAAGTTGGTGGAGAGTGAGAGGGTTACGGTGGCTTGTTTAGTTTGCCTTCGATTTACTTTCTTGTGGGTAGCCTTGGTGAACCTAAGATGAAGACTGAAGAGAGTTACAGTGGCTTGCTTAATTTTCCTTTGATTTACTTTCTCGTGGGTAGCCTTGGTGAACCTAGGATGAAAACTAAAAACTTAATTAGGTCGAATTTGCTCTCGACGTGCTAGTTGATCGGTTAGGTTCGCTTTAGCGATACTTCTAGGAGAAGGTGGAATTCTCGGATTTTGTATACCCCATGTGTTACACGTTTACGTTTGCTTAGGGACAAGCAAACATTCAAGTCTGGGGGATTTTGATTATCTCGTTTTCATACAATATTTCTTGAATTACTACACACGTGTGGGATCGACACCTGAAGTACTACACACGTGTCATGCACTTGCGGGTAGTTTAGGTTATTTGTTTAACTTTGATATCGCATCAGTTACAATAATAGTAAATCCACCAAAACAACGATACTAACAATAACACTAACAATTGAATAATAGTGAATCCACAAGATCAAATGAAGTTCAAATTAAAAGGAGGTTCAAAGAAATCAAATTACAACTCGAAACAAAATATGATGTTGACAAATCAAAGCACAGGTTCTGCTCCATTGGAGAACAGTTCTACTATGAGGGAACAACACACGTTCAGTCCTTTTCTTGACAAAACTGTCTCCATCCCCCTATGATGCAAGCGCCACCACGAATCACTGGCCTTAAAGCTCCTGACCAATAATAGAACCTTCCGCAATCGAACATTCTGCAATCGATGTACATCATTATCTTACATCGTCTACGGTAAAGACCGTTCTCCCTTGCAAACCCTATCGGAAGTGTCTGTGATATCACCAAGTTACATCAGTATAAATGAATAAAAACAAATAAATAATCAAATTATATATGATGACTCGGTTTGAGATCACTTACAAATGAATCTACAGCCAGATTTGAACGCATGACTGGTACAGTGAAAACCCTCTCATCAGGAGTAGCTCTGGTGACGTTAAAGACCATGTCACCTTCGTGACGGAAACGTACAACATCACCAATATGAATGTTTTCTTCGTCATTGAAAACTATCAATCCATTAGTGAATTTGGAGCCATCCAACTTGACTTTCCATGTTCTGTTAGACACATTCGATTTAAACATTATCGTGTTGGTGTCCTTCGTATTCCCGTAAATATACTCATCAAAGAAGATCTTCGGAATATCCTGTAACAAAAAACGAAGAACAAAGTCAAATCTGTACATTCTCTACATGTAACATACCGACAGAGAGTGTTTTAAAGAAGATTACAAGGTAGTATAGATGTTGCACAAGAATCTCTCGAAAGAAATGAGGGAAATGTGGTATTTTCGGAAAAATGGATGGAAGATGATGAGAGGAAAAAATGGATTGGAAAAAAAGGAAACGGCTGGAATTCGAAAAGACATGATATCGAATCGACGTTAGATGGAATTCGAAAAGACATGACCACACGGTCACATGGGTCGCAGGGGTAAAAGGGTCGCAGAGGTAAAAGGGTCGAACGAGTAAAAGGGTCGTAGGGTCAAGGGTCGAATGGGTAAAAGGGTCGCAAGGTCAAGGGTCGAAGGGGTAAAAGGGTCGCGTCGGTAAAAGGTTCGCAGGGGTCAAATGGTCGAAGGGGTAAAAGTGTCGCAGGGTCAAGGGTTGAACGGGTAAAAAGGTCTCAGGGTCAAGGGTCGAACGGGTAAAAGGTTCGCAAGGGACAAATGGTCGCAACCTTTGTCCCTCTGTGACCCTTGGACCTCTCCGACCCTTGGACCCCTGCAACCCTTGGACCCTTGCGACCCTTGTTCCCCTCCGACCTTTGGACCCTTCCGACCCTTGTTCCCCTCTAACCTTTGGACCTTTCCGACCCTTGTTCCCTTCCGACCTTTGGACCCCTGCGACGCTTGTCCCTCTATGATCCTTGGACCCCGGTGACCCTTACACCCCTGCGACCCTTTTCCCTCTGCGACTCTTGTTATAATAATAGTAAATCCACAAAAACATCGATACTACTAACAATAATACTTTCTATTGAATAATAGTTCAAAGGAATGTTGTTCAAATGAAGTTCAAAGCAATCAAAATACAACGGAATTCAAACTATGTAGGCCCTGGTTGAGGGAAAAACTGAAGAGTATGTATATCTCCATCGGAGAACAGTTCGACTTTGAAGGAACAACCCACGTTCAGTCCATTATCGTGACAAAACTTTTTCCAACCCATGTTGATGCTAGCGCCATGTACCACGAGCCTTAGATAGGCATCCCACGTCAGTATGTTAAAAGGACTAACGACGATGAATGAGGAGATTCAATATTAGAATATTATTTTTCTCGAGGAGATTCACTATTAGAATCTTATTGGGAATCACCCTTCTCAATTGATTATCAAATGTATCTTACATCATCTACGACAAAGATGCATTACAACGACACCAAACTAATGCATCTACGACCAGTCTTGATGAATCGAATAAATCGGGTTGAGGTCACTTACCAATGCATCTACGGCCAGATTTGAAAGCGTAATTGGTACCGTGAAAATCCTCTGAGCAGAAGAAGATGACCCTACTTCTGCGGATGATGATGACTGTAGATTACACATATTATCTCCGAAATCGGTGACATGAAAAACCAAGTCACCTTCGTGACGGAAAACTAAGAAATCCCGAATACGAAAATCATGGTCCTTGGAGAAATCTTTCCATCCATCAGTGAATCTTGAGCCGTCACACTTGACTTCCCATGTTTTGTTAGACACATCTGATTTAAGAGTTTTCGTGTTGTTGTCCCTCATTTTCCCGTAAATATGCTCATCGATGAATTTCTTCGAAATGTCCTATAACAAAAATCGAAAAAAGTCAAATATGTACATTCTCTATATTACCATACCAAATGAGAGAGATGAAGGAGATTACGAGGTAGTTCTCCAGAAAGCTCGGAAGAATGATTTGGACGAAATGAGGGAAATGTGGCATTTTTGGCAAAAACGGATGAAGATGATGAGAGTTAAAGAGAGAGTGTGTTGTTATTCGAGAAAAGGAAATGGCTGGAATTCGAAAAGACATGACCCTGATATTGAATCGCTGTCAGATGGAATTAGATAAGACACGATCACACAGTTATATTTTTTTCAAATTTTGGTGAAAAGCTCAGCGAGAAATTTGGTGAAAATGATAAAATGTCAAAAACCAATCAAAATTGAGGGTGGCATGGGTCGCATATATGCGCAATCGACGAATTTATAGGTTTATAATGATAAAATGACAAAAATCAATCAAAACAATATATTTACAACGTCAAACTAATTAATGCCAAATGAGGATCGTATGGGTCGCTTGGTCGCATATATTGATTAATAGATGCGAAATCGATGAATTTACGGGTTTATAATGATAACATGACAAAAACCAATCAAAACATAAACATTTACAACATCAAACTAATTAATGCCAATTGAGGATCGCATGGGTCGATTGGTCGCAGATATTGATCAATAGATGTGGAATCGATGAATTTATGGGTTTATAATGATAACATGAAAAAAAAACCAATCAAAACAATAAATTTACAACGTCAAACTAATTAATGTCAATTATGGTCCGCATGGGTCGCTTGGTTGCATGTATTGATCAATAGATGCGAACTCGGCGAATTTACGAGTTTATAATGATAAATGATAAAAACCAATCAAAACAATACATCCGCAACGTCAATCAATGGTTAAAACAGATTATGACCCATGTGTCCCTAGTTGAGTTGTGTATAAACAATGCATGTGTTTCAAAAGTGATAGTAATATTTTAAGAACTCGTCGGATGAGTTTGAGAAAATTTCAAAAAATACATTTATTATTTTGTTCAAATGTCAATATTATTTATATTACTTTCTATATTGATTCTAAATTAGACATATACAACTCAAATATATTGATAATGGCATGGGTCGCTTGGTCGCATATATGGATCAATAGATGCGAACTCGACGAATTTACGGGTTTATAATGATAAAGAAAAACCAATCAAAACAATAAATTTACAACGTAAAACTAATTAATGACAATTGAGGGTCACATGGGTCAATCAAAGATTCTAAATAAAAACAATACATTTACAACGTCAATCAAAGACTCTGCACGCATTCTATTTCCACTGGAGAGATAGTTCATTAGCCGAGAGTTATCACCTGCCATGTTTTTCGTCTTCCAGTTTTCTGCATTTTTCTTTTTTGGTATTGCAATTCAGAGTTATCTCATGCCATGTACTTTGTGTTCCAGTCACATTTCAAGAGTGACCCAACACCGTCACCTAAGTCAGCCCCGCAACTCGTCAATGACTGCATAGAGACTGAGTCTACCGATTACCAAGACCCTGAGTAACACATAAATAACAAGATTCCCTTCGTCGACAATGGTGAATGTGTCACGAGATCACAAAGGTAAAAAAGATTTTTCATAGAAATTGGGGTTAGATACGCATACTACGAGAAGAGACTAGACGTTAACTTATAAACATGGGTCGGAAGGGTCACATGGGTTGGAAGGGTCACATGGGTCAGAAGAGTCACATGGGTCAGAAGACAGGAACCTGATAGCAAAACGACAAGTCACATGAGTCGGAAGAAAGGATTATGATTGCAAAACGACAAGTCACATGGGTAGGAAGGGTCACATGGGTCGGAAGGCAGGAGTCTGACAGCAAAACGACAAGTCGCATGAGTCGCATAGGTCGCATGAGTCGCACATGGGTCATATGTGGTCGCATGAGGTCGCATGCATCGGATGGATTCCCGTTTAAACTTGATTCTAATTTAATCCGATTGAGGGTCGCATAACGGGTCATATTGGGTCACATGAGTCGGATGGGTCCCCATTTAAACTTGATTCTAATTTAATCCGATTGAGGGTCGCATAACGGATCATATTTGGTTGCATGTCGAATGGGTTCAAGTTTAAACTTGATCCTAATTTAATCCGATTAAGGGTCACATAACGGGTCATATTGGGTTGCATGAGTCGGATGGGTTCCCGTTTAAAGTTGATTCTAATTTAATTCGATTAAGGGTCGACGATTTTATGGATTTCACGTAATTACGAACAATAGATGCAAAATAAGACGTTTACAACATTTAAATATTGATTACATAAGGTCAAAAAGGTTACAAAGGTTACAAAAAAAAGTTACATAAGGTTACATAAGGTCACAAAGGTTACAAAAAATTTGAAAAACCATTCAAGAAAAAAGAAAGGATAGGAAAAGGTTACATAAGGTCTCAAAGGTTATAAAGTAAAGAGCGCCGTGTGTGACCTTAGGTACCGCAGATACAACACGATGTCTACGTCCGCCAATTACCAAGATCTTATGTAATGCAGATACTGCACAATGTCATCCATCAACGTTGTAAGTACTTGTGTGTATCTTCATAGAGACCGAGTCTGACGATTACCAAGACCTTGAGTAACAAATAGACAACACGATGCCATTCGTCCACCACGTGACCTTCGTGACGAAGGTCAAAACGGTCACAAAGGTAATAAGGATTTTCAGAGAATTTAGGGTTAGAGACTTAGACGAAGAAAGGAGAGAGATGGGATTCTCCCGATTCATTCTCATCTCAAATGGGTGTTATGGTGAGACTTAGAAAATTTGATGAACCTTTTAATGTAATGGTAACAGAGACGTGTCGCAATGGTCTTGAGTGTGGTATTGGTAAAACAAAAAGCATAGCTAGCACTGGAAAAGCCAATAGTTTGACATCGAAAAGACTAGTCGAAAGGGTCGCAATAACCAAATGGGTCGCAAGGGTCTCAATGGTGGGCCGCAAGGGTCGCAATGGAAACATGGTTGGCAAGGGTTTCATGGGTCAAAAGGTCGCAAGGGTCGTAACGATCGCAATGTCTGCAAGGGTCGCATGAGACTCTATGACCCAGTGCGACCGTGCGACCCTTGTACCCCTACGACCCTTTGACCCCTGTGACCCTTTGACCTCTGTGACCCTTGTACCCCTGCGACCCTCTTACCCTCTGCGATCCTTGGACCCGTGCAACTCTTTTATTATTATGAAGAAATTTTAAAAAATAACAATGTACCAAATATTTACATCTTCCATTCCAAAAAAATGTACCAAGTATCAAGTTAGTCTCGGGGTGGAGGGATACATTTTCCATTACGAAATATATCAACCGCCATCTTCTCATGCATGGAAGGAGCATTGTTGTCGCAAATGGAGGAAAAAATATGATGCATTCTCATTAATGAGGCTTCTACGAATTTGTAGGAGTAAACACCACAGTCACAAGAGCTTTTGTTCTGTGACAAACCTTCATAATACTCATACTTCTATTTATCTTCTCCAGAGGCCAAAGAAGGAAACCCTCCGAGAATGAGCATCTTGGAGACAGATTTTCTTATCTTCTCAATCACCGGACGATATGTGTTTCCTTCATTCTGCTCTGGCAGTCGTATACTATGATGTATCGGGTCGCGAAATCTGCTTTGATGGCTATCCATTGACATCCTACAAATCGATTTTCTATCAATGGAATATTTAGAACCGAAACAAAGCCTTCGAAATAACTCATTGGTATCTTCGTACTTCTAAATGGATACTTGGCATTAAAAAAATCACTAAGAATTTCCGGCAAAGTTTCCATATCCTCGTACATCCACAGCGTGAACGTCTGCATGAAAGCAACAGGACAAACGTAATAATTCCGATATATGATGGGCATTAATTTCGAGCGAAAAGACAGCACCATCAACACCTCATCTAATTGCTGCAAAAAAAAATAACACATGAATACATATGACACAAAACTCTGTGACTAAGGGTTTAAAAAAACTCACATCATTTTCAAGCCATACGTTGGGCTTTAATATAGTCTCCCAAAACTTTGGCCCCCGAGGAATTCTAGCTTAGATTTCCACACTTGCTCATGTCGAGGTCTCTTCACGAACATATATAGATTAGTCAACTTTTCACCGCTAGCATCAACGAACGAAGGAAATCGGGTTATCCCGCCCTTTCCTAATCCCTTGGGCTTCCACACAAACTGTCATTTCCCTGCAGGTTCTTGAACCACCTTCTTTACGGGTTCTTGAACTACATTTTCTGCGAGTTCTTGAACTACATTTTCTACGGGTTCTCCATCAACATCTTTCAATCGCCCTCTCCCTCGCACTGTTCTTGCTCTTTTCGCCGGCAGAGGTTCAGCATATGCCTTCTGTGATCTTATAGATCGTTTAGATACCGGCGGAGGTTCAACATATAGCGCAGACTCCTTCAATAAAGGTCCAGCACCTGAATAAAATTTACTTCATTAAACATATGGCAACCAATGCGACCTAAGCGACCTTGTGGCCTGTGCGACTAATACGACCTTTTGTGACTCATTTGACCCATGCGACCAATGCGACCTCTATGATGCAAATGATCGTACTTACTTGGTGGTACTTCGACAATAGTGGCGACCTATTGTACAAGACCCACTACTGGAGTATCCTTGGCACGAACCTCATCGGCGACGTCATCGACAGGACCCACTGCAGTATCCTTAGTGTGGACCTCTTCGACAGGACCCACTGGAGCATCTACATAAAATTACTTCATTCAATAGACTCATCGTTTGTTACATTGATGCGACCCTTGCGACTGTGAATCGGTATGATTTGTATTATTGATTACCTCAAAACCAAGTACAATCATATATGTAGATACAAGAAGTAGAAAACCCTAATAGTATGAGAAATTACATAAATACCCCTATATGAGAAATTACATAAATACCCCTACTTCTTATGTGCCCCCTCAAGATGGAGCACCATCGGTGATTCCAATCTTGTGACAAAGTGACACAAACGGTTGACGAGATAAGGGTTTGGTGAGCAAATCCGCAAGCTGATCAGCGAGCTAACATGAGAGACTCGGAGGAGGCCGTCTTGGACTTGTTTCCAAACAAAGTGATAATCCAAGGCAAGATGCTTCATGCGAGAATGAAAGACGGGATTTGCACTCAGATATGTGGCACCAATGTTGTCACAGTATATTACCGGGGGTTCAGGCATAGATACTCCAAGTTCCGTCAAGAGAGACGTGATCCAGCGAAGTTCGGCGGTGGTATCCGCTATAGAGCGATATTCCGCTTCCGTGGATGAGCGGGCTGTAAACTTCTGCTTCATCGAGGACCATGAAATTGGATGGCTACCGAGGTAGGCAATGTATGCCCCGGTAGAGATATATTCATCACGATCCCCTACCCAATCTACATCATTGAAGGCATGTAGAGATGAGGTATTACCCATGGAGAAGAAAATGCCATGATCCCTTGTACCAACCAAATACCGAAGTACCCTTTTGAGAGCTTGAAGATGTTCTGTTGTAGGTGCATGCATGTATTGGGATAGACGGTTGACAACAAAACTGATGTCCGGTC
>CM071863.1:42416910-42475732 GCA_036759665.1 Gynandropsis gynandra
AATTTGTGGCTTTTATTGGTTGAACAAGAGTTGCATAACAAAGACGAACATGACTTAGACAACGGTAAAGAGTTCTTAGAAACGACATGCTTTAAAATTGAAACCGAAGGATGACCTAGTCGAGAGTTCCACTTGGACAAAGTGGTCTTGACACTATGAAGAGCCACAATAGGAGGTTTGGGAGCTACGGGAATCGGCCACTCATAGACACCATCTCTAGATTTTTCGTGAAGTAGACGCTCCCCCGTTTTTAGATCCTTCACCTGAAAATGATCATCAAAAAATTCCACGGAGACTCCATTAGTCCGACATAATTGTTGAATGGAGATAAGATTCTTGTTCATTGTAGGCACACATAACACATGATCAAGATGAAGATATGAATCATGCGATGAGCTAGGGATAGAGAAAGAACCAATATGGGTGATGGGCAACGAGGAGCCATCACCGATTACCACTTCTTCACCACCCTTGTACGGAGAATGGAGCGCCAAATTATTGAGATCGGACGTGATATGATGAGAGGCTCCGCTGTAAAGGAGCCATTGGTCCGGTGCATATGGCGTGACGGTGGTATTGTGTGCCCGCGGTGATCATCTCGTTTTCATACGTATTTCTTGCATGATTTAGGAGACGTTTTCGATACATATGTGATGTTTTACGTATGATTCCGTATCCTTTTTACTTGCTTTCGTGCTTTTCATATTCTTGCAGGTTTTTACGCGTATTTGGACCATTTTGGAGCTAAAGAAGCATGCACGGAGCTAAGGAGAAACTTCGGGGATCATCACGGGACAAACGGGACGAGATTGAGCATGGAAAAGCCTCACCCGGTCGGGCACAACCCTTGCACGATCGGGCAAAACCTACGGCCAATTGTGTGGACCATTTAGCACGACTCGGGCAAGCAATCCTGACCATTTTGCCTTGTGCCCGAGCGGGCACACATGCCATGCCCGATCGGGCATCATTCCAGCCACACCTCCGCACAAACTGCCCTAGCCGCGCCCGAGCGGGTCGCGGCCCGTGACTGCTCAAAACTTAAGTTAAATTAACTTAAAACATAAGGGAACTCGTGGGGCAATTTAGGCAACAATTGGACCGACTTAGGAGGCTTAAAAGGAGGCAAAAAGACGTCATTACAGCAAGCTTACAGAGGAGAAGAATTCAGCAAAGTTAGAGCAGATTCTTGCGAGGAGATAAGCGAGGAGCATGGGAGATCAAGCATGTGTTAGGGATTAGGAGAAGGACCGAAAGGAGAATTCTAGTCCTAGAAAGTCAGGTTTAGAACAACCGAGGTTAGGCCACGAAAGTAGGGTAGCAACGGTTGAGGGTGAACGGGCGAATCACAGAGTTTATGGGTTTAGTTCATGGTGTCAGCCACGAAAGTAGGGGGCAGCTTGTCTAGATCACGTGTCTATGCCTTGAGAGAGGGTAGATATCATGTTAGGATCGTCCGCCTTAGATAGCTTTAACTGGGATTGCATGATAGATAGGTTGATCGCCGGTTTCGGTAGTCTTGTGGTGAAACCGGTTTCCTAGGACGTTTGTCTTATCGTTAGAACCCAAGTAGTTTAGTTACTTTCAGTATTTCATTCCTCATCCACATTCTTTCATTAGCAAGTTTGATTCGTAGTTCGGTTTTAGGTAGTGTTGCGTAGTCTCTGTGGGATCGACACCTAAAATACTACACACGTGTCGTGCACTTGCGGGTAGATTAGGTTATATTTAACTCTGATACGCATCACGCGGCTGCCACGGACGCAGCGAAGAACTCCAATGCGGCGAGGGAGCGGATGGAGGATGCTGACTCCCGTGAGAAGATGGCAGCTGTGGGCAACGACGGGCGCTGTGGCCATGAATTCCACACAATTGGCAGCGTCCTTGATACCCTGAAGATTGCCGATTGTCTTGCCTTCGCCAATTGGTGGCAAGTGTCGTGACCGGCGGCGTGAATTGCAGCGGCATTGATTGAAGGAGTTTGGCTTCATAACTAAGGAGTTTTTCATGAAGCTCCTCAATCGGAATGATGCTGTTTCGAGCATTCACTGCATCAACAATTGGCTTGTAATCTTCCGGGAGTCCATCGAGGATGTATTGGAATAAATCCTCGGCATCAAGTGGCTTGCCGAGAAGCGTTAATTCATCCGCTGTGTTGATGATGGTCCTCATGTAGTCGTCTATAGTTTGAGATCCTTTCGAACTTCGCTTGAGTTGCTCCTTGAGTTGAAGGATATGCCCCCTTGATGCCTTGCCATATGTTTGAGCAAGGAGGAGCCACGCCTCTCGCACGGATGATACACGAGCGACCATCGGCTGTAGTGGAGGAGAGATCGCACCAAGGATTGCCGAGAACAGAAGCCGATCTTGCTGTTTGTATGGGGCAAACGACGGATTTGGAATGGTAATGCCTTCGACGAGGAGAGTAGCATTGGGGACGACGGAATCCGATTGGATAAAGCAATCCAAACGATGGCCTTCAAGTAGAGCACGGATTTGAATGCTCCAAATCAAATAGTTGGAGGATGTAAGCTTGGTCACATTCGACATATTGACCGTGAGAAAACTACCATTGGGTTCATTGGGGTTGAACGCCGGAGTAACGTCGGCTGCGGATGAATTTGACATGGTGAGACGAGGGACGGTTGGTCGGCTGAATGAGAGACATTGAATTGTTGGTTGAACGGGCAATGTCGAGCGGCTGAAGTGGTTGACGTGAGGCGGTCAAGCGGCTGGTTGAACGGGTAATGATCGTTTGAATAAGGGACGTCGAACGGTGGAACAGAGGACGTCGAGCGAGCGAGCGAGCGGGCGAGCGGCTGGACATGGGAGAACGATCGAGCTGCTGGACGTGGGAGAACGATCGATGGCGTGCGTGACAAGTTTGGTGAACGTCGGAAGTCGGGCGAGCGGCTGGGGCTGAGTGCGACTGACTGCGGCCGACGGGTGCCACAGTGGTTCGAGCGGCGGCGGAGAGTGCGGCTGGAAGCGGTCGGTAGCGGCGGAAAGGCTTGGCGGTGCCGGTAAAAGGGATTTTAAGGTTTTGGCCGGTTGAAAAAAAAATTTGACGTAGGTCTTTAGGGCTCTGATACCATGGAATCGGTATGATTTGTATTATTGATTACCTCAAAACCAAGTACATATAGATACAAGAAGTAGAAAACCCTAATAGTATGAGAAATTACATAAATACCCCTACTTCTTATAGCGACCCATGGGACATATGCAATCCATGTGACCAATGTGACCTCTGTGACGCAAATGACCGTACTTACTTGGTGGTACTTTGAAAAGAGCGGTGACCTCTTGGACAGGATCCACTGAAGTATTCTCGGCAGGACCCTCCTTAGTGTGTGTCTCTTCGACAGGACACACTAGAATATTCTCGGCATGAACCTCCTCGTCAGCGACGTCTTGGAGAGGACCCACTGCTGGAGTATCCTTGGCAGGAACCTCGTCGGCAGCATCATTGACATGACACACTGGAGTATCCTTAGTGTGGACCTCTTCGATAGGACCACTGGAGCATCTAAATAAAATTACTTCATTCATTAGACTCATCGTTTGTTACATTGATGTGACCGTGGCGACCCATGGAACATATGCAACCCATTCGACCCAAGTGACCCATGCGACTCTAGCGACCCAGCAACCCTTGCGACCCGTGAGACATATGCAACCCATGCGTCCCATGCGACTCTAGCGACCCAGTGACTTATGTGACCCAACGACTTATGCGTCCCTGCGACCTATCCGACTCTTGTGACCCATGCCGACTCTCGATGGAAATGACTCTCAAATGACTTTTTTCACTAAATATTACTTACTTGGTGGAACTTCATCAAGAGCAATGTTTTCCAAATCCTCTTCTAAGCCATCTTCAGAGTCAACCGGGTCTTCGCTTGGCCCTTTGCTTGACACTGGATTTGGACGTCGAAGGAATTCAAAATCATCATCTCTAACAGTGCCAGAAGATTGGTTTCTGGTGCTTGCATCTTTCTTGGCAGCCTTTGATTTTGGATTAGGCAAATGAAACCCGACATCCCTTAGAAGGTCTCTTACGGCGTTGATGATTCTTTTCTTTGACTTCTTTATTTCCTCTATTAATTTCTGCTCTAGTTTCAGAGGGACTACAACATCAGCATCACATTCTTTTCTCCTTCTCCTTCAGCTTCAAACATCACCTTCTCTTTCTTCATTAGCTTCAGCAACACCTACCCATCCTTCGTCTTCGTCATCTTTCACTCACGCTCTTCTTCCGCTTAGTCCCCTTTTCTTTCCCCTTCTTTTGATCACTAAGAGATGTTTTTCGTGTCAGCAGTTCTTACTTACGGATGTCCTCCCAACAAATACCCTTCGGATATTTACGAAGATGTTCCATTCATATATGAACATTGGGATCGTGGCATCCCTCGTAATCCTCCAAATCAGAAAGTAAAGCTTCCTCTTCGTGTTCAGCACGAAGAATACTTCGAATATCCTGAAAAACAAAAAATAACCATTATTACCCTTTGTGACCCTTGTTTCCCTTGTGATCTTTGTGTAATTGTTACCTTAGAATCTCCCATGCGACTTAAACGACCCTTGCGACTCAATGACATAAGTGACCCATGCGACTCAAATGACCCTTGCGACTCAATGACCTAAACAGCCCTTGCGACTCAATGACATAAGCGACCCAAGCGATGCAAACGACCCATACAACTTAAACGACCCTTGGACCGCCTGCGACGCTCAAACGACCATTGCGACCCAACCCACTAACTGAGACAACCGACTCACTGAGTCGAAGATGGTCATGCAACTCCTGCGACCCTTGCGACTCAACCGACTCACAGACACTCACACCAATTTCAAATCAATAAACCATTTTGTGACTCGACAGCTTGCAAAACCCTAGAAATCGATCTACTTACACTTATTGACGCCATTGAAGATTGACTCGTGCTCACTTCTTCACTGCTGCTGCTGATTCTGGCCGTTTCCTTCTTGCTAACTTCAAATCGATCCCTCTCAAGTTCGAAATCACTTCTTCTTTCTTGCTTTAAACTTTGAAACATGTTTTCACGTCAAAAAATTGTTTGTCTTTCTTGCTTTTATATGGTTTGACAGTTTTTCACGTCGAAAAAATGCAAAACGCGTATTTTTTCACGTTAAAAATTAAGGGAAATTTGTCTTTTCTTCAGTTTTTTCCTATTTAATAATTTTTTTCACGAGGGTATTTTTGAAGCACTTTAGTCCTACGAGAGTATATCTAATATTCCGTCATTTTGTAGCTATGACATATACACATTTCCTAAAACAAACATTACAATACGAAAGATTCCTTCCGAGTTGAACTCAAGGAGCCCTTCAGTTGCGTTATGTAAGAAGAATAAGAATGCACAACTGCTTTAGATCCCAATCCAACGGCTCACATCAATTTTTCTCGCGAACTCATGAAGTGAAGCCCTCTTTCTTTGTCCACTTCATTTGTGCCTCTCCCACTTCTGTTTATTCCATTTTTCCTCTTTAGATTATTTTTCCACAAAAAGGAAAAAAACATAAAGAGTAAAAAATTATCTATCGTCTTCAACGACCATTGGATTATCTCTCACCTTTTCTCCTCTCTCTCTAGTTTTTTGTTTTTCAAGACAAGAATTGCTTCTCTAATGTCTCTGTGAACCTTGTTCCGGATGAAAGTTATATGCATGTTCTATGATATTAAATAGTTTTGGGGTTAAAATGTAATTACTGAAAAGTTAAGTACTATAAATACAAAGATAAATAGTTTTTCTCATACGACATATTCTTCTGAAAGATCAAATTCCTAGCCACTAGAGAGAAACGAAGAACGAAAAGGATCAGTTTCGTTCCCGACCAAATCCGCACCAACTGTTGACCGCAGATCCAATCGCTGCGTGGATACACGTAGAGGGCTTGTCCTTTCAAGTCTAACATCCTGTTGCTGTCAAATTCGCCAACAACAGGTAACATCGGAATCGTTCCTCATGTTTTTTGTTCAAACCCTTTGAATCCAATCCTGAACATGACTAGATCTCGAATATGGGTTGTTAAAATTCGCTTTTGCACCCACGTAGCAACCCAACAGTAGTATCAAAGCCTCTGGTCGTCTGTTTCTAGGATTAGGATTCATTTTAGGGCGTAAAAATGGATCAAATTCCATCTAAATATTCGTTCGTCGTAGACATATGAATAGGCTCTTGTTCACATGGTACGACCTGACTATCAGGAGGCATGTAGTTCAAGGATGTTATTCATATGTCTATGAAATTAGATGTCTAGTGAGAGGGAACAATTAGTTCTTGTAGACGCCTGGACTATCCCGGGGACATGAACTTAATTGTTATCCGACCATGAGTTGAAGGATAAACTCTACTGTATCAATAGGGACGACCTGACTACCAGGTGACTATGTGATATAGAGCCGCACTTCATTAACAACGATTTTTATAGGGATAAATTTTTGTTAAGAATTTATTTTATATGGTTGGGAAACGTCTTGATTACCAACGGGCTTAGGCATATAGTTGTAGATTAATGCTAGTGAGAAATAAGATTTCTGATGTTATTGTAACATTGATTAACGAGCATATCATTTAGATAAAATCCATGTCTTTGAGATATTTACGATGTCTAACTCTCTTTTGTTAATGTTCTCTTTGATTTTACAGATCTCTCGAGAATGTCTCAATTCAATCTGCGTCCTATTCTCGAGACCAACAAGCTTGTTAGGGAAAACTTCGATGAATGGCAACGCAACTTGCGTCTGGTGCTAACTAATGAGAAACTGAACGATGTGATCAATAAGCCAGCTCCTCCAACACCAGATCCAGTAAACTATGTTGAGTTCTTCGCACTGGTGGCGCACATGGAGACAGTGAGGATTTTAATAGCACAAGCGACACATAATGGGTGGCAAATCCACCATATGGACGTAAAGTCTGCATTCTTGAATGGCGAATTGGTTGAGGAGGTTTATGTTCAACAACCACTTGGGTATGTCGATGATAAGAACAAAAAATGCAGTCTTTAGATTGCACAAGGCGTTGTATGGGTTGCGACAAGCACCACGAGCCTAGAACATGAAGCTGGACAACACATTGGCATCGCTTGATTTTGAGAAAAGCCCACTAGAACATGTTGTATATCGACGGGCAAAAGGAGACGAGATCTTGCTTGTGGGAGTGTTCGTAGATGATCTTATCATCAAAGGTTCAAACAACAGTGACATCAACAAATTTAAAGACGAGATGCTAAATATTTTCAGTATGAGCGATCTAGGCTTGTTGAGGTACCACAAGGTAACGACAATATCACGTTATGTTAGAGTGCTTACGCAAAGAAGATTCTGGAGTCTTCTGGGATGGCATATTGCGATCCTAGATCAATGCCAATTGAGCATAGATTAAAGCTAAGCAAGTAAGATGGCAGTGTTACTGTCGATGCCACAAAGTATCGCATCATTGTCGGAAGTCTGCGATATCTTGTGAACACGAGGCCAGACATAGCTTATGTTGTGGGCATTGTCATCCGATACATGGAGAAGCCGACTACACAACACATGATAGGTGTGAAACATATCCTACGTTACGTGAAAGGAACAACTCTTTTTGGGTATCGATACAAAAAACATGAGAATATATCACTTCAAATGGTCGGTTACAGCAATAGTGACTTAGATGAAGAGAAAGATGATCGAAAGAGCACCACAGGTACGGCATTCTTTCTTGGTACAAGCTTGATTTCTTGGGCTTCTCAAAAACAGAAATTTGTGGCGCTCTTATCTTGTGAGGCCGAGTATATTGCGGCAGCCACGGCCACATGTCAAGCTATTTGGTTAATTCGTCTCATAGGAGAGCTAACAGGAAAGAAACCCAAATGAGTCAAGATGCTGGTTGATAATAAGTCGGCAATAGCTCTCTCCAAAAATCCGGTGATGCACGATCGAAGTAAACACATTGATACAAAGTATCACTTTATACGGGGATGGATCGAAAAAGGAAATATTGACAATGATCACGTGGACACTGGAGAACAGCTTGCAGATCTATTAACAAAAGCTCTTGGTCGATTAAATTTATTGAACTCAGAAAGAAGATGAGGTTAATAGAAATCAAAACGATGTATCATGGTTAGGGAGTGATTTGTTGACAAAATAATCATATGATAAATTTTTATTTTTATTTTTTATTTTAGTCATAAGTGCTTTGATTTGTTCAAAGCACATAATCCAGTCATTTGTCAGTTCTCATAAATTCTTCACGTGGAGTAGCATAAGTCATACACCACTTTTTATTTTTTTAATATAAATAATGATAACATGAGAATAGCTAAACCACTTAATCGACACAGAAAAAAGTTCTTCTTCTTCCTCTGCTCATTTTTCTCTTTGTTTCAGTTTTCTTTCTCAAGGTTATTAATGTGGAAACTAAACTTAAATGTTATCGAGAATATTGAGGTTTCCTTCTTGTGGAAGAAATTTGGGTGAATCTTCGTTTACCTTATGAACAAACACCGAATGCAAGAAAATAGAATAAGAATAAAAAAACATAAAATAGGTTTATGTTGGTTTTGCCCTTGGTTCATGAGCTTAGAATTTGATTAAGCTCATGACATCTCTTCTCTCATGATCATAGTGCAAACAAAAAATGGGAAAACCTTGTGAAATTTTTTGTTTGCTCTTATATTATGTTGCTGGAAACTATGAGGTTTTTTAGGTTGCAAAAAAAATATGGTTGAGTTGGTGTTTTTGGGTGAGTGTATCTTCTCTCCCTCTTCATGTTAGTTATATATAAAAGCATCATACAAAAGCAAGTATCCTAGTTCACATGTCTAGGTCTCTAACAACATATCACTATCTATATTCTGCATAAAAGTTGACCATTACATAGGCCATAACCGTTTTTGATTCTCTGCATTTTTCAGACTTGTGTTTTTTTTCAGTTTTAGGTCATTTTCATTTGATTTGGGCTTTTGGGCTTCTTCAACATTTGGGCTGGACTGCAACGGGCTTCTCCACCTTGTTTTAATCTGAGCTTCGTAAGGGCTTGCTCCTGGTGGCCCATCTCCTTCATTTTCAGATTAGGGGTCATCCTCCTTTCACCAATTCTAGGGTTTTCAGCCCCCTCTCCATTTCGCCTCTGCTCCAGCGAGTCTGCCTCTTCTCCGGCGAGTTTGCCGCCCGCCCGTGCGTCACCGCCCGCCCGTGCTCCGGCGCCTCCTCGCTTCTCTGATGACAGCAGCAAGGGTAAGATTCCAACACTCCCTCTGGAACCCTTAGTGCTGTCGGTCGAGAGTTTGGATTTCTTCTCCGCCTCCGCAGGTTCCTTCTCCGTCGTCGCGGGTTCCTTCTCCGTCGGCTTCTTCTCGTAGCTCTCGGCGTGCCTCTCCTCCAGGCTGCTCGCGGTGCTTCTCTTCTCCAGGGTTCTCACGGTAAGCTTCATGGTTTCTCTTCCCATTGTTGAGTCTGTTTTAGATATCTCCGTACTTACTTGTGCTTCGTTCTTTATTTCATGAGTTTTGGAGTAATTTCCAGCAGCGAATTCTCCATGCTTCTCCTTCGATTTCGGTAAGTTTGTAGTATCCTTATGCTTTGGTGTCAGGGTGTTTTGTTGATTTTTGGATGCCTTCTCTGTGTTTTTGCATAACCAGTAGCGTTTTCCAGTCTCATTTGCACGTTTAGAGTAGCTTAAGAAATCCCATTTTAGTGGGTAGACCTTAGCAACCGTAGGAATAACAGCAATTACACTACCTCCCTCATCGCCGATTCTGCATTCGTTCTTTGTAAAAATAACTTGGTAGCCCTTCCTTGTCATTTGTGCTATGCTTAGTATATTTGCTCTTAGTTTTGGAACTAAGTATACATCTCTAACAATCTTTCTTCTTTTTGTTTGTTGTGACAGATATATCTCCCTTTCCAGCGGTCATCAACAGCTCTCCATTTCCCAATCGAATGGAAATTCAAACACTTCTATCCGGTATGTAAACTGCTCATCATGGTGCGTCATGTGGTTTGACGCACCGCTGTCCAACAACCAAGTATCTTTGTATATGATTTGTTGCTTATCTTTGTTTGCTGTAAACAATAGTTCGTCGTTGTCGCTTTCATTTTCTTTTGTTTGATGTGCATGTCCATGTGTTGGCTGTATTTTTCGGTGTTTGCATTCTTTGGCTTGATGTCCTGTTTTGCCACACACAAAGCATGGTCCCTTAGGTTTATATTGCATAGTTTGTTCAGCATTGGTACTTTTGAAGTAGCATTCGTCCTCGTTATGGTTGTTTCTCTTGCACACATTGCACCACTATCCCGTGTTTGTTTTCTGGTTTGTTTTGTAAGCTTTAGGCTTACTAGAATCGCCATAATTTCCAGCTCGTTGTGGCTGGAAACTAGCCTTGAGTGCTCCCTCTCCTTCACTTCTTTTTTGGCTTAGAACCCTTTGCTCTCGGTTTTATAGCGCATTGATTAGATCTGAAACTGTTAGGGTCTCTTTAGTTTTAGTTTGTTCTATTACCTCAACTGAAACTTCGTAGTCCTTGGTTAGAGAACCTAGGATCTTCGAAGCCAACTCATTGTCCGTAATCTTTTCGCCATAGCTCCTCATTTCCGCACCTAAGTCAGTAACTCTTTTAGAGTACTCCTTAAGTGATTCCCTTTCCTCCATCGAAATATCCCAAAACGCCTTTTTTAGTTGATGTAACCTAACCATTACAGCTCGCTCATCTGCTTGATATTCTCCTTTTAATGCTTCCCATGCTGTTTTTGCTGATTCTATCTCTTGAATTTGTGTGAAAATGTCTCCTGTGACAGCTCGGTGAATGATTCTTAATGCTCTTTGATCTTTTATGTATTTTTCCTTCCACTCCTTCAAGTTATCTTGTTGTTCTTGAGTTGCATTTCGCCCAACCCTAGGCTGTTCCGGTAGTCCCTCGGACACCACTTCCCATAACTCTTCCGACCTAAAAATGGTCTTCATCTTTGCTACCCAAGCATTGTAGTTCTTCCCTTCGAAAATGGGCACAAATTCCTCTTTTGTGCTCATTGTTGCTTCTCCTCTTAGTTTTTAGAATTTTTCCTATCGTATGTGATAGAAAATACCTCTTTCTTGCTTCTGCTTCCTCTTGGACAGATTTAGTGTTTCTCCAGTAACTTGTGCTCGCTTGTGATTTGTTGCGTGTGAATTTTTTGTGCATTTCGGTCTCCTTGAACCATTATCGCTCTGATACCAATTGCTGGTTTTGCCCTTTGTTCATGAGCTTAGAATTTGATTAAGCTCATGATCTCTCTTCTCTCATGATCATAGTGCAAACAAAAAATGGGAAAACCTTGTGAAATTTGTTATTTGCTCTTATGTTATGTTGGTGGAAACTAAGAACAGTTTTGAGGTTTTTTAGGTTGCAGAGAAAATATGGCTGAGTTGGTGTTTTTGGGTGAGTGTATCTTCTCCCCCTCTTCATATTAGTTATATATAAAAGCATCATACAAAAATCTTAGTATCCTAGTTCACATGCCTAGATCTCTAACAACATATTAGTATTTGTATTCTGCATAAAAATTGACCATTATATAGATCATAATCATTTTTGATTCTCTGTATTTTTCAGACGCGTTTTTTTCAGTTTCAGGTTATTTTCATTTGATTTGGGTTTCTGGACTTCTTCAACGTTTGGGCTGGACTGCAACGGGCTTCCTTCACCTTGTTTTAATCTGGGCTTCGTATGGGCTTGCTCCTGGTGGCCCATCTCCTTCATTTTCAGATTAGGGGTCATCCTCCTTTCACCAATTCTAGGGTTTTCTGCCCCCTCTCCATTTCGCCTCTGCTCCAGCGAGTCTGCTTCTTCTCCGGCGAGTTTGCCGCCGGCCCGTGCGTCACCGCCCGCCCGTACTCCGGCGCCTCCTCGCTTCTCCGATGACAGCAGCAAGGGTAAGATTCCAACAGTTTATCCTTCTTATTGACTTGTTAGTTATCTCTGCATGACTTCTAATTCAGACATCAGTTCACGTTTAACCTGTCGAGAAGCCTCTGAGCCCTTTACTCTAATACTTTGAGAAATTCATATTCCATAAGAAAAAAGAATAGTGAAAGGATATCGGGATATACATCCCTTGTATTCATATTGTACGTGTATAAATAGCTATATATTATATCTGGTTGCTAGATATTTTTCTTGTGAACTTGGAATGTGTATTTTCTGTCTGGTGGAGATGGTTGAGAAATTATAGCTTTTGTGGTTTATAACTTGCATAGAATTACTTGTTTTCATTGACCACTTGAGGTGTGTTGTTTCTGTTTCAGCCATTGAAAATATAATGAAGGACCTTAAGGTGGATCCTCTTGCCAAGATCACCAGCTCTGGCATTGACATAGGTACCTTCAATTTCTTTATTTTCTTGAATAAAAATATGTAACTTGGGATAAACCCTGAGGTCACAAAGATATATATGTTATGTTCTGATGATGGTGACAACGATTTTGAAAATGTCAGCATTAGTAGACAGAGACTTATGTTTTTGTGCTTTTTCTGATTCACGGGTTGGGGTATTCAAGGTTTCTGCGAAGGAGAGCAGTCAATCTGACTCAAGGTCAGAAGACGTGAAACGTATTGTTGCTGAAGATGATGCAGATTATGAATCTCTTAAGACATACCAAGGCTTGCCTTGTCCTTATGGTGGCTACTATGGATTCTACTATCTAGGTTGGGTTCCTCAAACTGATAAGATTGAATCTTTTTGCGATTTAGCAATGGGAACCTAAGTTTGAGGTTCCATACATGTGATTATATCTGTAATAGTGTCTTGTAGTTGAAGAAGCAAAAGATCAAGGATATAATGGCTATGGAACGGAACATCAACATCCGGTACGCTTCTGATGAAGAAGGTGGGAATTACTCTATGAATCATGTTTTTAGTTGGGACAATGGTTAACATGAAATAATTCTATGTGAGCCATTTAGGTTATGCAAGGGGGGAAATGGTTCTTTGATCTACTTACTGGCTGGAATCCAACCTTATGATGATGGAACACCTACTTGCTTGTAAGCCCTATTGGTGTTGACACTTAATGCACAAGTCAGTCGTTGCATGCAATGCTCCAATGTTTACAACTCATGCATATCTCCTGAACCCATATGGTTATGAGGATTTTATGTTACAAACCTACTCGTGGGACCCATCTCTTCTTGTCGGAGATGGAGCGTCACCAAACGCATATGAATACAGTGTAGTTGCAAATTCTATATGCATGAGACAGAACATATCTTCTTCGAGTCATAATTACGGTCATCATTCGAAGAGCAAAAGGGACCTCTCTTCTTTGAGTGGCTTACCAGGACAGGGCATAGGCCATCATCTTAAGACCCCATCAAGGTGAAAAGTTTCTCATCTTCCTTTTTTATGTTCTTTAATTTTCCTTCAGTAGATGTTCTCACGTTTTTCTGTGTATCTGTTTATCTTGTATACTTTGAAGAATGGCACAGTTATCCAACCAGATAAATAGGGAAATGCTACTTCCCATTAACATCATTTCCGATGAATAATCAAGAAAGAGGGGGAATGTACTACCCAACTGGCGCCATAAGGACAAGGGATAGAGCTTTTGATTGGACTGCCACCGAAAAGGAGAAAGCAAGAAACAAAGTTAATGGTGATAGTGTAAGCAACGTTGCTAATGGCCAAGCTAACCTTGTTCCCAATCCCATGACAAGAATGATAAAAAGCAATTTGATAGCTTCTTTTATTAGAAGGGATCAATATAACCTCCTTAACTTTCAGACCAAATATGATCATGTTTTTTTCTTCGTGATCAAATCGTACAGCGAAAGATGATACTCACAAGAGCATCAAGTACAATGTCTGGTCCAGTACACTGAATGGTAATAGAAAGTTCGCCAATGCATACCAAGAGTCTCAAAAGAGGATCGCAGAGCAAGGTGGCAAGTGGTAAAAAAAAATAGAAAGACAATGTTAACCAATAATAAGAATTAAAAGACAAAAATATTTGAAACGATATCACTCTTTATCTACGAATCAATCTTTTAAGTACAATTGAATTTTATTACAATGTACTTAAGATTTCCGCGGATAATTCCCTCTGAATTAAATGTAACTAAAAAATTTATTGTTTCTTTCACATACACTCAGTATCTCTCTAAATACCCTTCCACGACACCGTGAACAACTTTCACTTGTTTGCAATACAAATTCGATACCTAAACCTAGATGCGTCAACTCGTTTTTATAAACTTCTCGTGAAACCAAGAACAACTTTCGATTATCTAGTCTCACACAATTCCTCTTTTTTTACATCACTTTTTCAATTTGATGCCCCCTTTCTTCTCATTCCTTTTCCACTTTGAATTTAAAATTACTTGAGCCATCTTTCTTCTCTTTTAATTTCTCAACTAACTAATTTGTCAAAACAACTTAACATATTCCTAAAATATTGCATTTATAATCCTCCCCTTTGAATTCTTATCGCATAAATACAGACATTTTAAAATGCATAAACATAGAATTCAAACACATAAATGCAATAACAATCATCCACATAAGTTCAGACATTTAAGTACACTCAAAAAAACAAGTCCAGTTCAAACAACCAAACAATTGCACTAAAAAAATAAGTTCAAAATAAAAACGAGCTTTCAGCTAAAATCAAGTCCATTCAATTTTCTCGTGGTCTTTTTCCCACGGCTTTGCTTGATTGAGCCCTCCTCTCTTGTTCTCCCCTTGTTTATGTGATAAAAAAAATTCATATTAGCCTCGAAAACAAATAAAAATAAAACAAAATTAACTTGTCATTGCATTGATTTACTCTTCTTCAGCCTTGATAAAGTCTTTAATACCTTTTGAATGTGTTGTAATTCGGTCACCACGTCTTACAGCCGTTTCTCTAAATTTATGATGTCTTGTGCAACATCATTCTCATTATTCCTTGTTTCTTTTATGGTAGCATTTTGGTGACATAGCGTTTCTAAAAAATAATCCATGGAGGAATTTTCTCTCTTCTTTCCTCCTTACCAACAACATCAGAAATTTACTGAACTAAGATATTCCGGATCAGACATGGAAATGATAGAATAAATTATCGCGCGTTTGAAAATCTCACTCCAATTAAGATCCAAAATTACTTTCCCAAGATTGAAAGGAATCTTCTTCTTCACACAATAAAGCAGAAATGTTGTATCATGCCGAATACCATCAGTCTTCTTATTTGATATCCAATTAGTTCAATAGATTTTGTTCAGCAAGGCATATTACCAATTCAGCTTAGAATTTGGAATTTGTCCCGGCCAATTCATCAGTTCCTTATATGTCATCTCTTGGGTGACCTTATCAATATCAAGGTCTATTTCCAATTCTTTTTACCTCGAGGTTTCCACGTTTCATGTACCAAAAGATTTGTTAATCAACTCAACATCAAATCGCACAAAATTTCTCCTCATGTACACTTGACCAAACATATATGATCCTACTTTTTCAATGCCTGAGTTCAAGTTTTCATAGAACTCATAGATTAACTCCTTACATACAGGGACAATGTTTGTCACTGCATTGGGAGTCCGTGCGGGCTGGACAAGATCCCGAGTCGTGCTGTGTTTGCTGGAGCAAATAGCTCGCGCGAGCTAAGGTAGACACCCCGTGCAGGGTAAGTGTTGAATGTGATCCGCTCGGGCTGATCATGGACCCGAAGCATGCTGAAAGTGGTAGGCATGAAGCCCACGCGGGCTAAGGTATCCACCCCATGGGGGTTGCTTCTCCTTTGACGTAGAACAGTCATATTTTGCGGCATTCGTTCGTGTTTGTGTCCTGGTATCTCCATTCACTGCAAGACACGAGAAAACACTAGAAGAGGGCTAAATGATGCTTCATGCTTGGTAAAATTCTAATGAATGATGAAACTAACTATAACAATAGACGAAAATACTATGACAAAATAGACGTTGTCACTTATCCATATCAAGGTTTATTTCCAATTCTTTTTAACTCGAGGTTTCCACGTTTGATCTACCAAAAAGTTTGTTAATCAACTCAACATCAAATCGCACAACATTTCTCCTCGTGTACACTTGAGCAAACATATATGATCCTAGTTTATCAATGCCTGAGGTCAAGTTTGCATAGAACTCATAGATTAACTCCTTACATACAGGGACTATGTTTGTCACTGTATTGGTAAGACGCCATTCAACCAGTACATCCTACAAGGGTAAATGTTTGAATTGATTAACATTCAGACATCTCTCACTTAAAATTTCCCTTTCCTTTAGAGTTCCATACCTTTAAGCTCCTATTTCTAAATATAATTTCTTCAAGAAAGCTTGCTGGTTTGAAAACTCTTGATGTGTGGGTTGTCTTTGATGTTCAGATCTAGTTCCTGAATCTTCTTTAACATCATTTTGTTGAAAATTTCCATCTGACGATGAATCTGAACTTTCTCTTTGTTTTTATGTTTTGGATGAAGAATTAACATAAATTGTAGGTTGTGGAATAGGTTTTGCATTACCTTTCTCGGAGCCACTCTTTTTCTGGTGATAGTTTTGAAACGCTTTCTATTTATTCTCGGCGGATTGTCAGTAAATACGAGATCGACTATCCTAACTTCTTCATTGTTGTAAAAATCTTTTCTTCTCCTCTCTTTGAGATGATTCCTGGACCTTTTGTGTTCATCTTCAATTTTGTGTTTATGATCTGCAAAGCAACTACACTTTTTTCTTTGGCAAGAGCAATTAGGATTTTTGAAATTTTATTCAAATGTGAGGCAGGGTTATTTCAAAAAGATATTATAAAAGCTTTAAATTAGAAAACTGCACCAGTCACGTCAGTCACCTAAGCACATCACAAAAAACAAATTCTGAGTAAACTGCCTGTTTCTTCAAAAATAATCACTTTGTTTTGTTTTTCACATTTATTTATGAAACATTATCCAATTAACTAAAAAAATGCACAAGTAAAAATTTCAGTCTGTTAAGAACAAGCAAATAACTTATCAGATTGACTTTGAAGTACACTAACTCAAATTTTTTATTCACTCAATTTAACAAAACTTCATATACACCCTTTTTTAAAAAGAATCATAAGTCATCAGCTTGTAGGACGTTGTTTAGATATTCTTTTGTTCATACAACAAGCTCCTTGATTATTACCTTTTTACGGGTATACTCTTATGTATCAAGTTCAACATAGAGGAGTATTTAAACAAAAGTTTGCTTTGTATCATTAGGACGTTATAACTGAAACTGATTACCTCTCAACTTAGACCCGAATTTATACTCATAACAATTATTCTTACATCTACACAAAATATTTCGCACATAACTGTTAGTGGAGTAAGTGACTTAATAAGAGCACTCAAATAATTTTAAAGAGTACTTAATAACAAACTGAGTGTACTTAAAAATGAGTGTGTCCAACAAAAAACTTATACTTCAAACTGAGTGTACTTAAAAATTGAGTGTGTCCAAAATAAGCAACAACACTTATACTTTATTTTTCTTTTTCTCAATAAGATCACAATTTTTAAACTTATCATCATTTTTTTTATTCAATCAGAACATATTTAAAAAAAATATTAGAGTTCACAAATACCTAGTGATTTTCTTAAAGAAAAAACTGATTCAAAATCTAAAAGTTTTGTAAAAATATCCACAAACTGACGTTCAGTTGGAACATATTCCACTTTCATTTGCTTTTGTTCAACCTTCTCGCTTAAAAAATGATGTCTAATCTCAATTTATTTCGTTTTGGAATGCTGAACATGATTTTTTGAAATATAGATTGCACTCATATTATCTCATAAAGAAACAAAGGTTTTGAACTCATACCATAATCCATCATGATCTGATTCATCCAGATTAATTGTGTACAACAACTTTCCAAGGCAATGTATTCAGCTTCGGCTACTTTTTACTATGCCAAGACACTAAGTTATTCCCAAGAAAGAAACATCCTCCTAATGTGTTGTTTCTATCATCTGCATTACCTTCCCATTCTGCATCACTAAATCCAGCAAATTCGCAATTTGTATCTTTTGTGTAAACAATACCATAATTTGATGTACCTTTCACATAATTTATTATCCTCTTCACTGTCATCAAATGATATTTCTTAGGTTTAGCTTGATATCTGGCACAGATTCCTACACATAAACACAAATCAAGTCTACTTGCATTAAGATAAAGCAAACTTCTAATCATGCTTCAATAAAGCTTTACTTGCACATCCTCTCCCTTTGAGCCTTTAGTCAGTTTTTTGGTGGTTGACATAGGTGTACTCGTTGACTTAGTTTGATCAATTTCAAACCTCTTGTCCAGATTCTTCGCGTATTTGCTTTGGAATATAAAAAATTCTTCATCTAGTTGCTTCACCTGTAAACCAAGGAAGTAACTAAGCTCACCAAACATGCTTAGCTCAAACTCATCTTTCATGGTTTGTACAAACCAATTCACTTTAACCTGCAATTTTGATCCAAAAACAAATATCATCAATATAAATTTGTACTACCAGAAGGACATCACATGTATTATGAATAAATAAAGTATTATCTACTCTCCATTTTTTGTAGTCGTTCTTGATTAGAAAGCTTTTCAATCTTTCATATCACGCATGTGGTGTTTGTTTAAGTCCATACAGAGTTTTCTTCAACTTGTAACCATGATCGGAATGATATGGATCTTCAAAACCTTTTGGTTGTTCAACATAAACCACTTCTTGCAGAATTCCATTTAAAAAAGTGCTTTTGACATCCATCTGAAACAATTTAAAACTAAGAGAATAAGCAACTCCAAGTAATAATCTAATGGATTCGAATCTAGCAACTGGTGTAAAAGTCTCATCAAAAGTCCATGTGATGTTGAGGAGATACCTAAATATTGGAAGATATCTCCTCAAAAGTCCATCGGCATTTTCTGGTGGAAAATTGGAAGATACCTAAACTTAATCTTGATAAAACTGAAACTTGTAAACCATGACAATTGGAGAAACAAGTTAAGGTTCATCACAAGAAAATGCCTGATGTTAAGACCAAAAAGTTACTAGAACTTGTACACGTAGATTTGATGGGACTAATGAGGACAAAAAGCTTTGATGGAAAAAGATATGTTTATGTATTTGCGTCTATTTTTAAGTTCAATTTCCCCTTTCTTCTCATTCATTTTCCACTTTGAATTTGAAATTACTTGAGCCATCTTTCTTCTCTTTTAATTTCTCAACTACCTAATTTGTCAAAACAGTTTAATACATTCCTAAAATATTGCATTTAGAATCTCTCTCTCTCTCTCTCTCTTTGAATTCTTATGACATAAACACAAACATTAGAGAATGGACAATATATAATTCAAACACATAAATTAAATACAATCATCCATATAAGTTCATACATTTAAGTACACTTAAAAAACAAGTACAGATCAAACAACCAAACAAGTGCACTTAAAAAAATGAGTTCAAAATAGAAACGAGCTTTCGGCTAAAATCAAGTCCATTCAATTTTCTCGTGGCCTTTTTCTCGCGGTTTGCTTTATTGAGCCCTCCTCTCTTGTTCTTCCCCTGTTTCTATGATAAAAAAAAATCATATTAGCCCTAAAAACAGATAAATATAACAAAATTAACATATTAGCCCTAAAAACAGATAAATATAACAAAATTAACTTATCACTACATTTATTTACTCTTGTTCAGCCGTGATAAAGTCTTTAATTCCTTTTGAATGTGTTGTAATTCGGTCACCACATCTGCCAGCCGTTTCTCCAAATTTATGATGTCTTGTGCAACATCATTCTCATTATTCCTTGTTTTTTCTATGGCTGTATTTTGTTGACACAACATTTCTCAAAAATAATCCATGGAGGAATTTTCTCTCTTCTTTCCTCCTTACCAACAACATCAAGAATTTGTTGAACCAAGATATTCTGGATCAGACATGGAAATGACAGAACAAATTTTTGCGCATTTGACAATCCCAGTCCAATTATCTGATCCAAAATTACTTTCCCAAGATTGACAGGAATCTTCTTCTTCACACAATAAAGTAGAAATGTTGCATCATGCCGAATACCATCAGTCTTCTTGTTTGGTATCCAATTAGTTTGGCAGATTTTGTTCAGCAAGGCATATTCCCAATTGAGCTTAGAATTTGGAATTTTTCCCGGCCAATTCATCAGTTCCTTACCTGTCATCACTCAGGTGACCTTATTGATGTGGTTAATCTCAAGTAATAAAATGTCTAGACTAACGCTTCCGCAAGAATACGGATGGTATAATACCAAGGCCGAACACGAGGAATCGATGCAACTCTAAAGCTAGTAAATTGATGAACAAGACGGTAAAAATCAATGAGTGTTTGGAATGCAATAAAACTAAACTAACTAACTAACTAGCTAACAGTTTGAATTCAATTAACTAAATACCACAGGTTTCGAGAGATGCACGATGATGCAACGAAGTTCTAACAAGATCATGGTTATAGATATCATTACGTATTCGGGGAATTCAAGCTCTTTCCTAGGGAATGACTCTCCTGATGCCTAAACCCACTATCTAGAAAGTGTACTACCAATCTCTCAATTGTGTAATCTCACCTACTTGATGCATTAAGATCTCTATCCTAATTCCTAAGTTCAATTAACCGACCAGCCAAGGTTCTAAATCAATTGAGACTTCATATCATGGCTACGTTCCAAAATCTAATTCATCTCCCAATGTAATTAGATTTTTATAAACATTCATTCAAGCTACCAACAAGAATAAAAGCTTTACGAACAACCAATCAATCCGAAACGAACAAATATTATAACTAAGCATTAAGAACAAAACTTCATTACATATCGGCAAAGCTCTCTAACCCGTGGCTATGGACCTACTCGAACATGAACTTAGAAAATGAAACACGAAAGATAACTATATTAACCATGGATAAAGAATGAGATCCCTCCCTATTCTATTACTGATGTCTTCAACAGCTCCTCCACGCTTCAGCTTCATCGCTCTGTCCTTGTCTTCGTGTGCGTTCTGCTCCCTCTCTACTCTCTCTACGTGTGCTCTATTTTCTCTCAAACTTTTTGTCCGAATTGTGCTAATTGAATCTCTCCCCTTTTGCCCTTTTTCTCCTCTTTCCTTTCCTCTCTTCTTTCCTCTTTGTCTTTCTCCTTTTATCCCTCTCCAGCGGCTGGTATTTCCTCTTTCTTATAGCAACTGCAGTTTTCCTTTTCTGAGTGTTTCCATCTCTTGCTTTTCCATTCTTGTGTAATTGTCAACGTTTCCTCTCTATTTTCCAGCCATGTAGCTCCCATTCCTCTTCTCTAACCATATTTCCTTTTGGTTTAAGCAGCTAGCACTTTCCTTTTCTTGTTTGCTGATTTTTCTTTTTTGGTTTCTGCAGGCGACAAACACGACCCGCGCGGGCTGGTGAATGCCCCGCACGGACTGGCTTGGAGATGGGAGTCCGCATGGGCTGGACAAGAGCCTGATTCGTGCTGTATTTGCTGGAGCAATGAGCCCGCGCGGGCTAAGGTAGACACCCCGTGCAGGGTGAGTGCTGAATGTGATCCGCTCGGGCTGATCATGGACCCGAAGCGTGCTGAAAGTGCTGGACATGAATCCCGCACGGGCTAAGGTTTCCACCCCACGGGGGTTGCTTCTCCTTTGACGTAGAACGGTCATATTTTGCGGCATTCGCTCGTTTTTTGTGTCATGGTATCTCCATTCACTACAAGACACGAGAAAACGCTAGAAGATTGCTAAATGATGCTTCATGCTTGGTAAAATCCAAATGAATGATGAAACTAACTATAACAATAGATGAAAATACTATAACAAAAAAGATGTTATCACTTATCCATATCAAGGTTTATTTCCAGTTCTTTTTACCTCGAGATTTCCACGTTTGGTGTACCAAAAAATTTGTTAATCAACTCAACATCAAATCGCACAACATTTCTCCTCATATACACTTGACCAAACATATCTGATCCTAGTTTATTAATATCTGAGTTCAAGTTTGCATAGAACTCATAGATTAACTCCTTACATACAGGGACTATGTTCATCACTGTATTGGTCAGACGTCGTTCAAACAATACATCCTACAAGGGTAAATGTTTGAATTGATTAGCATTCAGACCTCTCTCACTTAAAATTTCCCTTTCCTTTAGAGTTCCATACCTTGAAGCTCCTATTTCTAAGTAAAATTTCTTCAAAAAAAGCTTTTGAAGGAGACATTCGTGTGGTACCTTGCTGGTTTGAAAACTCTTGATGCGTGGGTTGTCTTTGTTGTTCATATCTAGTTCCTGGATCTTCTCTAACATCATTTTGTTGGAAATTTCCATCTGACGATGAATTTGAACTTTCTTTTTGTTGTTATGTTTTGGATGAAGAATCAACACAAATCGTAGGTTGTGGAATAGGTTTTACATTTACCCTTCTCGGAGCCACTCTTTTTCTTGCGATAGTTTTGAAATGCTTTTTGTTTATTCTCGGCGGGTTGTCGGTAAATACGAGATCGGCTATCATAACTTTTCCAGTGTTGTAAAAAATCGTTTCTTCTCCTCTCTTTGAGCTGATTCCTGAACCTTCTGTGTTCATCTTCGATTTTGTTTTTGTGATCTCCAAAGCGACTACACTTTCTTCTTTGGCAAGAGTAGTTAGAGTTTTCGAAATTGTGTTCAATGTGAGGCAGGATTATTTCAAAAAAGATATTACAAAACCTTTAAATCAGAAAACTGCACCAGTCACGTCATTTGCCTAAGCACATCACAAAAACCAATTTCTGAGTAAACCGCTTGTTTCTTCAAAAATAATCACTTTGTTTTGTTTTTGTCATTTATTTATCAAACATTATCCAATTAATTAAGAAAAATGCACAAATAAAAATTTCAGTCTGTTAAGAACCATCAAATAACTTATCAGATTGACTTTGAAGTACACTTATTCAAATTTTTTATTCACTCAATTTAACAGAACTTCATATACACCCTTTTTTAAAAACAATAAGTCATCAGCTTCTAGGATGTTGTTTAGATATTCTTTTGTTCATATAACAAGCTCCTTGATTACCTTTTACGAGTATACGCTTATGTATGAATTTCAACATTGCAAAAATTTGCTTTGTATCATTAGGACGTTATAACTGAAACTGAATACATCTCAACTTAGACTCGAGCTTATACTCATAACAATTATTCTTATATCTATACAAAATTTTTTGCACATAACTGTTAGTGGAGTAAAAGACTTAATAAGTGCACTCAAATAATTTAAAGTGTACTTAATAACAAGCTGAGTGTACTTAAAAATGAGTGTGTCCATCAAAAAACTTATACTTCAAACTGAGTGTACTTAAAAATTGAGTGTGTCCAAAACAAGCATCAACACTTATACTTTATTTTTCTTTTTCCCAATGAGATCAAAATTTTTAAACTTATCATCATTTTTTTATTCATTCAGAACATATTTAAAAAAATATTAGAGTTCACAAACACCTAGTGATTTTCTTAAAGAAATAAACCGATTCAAATCTAAAGGTTTTGTAAAAATATCCACTAACTGACGTTCAGTTGGAACATATTCCACTTTGATTTGCTTTTGTTCAACCTTCTCGCTTAAAAAGTTGATGCATAATCCCAATATGTTTTGTTCTTGAATGCTGAACATGATTTTTTGAAATATCAATTGCACTCGTATTATCTCATAAAGTAACAAGGATTTTAAACTCATACCGTAATCCATCATCATCTAATTCATCTAGATTAATTATGTACAACAACTTTCCAAGGCAATGTATTCAGCTTCGACATTTGACAAAGATGTAGAGTTTTGCTTTTTACTATGCCGAGACACTAAATTATTCCCAAGAAAGAAACATCCTCCTAATGTGTTGTTTCTATCATCTGCATCACTAAATCCAGCAAGTTCGCAATTTGTATCTTTTGTGTAAACAATACCATAATTTGATGTACCTTTCACATAATTTATTATCCTCTTCACTGTCATCAAATGAGATTTCTTAGGTTTAGCTTGATATGTGGCACAGATTCCTACACATAAACACAAATCAAGTCTGCTTGCAGTAAGATAAAGCAAACTTCTAATCATGCTTCTGTAAAGCTTTACTTGCACATCCTTTCCTCTGAGTCTTTAGTCAGTTTTGTGGTGGTTGACATAGGTGTACTCGCTTGATCCATTTCAAACCTCTTGACCAGATTCTTTGCATATTTGCTTTGGAATATAAACAAGTCTTCATCTAGTTGCTTCACCTGTAAACCAAGGAAGTAATTCAGCTCACCAAACATGCTTATCTCAAACTCATCTTTCATGGTTTGTACAAACCAATTCACTTTAACCTGCAATTTTGATCCAAAAACAAATATCATCAATATAAATTTGTACTACCAGAAGGACATCACATGTATTATGAATAAATAAAGTTTTATCTACTCCCCATTTTTTGTAGTCGTTCTTGATTAGAAAGCTTTTCAATCTTTCATATCACGCATGTGGTGTTTGTTTAAGTCCATACAGAGTTTTCTTCAACTTGTAAACATGATCGGAATGATATGGATCTTCAAAACCTTTTGGTTGTTCAACATAAACCACTTCTTGCAGAATTCCATTTAAAAACGTTCTTTTGACATCCATCTAAAACAATTAAAAACCAAGAGAACAAGCAACTCCAAGTAATAATCTAACGGATTCTAATCTAGCAATGGGTGCAAAAGTCTCATCAGAAGTCCATGTGTTGTTGAGGAGATACCTGTGTAAAAGTCCATGTGTTGTTGAGGAGATATCTTCCAATTTTCCACCATAAATAAATTTGTTTTTAGAATTTTATTTGATCCCCGTATAAACAATTCCATGATTATTTCCTTTTTACTTTCCCAATGAGAGCAAATGATCAAGATTTTCAGTACCATTGGAAAGCATTTTCAACTGCTTATTGGTTTCTTCAAGTTGACTCGTGACTAAGATTACTTCCTCTTCTTTCAGAATTATCTCCTTTTTCATTTATTGAATCTGAGCTTCCAATTTTTCATTAGTTTTAACTAGTTGTATGTTCAGCTTGCTCATATTCAGCCACTCATTGTAGATGGTTTTTACATTTACTTCATCTTCTTCTGCCTCATCTACCTGATTATCTTCTTTTACCTTTTTTTTTATTTTCTTCAATTATCCCAATGAATGCAATAAAACTTTTCAAGTCTTCTTCATTACTATCTTCAGAGTCTTAATTCGATTCACTAAATGTGAGTAATAACTTTTCTTTGATCATACCAGTATCTGCACATTCATTTTTTTTTGGTATGACCAAAACCTTTCCATTTGTAACACTGTGTTTCTCGCAATCCTTTCAAGACACTTTCTCTCTTTGAAATACTTGGACAATCAGATTTAAGTGCCTAAATCCCTTGCACTCATGCCATTAAACTCCAGATTTACTTTCTTTCTTGCTTCCTTATTTATCATTGGTTGATCTTCTGACTCCAATATGCTTTTTCATAAATTTTTCAAATTTTATGGTCAGAAGAACAATAATCTCTTCAAGATTATCAAGCCTAGAGTTTTCATCAGTGACTTGAAGTACTACCCCATTACTTTCTTTCTTCAAAGTATTGCCTTGTTCAAGTTGAAGGTTCAGTTCATAAGCAGCCAAAATCTCTACAATTTCTTTAAAACTTATGACATTAGTATTTAAAGACATATTCATAGCAACTTTCTGCGCATGAAATTTTTTAGGCAAGCATCGGAGCAACTTCTTGACTAGCTTCTTATCATTAAATGATTGTCCAAATACAATTACTTCATTTATAATACTGTTGAATTGTTTGACACTTTCGTACTCTCCTATTTCTAGTTTTTCAAATTGATATTCCAAAATATCAAGTCGAGTTCTCTTAACATTTGAAGTTCCTTGTATTGTTTCCAGAGTATCCCATGCATCTTTAGCATATTCACATCCTTGAGTTTGCTTGAATTCATTTATGTCCACTAAACAAAATATTGTAGTAAGAGCTTTTGCATTATAAGTCGAATTCCTTTTCTCACTTGGTGTCCACTGATCTGAAGGTTTTTCCTTAAAATTTCTATGTTCGTCTATCATTGTTGGTGAACTCCATCCATTTTTTACTCCACTCCATGATCTTCATCTATGCCTCTTGTACTTGCTCTCATTTTCATTTTCTAGTATCCATAATTTGAAGCATCTAACATGATTGGTTTTCCAAACGAATATAAATCTCTTGGTCCTTCCATATTGTCTTCTAGGATCTCAAACAAATAATTAGATTTACTCTAAACTTTGGTTACCGGCTCTGATACCAATTCAAAACAATAGAAAGACAACTTTAACCAATAATAAGAATTAAGAGACACAAATATTTGAAACAAAACCAGTCTTTATTTACGAATCAATCTTTTAAATACACTTGAATTTCATTACAATGTACTTAAGATTTTCGCAGATAACTCCTCCTGAGTTAGATGTAAATAAAAAACTTATTATTTCTCCCGCATACACTCGGTATCTCTATAAGTACACTTGCACAACACCGTGAACAACTTTCACTTGTTTGCAGTACAAATTCGATATCTAAACCTAGATGTGTCAACTCCTTTTTATAAGTATGTTAATACACCTAAACTTCTCGTGAAACCAAGAACAACTTCTGGTTATCTAGCCTCTCACAATTCCTTTTTTGTGTCTCTTTTTCAGTTTGACTCATCTTTCTTCTCCTTTAATTTCTCAACTACCTGATTTGTCAAAACAGTTTAACACATTCCTAAAATATTGCATTTATAGGCCGATTTTCCTTTTCTTTTCGATATGATGTTAGATTTTACCATCATCCTGACTGTTTTAATTTACGATTGAATCATCTTACCTTCTTCCGGGGTGATACACATCTTGTTTTGATTTGTTTCATTGCTACAAGGTGAATGCAAGTGATCAGTTCTGTGGTGTAGCTGAAATGATTGGCCAAGTAGATTTCGAGAAGAGTATGGAGTTTTGGCAGCAAGATAAGTGGACGGGTTATTTTCCCGTTAAGTGGCACATTATCAAAGATGTCATGAACCCTCAATTACGATACATAATACTGGAGAGCAATGAAAACAAGCTTGTGACCGATATCAGAGGCACACAAGAGGTAAAATGTACAAGCTAATCCTAATTGGAACAAAAACAAAAAAAAAAGAAGATATTTGTTTCTTTATTACAGCTTTATGTCTAACTCATACCAACATAAATCTACATAGGTGAGATTACCTCAAGGAAACGAAATTCTGAACATCTTCAAGAACTATGCAACAACGACCTCCATTTTTTATGACTTCAATTTTTATGGAGCCGCGAGAAGGTGATGCAACAGAAGAGGTTGACGTCTCCAGTGCATAAGGTTGTTCAAATAAAGGTTTTTTGTCCTCTCATGCCTCTCATCATTTTCTTTCACTTGCTCTGTCGTATATTACTTACGTGTGTGTATGTGTCTTTATGAAGAGACATGTTCTCTCTCTTTTGTGACAAGACAGAAAACTTGATTGCTGGTTTCCACCAATGGATTTATCAACAGCCAAACCTGTTGAATCCGAGGAGGGAAAGGAAGACAAAGATTGGAGGAAGTACCAGAATGGTGGGTTGAACTAACAACAAATGATAAGTAGTGTTTGGTCCTAAAATCAAAGTCATCCGCTTGGAGGGCATACAAGAAAAAAGTTGAAAACTTATGTTCTGATTCTAAGACATATCAAGACCAAACAAGACAAGACATGGGCCATTGATTTTGGGTTTGATCGATGTTGGTCGTCTGATTGCTTCGTATTTTTTGTATCTTTTTAACCGCCTTATCTTTGGTATGTGTAATTGGGCCTTTAGATGTTTTCGTGTTCTTCTGATTTATTTATGTATTGTTACATCATTTAGAGAAGGGCCAAGGTTCGAAAGGAAAGGATACGAAAGATTCTGTAATTTTTTTTAAGGAAAAACAGCCTATTCCCTCTTGAACTTTACGACTTTAATCATATTCGCCCCCCCTGAACTTTCCTGCTCATCTTATCCCCCTAAACTTATATAAACTCTAGCATATTCCCCCGAACTATATGATTTCTCTAAAAGTAACATATTTTCTTTATTGAATTTTTATATTACAAAATATTAAAATAAAAATACTTTAAATTCTAACAATTACAAAAAAAATCTATATGATTTCTCTAATAGTAACATAATTTTAACATAACCATATTTCACCCAATTTTTACTCGATTTCACCGAATTTAACCTGATTTAACCGAATTTTCACTCTATTTCACTCAAATTTAACACGTTTTCACCCAATTTCACCCAATTTTTATTCGATTTCACTGAATTTCAATCCGGTTTAACCGAATTTTCACTCTATTTCACTCAAATTTAACACGTTTTCACCCAATTTCACCCAATTTTTATTCGATTTCACTGAATTTCAATCCGGTTTAACCGAATTTTCACTCTATTTCACTCAAATTCAACACGATTTCACCAAATTTTGACCTAGTTTCACCCAACTTTTACTCGATTCCATCGAATTTCAACCCGATTTAACCAAATTTTAACTCTATTTCACTCATATTTAATTCGATGTCACCCAATTTCACCAAAATTTAACTCGATTTCACCTAATTTTTCTCGATTTCACCGAATTTCAATCCGGTTTAACCAAATTTTAAATATATTTCACTCAATTTTAACCCGATTTCACCCAGTTTTAACCCAATTTTACCAAAGTTTAACTCTATCATATTTAATTTTAATCCAATTTCACCAAAATTTAACTCGATTTCACCTAATTTTTACTCGATTTCACCGAATTTCAACCCGATTTAACCAAATTTTAAATATATTCGCTCAATTTTAACCCGATTTCACCTTATTTTAACCGGATTAAAATTGGGTGAAATCGGATTAAATTTAGTGAAATTGGGTTAAACATTGGGTTAAAAAAGATTAAATCGGGTGAAATCGGGTTAAATTTAGATGTAATCGAATAAAAATTGGGGGAAATCAGATTAAAATTGGGTGAAATCGGGTTAAATTTTGGTGAAATTGGGTTAACATTGTGTGAAATCAGATTAAATCGGTGAAATCGGGTTAAATTTGAGTGAAATCGAATAAAAACTGAGTGAAATAGTTTCGAAATTCAGTGAAGTCGAGTAAAAATTGGGTTAAATCGGATTAAAATTGGATGAAATCGGGTTAAATTTCGTTGAAATTGGGTTAAAATTGGGTGAAATCGTGTTAAATTTGAGTGAAATATGGTTATGTTAAAATTATGTTACAATTAGAGAAATCATATAGAATTTTTTGTAATCGTTAGAATTTAAAGTATTTTTTTTAATATTTTGAAATATAAAAAATTTAATAATACATTAAAATTTAAAAAATATATTACTTTTAGAGAAATCATATAATTCGGGGGAATATGCTAGAGTTTATATAGTTCATGGGGGAATAGAGTAGAGGTTATATAGTTCGGGGGGAAATAAACTATAGGTTATATAGTTTGGGGGGAATAGGTTATAGTTTATATAGTTTGGGGAAAATATGCTAGAATTTATATAGTTCGTGGGGGAATAGGCTGGAATTCATATAGTTTGGGGGGACTAGGCTGGAATTCATAGAGTTCGGGGGAGAATAGGTTGGAAATCACATTGTTTGGGGGGAATAGGTTTTTTTAAAAATATTTAACGGAAAAATTAACAGAAAGTTAACGGAGGGAGAATAGGATGAATTTATAAAGTTCAAGGGAATAGAACGAGTAATGATAATTTAGGGGGGAATATGATGAACATGAAAATTCAGGGGATAAGATTAAAGTGGTAAAGTTTAGTGGAATAGATTGTTTTTCCGTTTTTAAAAAAAAATTGAGTATTAAAGAGAAGAAGAATCTAATATTTCTATATTAAAATTAAAATTTGTAATACATTCAATAAATAAAATTTTAAATTAGAACTCGTGTTAAATTGTTCACTTATCAAATGTTTTATTTTAATATATATTATAAGCTTATCTTAAGATTAAAATTAAAATGTAATAATTAGTATATTTGTTTGATAATTGTTAAAGATAATTTTAACATTATTTATTTATATTTAAAGGTTGTTAAAGTTAGTTAGGAAACAACACTGTATATATGTAGAACAAAGCAATTCATCAGAGTATTATAAAAACGTTTTCCTTTACTAACTCCTTTTCTTCTCTCGTGTATATTGCTGTCAAAATCTATTTTTCATCTGGTTGATTCTATGTGAGAGTGGATAATTTAAACAAAAACACTAACTTTACTTGAAAAGTGGATATTTCACAACCTAAATCATTTTGATAAATATTTAAATAATTTGTTAGAAATTTAGCGTGCCACCAATGCAAATATGGTGATGAGATTCTTTCGGATTTATCAATAAGATGTGTGATACTGTTGTACGTCGGATTCATTTTCGTTTAGCACTTCATTTGGTATTTTATTTTGTGTTAAGTTAGTGATAACGTAAAGCCTTCTTAGCTCAGTGGTAGAGCGCATGGCTTTTAACCATGTGGTCGTGGGTTCGATCCCCACAGACGGCGCGTTAAAACTTTTAAAATCATCAATATTCCAGAAAACGCTTTTATAGTTACTAATTTACTTTTTGGTTTGATGATTGTGTGATAGGTTTGTGTTTGACCTACTCTTTAATATTTTTTTAAAGTATTAGGCAAATTTCATTATAATTCTTGACGTTATATTAAAGTCATAAAAATATATAGAATATATATATATATATATATATTAATGAATTTATGTATTATTTTATAATAATAAATGAATTAGAATTTAAAATTATTTTCAAGTTGATTATTTTTGTTAACTTAACGACGATTATACTCGTGGATCAATTTGAAAATAACTTTAATATTTCATGTATTATTTTGAAAATAGTATACTAATTAATATTTTTTGTGAATTAATAAAAAAAGTACATAATTAGATATGTAGAAAAAAGTTTGTATATTTTTCTTTAATTTGAGATAATTTTAGAAATTATTATAGAATTTATCTAAAAATCAAATTATATGTTTATAAAAAAATCCATATTTGTTTCTTCTTTAAACATCACATATCTTTCACTTTCATATCATGAGATACAATCATTTTCTCTAATCATTTTTCAACATAATTTAAAGATGTTGCAACTAAATTGTTTTTAGAACACCATGGTACGGTTGTGCATCTAATTCTGAAAATATATCATGTTAGTGATCAAGCATTATGAAGAGTTAATAAATAACTTGTATATACAAAACCACTTAACTATGAGTGAAATCTTTAGTTTGATTGCACATATTTGTTTAAATTTTGAGCATGAAATTTTGGATAGGTTTAACCCTTATAAACTTTCATATATGATTTATGAAGTGATCCATACAAATATGTTGTGACAACTTTCATTAAGTATCTTAACGTGACATCGGAATATTTTTTTCCACTACTACAAAAAACCAATTTAGAGACTAATAATTCGTCCTTGATTTGTCTGGAAAACTATTTCTAGACGGGTCTCTAAAAATAGCTTGTGAAACAATATGTATCTTATATCTTGTTATTTCATTATTTTCATTTCTCTTTCACACAATTTATTTTCTACCATGATGTCTTTGGTCAGAGATAATCGTTTGTGCAGCTTGTAAGCCCAGACCCTACATTATCCTCGGCACAAATATGTTAAGTTCATGCCAAGTCGTGCACACAAAATTTATTTTAATCCAATAGATTTAACACCCTCGAGGGTTTAAACCATGAGAATAATTTTTCTAATGCAATGTTTAAAGTGAAATTTATTCCTTCAGATATCTTAAAATTAGCTCTTCTGAACCCATGATTATTTTGCATTTCTAAATATTTTTAATAACATTGAATTCATGTATTGTCAATTTAAAGACATACTTTTTATCTTTTAACCGTATAAATCGTAGAAACTATTGATTGGACATATATGCTTATTATTGAATTTAGATTATGGCATAATTTATGTCAATTTGATCAATGCAAAAAATATTTATAGTCTGCGAGATATCTAAAATATTAATATATTAAGACTAAAGAGTTATAATATGATATAAATATATTATAAACGTGAATTTATATAGTTTACAGATTATATATGATATAATATAAATATATTATCACCATAGATTTATAGATAGTAAAGTTTATATGATATTATATAGATATTTTAAAATAAAATTTAATGTTTCGCGAGGTCTATATTGTTGGAACAATCCTTTATCTATTACAGTGGAGATTAAATAATTAGAATAAACTGACGCAGAAACGAATTAAATATAAATACTGACTTTTCGATCGAGGTCTGTAAGCAGTGTCCTAAGACATAATTTGATTTCGTCTAGAGGAATCAATGATCACAAAAATACCTTATGTTGAATCTAGTTTGAATGCTTGTAGGATAAAACAAAAGAGAGTTTTCGGAAAGGAAATTTTCATAGAGGAAATTGAATTATGTTTTTCTTCAGTGACAAGTCTCATATATAGAAGACATAGGAGCCTTCAGGAGCCAAAGTTCTGTTTAAACTCAAACAGACATGACTATTCATAAAGTCATGATTGTTCATAAGGTTGTGACTGTTGGAAAAGTTATGCCCAATAACCCTATATTTGGCATTTAATATGTGTTAAATGTCCACAAGTCCATCCACATGCCCCAAAACCCATCACCAAGCTCATATCATGATTCAAATGTGTAAGAATGGAAATCATTAATATAATATATTGATGACTTTCCATATTTCTCATGTGGGACTATGTGCCTTAAACTTCCTCTTCATTCTTCTATCAATATCCTACATTTTCTAATCAAACCATAATAATACCCCACATTTGATTACAAACTAAGGACTTGGTATAAATACGAAGAGGTGTCTTTAGGACTTGAACCTTTCCTAGTGAACACTTGTCAGATATACTTTGTAAGATAGTGAACTCAAGTCTTGAACTACTTACGTTCCACATTAAATCAAGTAAACAAGTGTCACATATACCATCCCGACACATTTTAGTTCTTGCGGTTGTGTCCATTTTTGTCCTGAATATATCCTTCGTTCATGAGAGTTCTAGATAACTTAGTCATTTTAGTTATCATAGATGCAACTCCACACTAGTCTCGTATAGGTGATGCTAATTGGAAATAGTGTGCTTCTATCATATGTTGCCAAGATGTTAGCATTGTTAAGTATCCAAAGATTCATTCCTTAAATCATCAACGGATACACACTTGAATTCAACATAGGAATAGTTATAGTAGTGTATGTTACTTCTTGAGTCTTTCTCGACTAGTTTGCCTATTGAACCTAGACCATGGGATCTCCAATATTGTCAGGTTAGATTTCCGCCAAGTAATGACTCATTCTATTGGCTTTAACCCCATTCGCTCGCTGTGTAAAAAACTTGCTCTCTATTAAGACCTTCGGTAAATGTATCCGCAAGTTTTCCTTAGATTTTATATAATTAATAGAAATAATTCCATTCTTGAGTAAGTCTCGTGTTGTATTATGACGTCTCCTTATAGGCCTAGATTTGCCATTGTATATTTGGTTTTAGCTCTTGTTGGAGCGGTCATACTATCACAATGTATGCAAATGGCAGTAATAGGTTTTTGCCCTATCATTATTCCTTCCATAAAGTTTTTAAGTCATTCTGATTCTTCAACGGTTTTATCTAAAGCTACAAATTTTGCTTTCATCGTTGATCTTGTTGTTACGGTTTATTTTGACAATTTCCAAGACACGGCTGCGCCACCAAGTGTAAATACATATCCACTTGTGGACTTACTATCTGTGTTGTTCGAAATCCATTGTATGTTTTAGATATCTCGATACTCTTACTAGTGCCACCCAATGTTCTTTTCATGGGTTATGAGAATATCTACTGAGTCGACTTATTGAATATGCCAAATCTGGTCTTGTACAATTCATTATATACATCAGACTTCCTATAACTTGTGTGTACTCTAGTTGAGATACACTCTCACCTTGATTATTTTAAGGTGAAATGATGAATCATAGGAAGTTTTTATCGGTTTTTCATTTAAGTGTCCAAATTTCCGAAGGACCTTTTCAATGTAATGAGACTGTGACAAAATGTAACCTTCTGAACTTCTTAAAATTCGAATTCCGAGTACAAGGTCAGCAAGACCCATATCTATCATATCAAAGCAAGAATGTCACATCTTCTTAGTTCGATTTATCACGTATTTGTTTGTTCCCAAAATAAGCATATCATCGGTATAGAGACAAATAATGATATGCTTTCTTATACTCTTTTGTATAAACACATTTGTCACACTCATTTATTTTGAAACCATTTGATAATAATGTATTATCAAATTTCTCATGCCATTGTTTTGGTGATTGTTTAAATCCGTAGATAGATTTAATTAATCTACACACCTTCTTTTCTTGACCTTTGACAATGAACTCTTCGTGTTGATCTATGTAGACCTCTTCATCTAATTCACCATTCAAAAATTTTGTTTTCACATCCATTTGGTGGATTCCTAAATTGTGAATTGCTGCTATTGCAATTAATGCTCTTATTGAGGTAATTCTGGACATCGGTGAATATGTGTCAAAGAAAACCATTCTTTCTTTTTTTCGATAACCTTTGGCTACTAATCGAGCTTTGTATTTCTCTATAGTTCCATCTGGTTTCATTTTTCTTTTGAATATCCATTTATGCCCAATTGTTTTGTTACTCGGAGGCAAATCTACCAATTTCCACATATTGTTGTGCATAATGGATTCCATTTCACCTTAGATAGCCTCTTTCCAATATGGTGCTTCTGCCAATTCCATAGCAGCCTTATATGTTTGAGGTTCTCCTTCTAATACATAAGTCACAAAGTCATGTCCAAAATCTTTGGCAATTCTGACATGTTTACTTCTTCTAATATCTAACATTTCATGTTGAAGAACTTGCAACATCTTGTGACAAATTTCCATGTACTCTTTTGAATGAGGTTTTATCCTTTAGAGGAAAAACTCCCTCAAAAAATTTTACTTATGCAGATTCCATAACCTAGTTTCTTGTTATGTCTTGAATTTCGGAATTGTGAACCAAAAACCTATAAGCGGCGCTATTCTTTGCAGGATCAATATAGATACAATCTATAGTCTTTGGCTCGAGTTTTGTTCTCTTTGGTAAAGGAATTTGACTTTCGCAAGACAACCCTACACTTTCATAGTCTTATATGTTAATAATCGACCTTTCCATAACTCATATGGAGATTTATCGCTTGACTTATGAGGAATTCTATTTAGAACATCATTTGCAGTAAGTACTACCTCACTCCATAAATTTATTGGTGCTCCGGAACTTATCAACATTGAGTTTATCATATTCTTTAGTGTTCTATTTTTTCGTTCAGCGATTTCATTTTGTTGTGGAATATATGGTGCAATTGTTTGATGCATTATTGCTTGCAAAGAACAAAATTTTGCAAAGTCTTTAGATAAATATTCTCCATCTCTATTCGACCTCAAGATTTTTATTTTTTTGTCAAGTTGATTTTCAACTTCAGCTTTGTATAATTTGAACATACTCAAAGCTTTATCTTTGGTACGTATCAAATATACATAACAATACTTACAACAATCATCAATAAATATTATATAATAGTTTTTCCCTCCTCTACTCGAAGTTGCTTGGAAATCACATAAATCCGAATGAACTAGACCAAGTATTTCATTCAATTTTTCAACAGATTTATGTGGATGATTTGTGTACTTTGATTTCACACAAATCTCACATTTCCTTTTATATTCATTGAACACGTTGGTAAAAGACCTAAATTTACCATTCTTTTTAAGGAACGAAAATTTATATGTCTTAACATACAAGTCATAAAGAAGATGATGATGATTCAGTCATATACATAGAAGCAATGCTAGTGGTTGCATTTTTATTAATAGTAACAGATACATTCGGTACAACATTCAACTTGAAGAGTCCCTCATTTAGGTAACCCTTACCCACAAATATTCCTCCCTTGGAGATTACAAACTTGTCTGATTTAAACACTAATTTGAAACCTTTGTTACTGAGAACATGACCAGAAATAAGGTTCTTACGAATAGAAGAAACATGATAAACATTTCTTAACACAAGTTCTTTTCCCGAAGTTAATTTCAGAATTACTTTTTCTTTGCCTTCGACCTTTGTTATTGCTTCATTTCCCATGTATAGATTTTCACCATCTTCAATTTTTTTATATGTGGAGAACAATTCTCTAGCCGAACACACATGCATGGTAGCCCCAATGTCTATCCACCAATCTATTATGTTAGTGACAATGTTTGCTTCAACAACCGAAATGAATTGATTTTCGATTACATTTGCTTGATTGTTGGTTTTTACAAAACCACTACCTTCGGCCTGAATCTTCTTGTGGTAGCAATCCTTTGCTTTGTATCCACTTTTTCGACATACCCAACAATTTAGAGTAGCCCTTATTCTCAGAGTTTTCTTGAACTCTTGTTTTCTTGGGGCGAGATTTCCAGCATGTGTATCTCGTTTCTTTCGAGTCTTTTTCCATTCGACTTCATCTCAACCATGTTAGCATATGCTTCCATGGTGGCCATATCTGCCTTGTCACCAATACGATTGTTCTTTTCAGCATGGAGTTTGAGAACCAACTCCTCAAGACTCATATCCACGATTATATGTTTGATATAAGTTTTAAAATTCTTCCATGAAGGAGGCAACTTCTCAATGAAAGTACTTACTATGAAAGCAGATGGTAAAATCATACTTTCCTCATCTAACTCGTGGATAATGACTTGTAGTTCCTCCACTGGCTTGACAACCGATTTCCAATCGATCATTTTGAAGTTTAGGAATTTGTCAGTCATAAATCCTTTTGAAGATGATACTTCTGTCTTGTATTGTTTGTCCAAGGCCATCCATAATTCACGTGCAATATTAAACTTAGCATATATATTGTACAATGAATCACCCAGAGCATTTAGAATGTAGTTCTTGCAATTAAACTCATTCTCTTTCCATCATTGAATGGATTTCTCTCTTTTGGCCTTCTATTCAGAACTCACTCCTTCACTTTTCGTGAAAGGCTCAGGAGCCATCGCATTGAGAACATAAGCAACTCGAAGGGTTGACAGGTAGAACAACATTTTTTGTTGCCATCGCCTAAAATCTTTCCCCTAAAATTTCTCAGGTTTCTCAACATGGTTTTTTTTCATACCCAACATATAGTGTTCCATGATTACTGAAGAATAAGACGAAGACAAAATTTTTTCTTAGATTGTTGGAACAATCCTTTATCTAGTATAATGGAGATTAAATAATTGGAATAAACAGAAACATAAACGAATTAAATATAAATACTGACTTTTCGATCGAGGCCTGCCAGCATTGTCCTAAGACATAACTTGTTTTCGCCTAGAGGATTCAACGATCACAGAAGTACCTTCTGTCGAATCTACTATGAATGCTTGTAAGATAGAACAAAAGAGAGTTTTCGGAAAAGAAATTTTCGGATTTTCGGTGAGAAAATTGAGTTATGTTTTTCTTCAATGACAAGTCTCATTTATAGAAGACCTGGGAGCCTTCAGGAGCAAAAATTCGGTTTAAACTCAAACAGTCATGACTATTCACAAAGTCATGATTGTTCATAAGGTTGTAACGTTAGAAAATTTGTATCTCTTCATAAATTCGAAAATTAAAAGAAAAATAAACTCTGAATTAAAAATTAATTTCGGATTTAATCAAAGAGTCCAAGAGTTCTATCTTTCACATTTTAACATGTGTTAAATGTCCACAAGATCATCCATATACTCAATCCAAAAATCATCAATGAATCCATATCATGATTCAAATGTGTAAAAATTGAAATCATTAATATACTAATGACTTTCCATATTTCTTATGTCGGACTATATCATTTAACTTTCTTTTCATTTTTTTATCATGCATATTTTTATTTGAAATTGAATTCGAATCTTAAACCAAGATCTACTCAAAATTGAAATTATAAAAATTTAAACTAAGAGCAATCATATTATCTTTAAATAATTTTTTAAAAATTATTGATAGAGTTGTAATGATAAGGTATTTAATTTATACAAGTATGTATATATATAACAAAATATATTAAGAATACATATGTAAAAGTGTGTATATATATATATTGTACGGTGGAGAAAAAAAAGATGGGAACCAGAGGAGAGCTCTAATCTGATTGATAAAGTGAAATAATGTTTGTATGAATTTGTAGTATTACATATATTTAAAAATTTCTTAAAGGTGAAATAATATTACAGACTAGATCTATTAGACATTCATTATATCTGCAATACAATTATAAATGTATATTATAATGGTTATTGCCAACGGGAAGACGTGCAAACCTCGACATACGAGGAATGATTATGTAATGATAAGAATGAGATGGCTTGTACCCTATCAATGGCGTGTTACATTTTATTAGAATAAAATGAACTATTTATACATGATCATATCCACAATTATTCACGTCACGGCACGTGAAATTTGTTTGCCGCATTGTTTTATTTTCTTTTGTAATTCGCTCGAACCTTTTCCGAGTGGCTAAAGAAACATCGCTTACTACATAATAGGGATTTTTTCTAAAAAAATAGTATTTTAATTCAATTTTTTTAAATAGTAGATTGTTTTAAAAGTCTGAAGACTAATATTTACATTTTAAAATTTTAAAAAATTTATTTAGGAAACATAAATTTTTATCTCATCTCTTTCAAACCAGTTATACCCAGAAGTCTAAAATACGAATTAAATCCTAAAGTCTAAACACTAAATTTAAATTAAAAAGAATAAGGTATCATGAAAATTTAAAAAATGGATCTTAAAATTTGAGACAGAGAGTAAATACTATAATTATCTTTTGTAGATTTTGTAAGAATAAGTAGTAAAAAAGGAAATTTGTGTGTAAACATATTTAGATTTAAGATCTGAAATTTTAGTGTTAAACGGCAAAATACTGTTAATATATACTATTTATATAATTTCTCTGGATAATATTTTGGTAATACATAAGTTATCATATTATTCACACCACCTTTATTAGGTATTAGAAATAATATAAATAGAATAATTCAAACTAATTTGTATATTCTTCACTACACCTTGTGATTATACCTTCGAATTTGGGTACAGTTTCATCCCTCAATATAATTTCAATAATGTGCGTTTTGCACAAAAGAACAAATTTTCATTCCAATAATTAAAAAGTTAATTGGATAATCTAAACTTCCTTTTATGATGTTTACCATTTAAAATTGAATACCAATAATTGAAATTGGATATGTTCTTGTGACATGAATCAGAGCAATCCAATTGGAGAGTTATTAAAATTGCTTTTTTCCTTCAATCACGTATTAAGCATAATACGTGATTAAAGTGAATGAAGTAATTTAATATTGGTTATTTTAATAATAATAATTGATTATAAATTATTATAACCTCCCAAAACCCAAATTAATTCACGACCACGTTCTCGAACGCAGTCTCCTCAAAATCAAAACAGCTCAACATCAAAGATTTGTGAAAAAAGACTTTCGAAGCTTCATCAATGGCGAAGAAAGCGGTATTGATAGGGATCAATTACCCAGGAACCAAGGCTCAGCTACAAGGCTGCGTTAATGATGTCCACCGAATGCATAAATGCCTCGTCGACATGTACGGATTCGTCGAGGAGGACATCACCGTGTTGATCGACACTGATGACTCCTACACCAAACCCACTGGCAAAAACATCCGTCGCGCGTTGTCGGATCTCGTCGGATCGGCCAAATCTGGCGACATTCTCGTCGTGCATTACAGTGGGCATGGTACGAGGGTGCCTGCGGAGACAGGGGAAGACGACGATACTGGGTATGATGAGTGTATTGTTCCTTGCGACATGAATCTCATCACAGGTAAGTGATCACAAGGAATTTACCGTTCCATATTATTTTTTTTTGTTATATATGAGACTGATAGTCATAGGCCTTGATGCTAAAAGCTCTTCGGATTCGGCGAAAAAAATTCTCCGGAGGAATTCTGGGGTTGAATCGCTTTATCTTTAATCGTGATGAATTGATCTCGGATTATATAATAATGTATTTCGAATTCCTGAAATTTTCATCGACAGAGGAAAAGTTTTGAGTCATCGTGGCTAAGAAAGTGATTTGTCTGTAAATGAAAGGTTTTGGTAATCGATTTCATTATCAAAGATATACATGATTACTGGAGGATTTGGCTTTCTAACTGGCTTGATCATCGGAGTTATGTTTCTCATCTGATGTCATTTTCTTGACGTTTTCGGATGATTGCCTCATAGCCAGGTAACATTAAAGAGCTTTGCTAAGGTGCTTCTTTCTTGTTCACTGTCACAGCGGTGGCCTCATCGACGAAGCCAAAGAGCAGATCGGAGAGAGCACCAAGAAGCCGAAGCCAAAGCAAGAATCCGGAGGCTCTTCAGGGTTCAGAAGCTTCTTACGTGAGGCTGTGGAAGATGCGTTTGAATCTCGGGGGATCCACATTCCTCACCATGACCATGGTCACGGAAAGCAAGATAAAACACATGAAACAGAGTCTAAGGATATGATACTCGAAGACGGAGAAAGGGTCCACGTTGGGACCAAATTTCTTCCTCTTGAGACCTTGCTTGATATTCTCAAGGAGCAAACGGGCAATAACGACGTCGATGTGGGCAAAATCAGGCCGACCCTTTTCAGCTTGTTCGGCGAAGATTCAAGTCCAAAAGTGAAGAAGTTCATGAAGGTGATTCTAAGTAAGCTGCAGGAGGGAAACAGTCATGGAGGGCTATTGGGAATGATCGGAAACTTAGCTCAGGAGCTTCTAGAGCAGAAACTCAACGACGAAAACTATGTGAAACCAGCAATGCAGACACAAGTGGGCAACGATCACGAGGTTTATGCAGGAGCGGCTCATGGTTCACTGCCGGACAACGGGATTCTGATAAGCGGTTGCCAGACTGATCAAACTTCCGCGGATGCTTGCCCTTCTGGGAAGCCAGAAGAAGCATATGGAGCACTAAGCAATGCAATTCAAATCATAGTAGGGGAGACAAAAGGCAAGATCACGAACAAAGAACTCGTCTTAAGGGCTAGGAAGCTTCTGAAGAAGCAGGGCTTTACTCAGCGACCGGGGCTGTATTGCAACGACCGTTATGTCAGTGAACCTTTTATCTGTTAAAGGAAGTTCTCAAAAGAGACCAATGTGTGTTTGGAAAAGGTTTGCTGGATTTGTTGGCAATGAACATGACATTTCTTTAGTGTTGTATGTTTGTTTGCTGAAATTTATGTATTTTTTGTTACTGTATTCTGAAATAAAGGTTTCTTTTTTCTTTATTTTTTGTATTAATATGGACTTTGATGTTTATTCATTTTATAATTCTAAGTGTTATATGCGTTAAGTTTTTTGGGAAAAAAATTGTACGATTATTATTGCACTTTTAATGAATTAGGTATATAATACACACATTTTCCACATAATATACGTGTGAGTTTAGAATACTCCTAAAATTGAAAAAAAATTTAAAATAAAAAGTGAATTATGTTGTAAATAAACTAAAACTAAACATAAAACTCTAAAAAAATCTAAATACCAACAGAGTTTTGTATTGAAAATGCAAATATTATATTGGGTAATACATCGTTGGTAAACGTATTAGACATTTTAACGTCAAGTAAAGGTAAATCTGTGTTATTTTGCTCAACATTAGATCAACGTCATGATGTCACTCCAATCAACGCAAATGGAAGATAGCATTGCAAAAATTAATAAAAAATTCTGTTAGGGATTGTATGGCCAAGTTAATGCAATCCATTGTTGGCGGACGATAAATCTACGAAAACATGTATCCACATGGCTGACACTATTGCAACACCAAATTTTCGTTGGAAATCTAATATTTTAAGTTCAAATGCTTATGTTAGTTGCCTTGGAACTAACAAATTAAGTCTAATTCAAATGCGTTTGTATATTAATTTTTATTTAAAAAATTATAAAAGATACAAAATATTCAATAAAAATTTGCAAAACTATTATTCGGTAAAAAATCTTTTAACGCGTAATATCGCTCTACAAAGATAAAGAAGATGGAGATACGGATGCGGATTGTTCGGAATGTGATATCAATGGAAACAAGAGCTCAATTGCCATTGTGAGATCAATAAGCCAATACAAATACCATCACAAACTAATACAACCCCGTGGTTGTGGACTAATTGTAGTGATTTGGTATTAAAATGACGGTAAAAATGTCAACATAAATTCCATCAATAGCGACATTATATATTAACATTACAAATTTCAATACAATTTAACGTTGAATTTTTCGTTGAAATATTGTTTATATTATGTTAAAACTGCGTTAAACTGTTTAACATTGAAATAACAAATTTTAGCCTTAAGCAGGATTACTCCGGTGATACTGTAACGTTGTAAATCATTTACACATAAATTTTTATGTTAGTCCTAATATTGCTAGTGAAGAAAGTTGAAAGTATAAAATTTGAATATAATATTTATGGGAGAATGATCAATCTGTATTGTTGTTACATACAGGGTATATATACAAGTATACCTTAACCTAACAGATTCCTAATGTTAAGGTAATTGGATCCTAAGATTAAGGTAATTCAAATATTAGTTTGTGATATGCATAATATTCTCCTATATGCCCCCTCAAGATGAAGAACGACTTGTGATGCCAATCTTGATACATAACTGTAGGAAAGCAGAGCGAGCTAACGACTTCGTGAGTAGGTCCGCCAACTGATCTGCAGAGGCTACATGAAAAATGTGAAACATCCCACCCTTTGACTTGAGTACGAACAAAATGATAATCAAGTGCGACGTGCTTCATGCGAGAGTGAAAGACTGGATTGGAAAAGAGATAAGTAGCACCGATATTGTCACAAAAAATGACAGGCGTCTGAGGAAGTGAGACACCAAGTTCAGTCAAAAGATGAACTAACCAACGAAGTTCAGCAGAAGCAGCAGCGAGAGACCGATATTCTGCTTCTGTCGATGATCGGGATGACAGTCCATGTTGTTTCTTCGAAGTCCATGAAATGGGGTGTTTGCCAAGGAAGATAATGTTGGCACTGGTAGAGGCAAAATCATCTCTGTCACCTCCCCAATCTGCATCGCTGAAGCCATGTAATGAGATCAGATTGGAAGTAGAGAATAATATACCGGTGTTCGTAGTTCCAGCAATGTAGCATAGGACTCGTTTTGCAGCTGTCCAATGCTCAGTTTTGGGAGCATGTATGAACTGAGATAACTTATTCACAGTGAAACTGATGTCAGGACGAGTGTGAGATAGATATCGGAGGCTACCAACAATCATTCTGAATTCAGTTGCGTTATCAAGAGGTGCACCAGATGATAAGCTGAAGCGAGTAGTAGAAGCCATTGGAGTTGTAACAGGTTTGGCATCTGTCATAAAAGCACAATTCAGTAGATCACGGATGTACTTGCTTTGCGTGAGAAGAAGACCTTTGAAAGTTCGGTATGCTTCAATGCCCAGGAAATATGTGAGATCACCTAGATCTTTAAGTGAGAATCGTGCAGCCAGTGATTGAATGAAGGTTTCAACATGGCTGGCATGATATTCTGTGATAACTAAGTCATCAACATACACAAGTACATATAATAGAGATCCTTCATTTTGCAATATAAAGAAGGATTCATCAGCCATAGAGTTCACAAATCCAGCCGAGAGAAGAAACTTGCGTAGTTCAGAGTACCATGCCCTCGGGGCTTGCTTTAAACCATAAATTGCCTTTTTGAGTTTGCACACATGATTCGGCCGATCACGATCAATGAAACCTTGAGGTTGCGACATGAAAACTTCCTCTGACAGATTATCTTGTAAGAATGTGTTGTTTACATCAAGTTGGCGGAGAGTCCATCCATTTGAGACTACTAAACTGAGTACAAGTCGCATGCTTGCTACCTTGACCACCTGGCTGAAGGTCTCATGAAAGTCTACTCCAGGTCTTTGGTGAAATCCCTTTGCGACAAGGCAAGCTTTAAATCTGTTAACAGATCCATCTGGAAGATGTTTGATGTGGAAAACCCATTTGCAGCCCACAACGTTCTGTGCGTCGAAGGATGGAACCAGCTCCCAAGTGTTGTTTCGAACCAAAGCATCAAATTCATCACTCATGGCTCTTCTCCAGAGTGAATGTTTGAGAGCCTCGGCTGTTGTACGAGGTTTCGAGTCCTGAGATTCACAAGACACATTATAAGAGAGCCTTTGAATTGGTTCGGAAATATTATTCTTGCCCCTTGTCTGCATAGGATGAACATTCATAATTTGTGAGATGTGTTGAGTATCAGCAGATTCGACAGAGATGGCAGTAGGTGGATACAGAGCTTCATTCTTTGATGTTTGTTCTGGTGAGGAATCCGAGCAGGGTGGCACATCTGTAGCAGGTGTCAAGAGTGGCAAGGGAAAAATGGGAATACGGGTGACCAGAGGACTGACATGCGAGGGTGAGGATGAAATAGGGTCTGAAACATAATTTAAGAGCAGAGGAAAGTATGTGGAGAGATCAGAGTAGGGAGCAATGTGTTCAAAGAATTGAACATGTCGAGATGTATAGATACGAAAGTGTATGGGATCCAAACAAAGATATGCACTTTGATTAGGGGAGTAACCAATGAAGATGCATGGTGTAGATCGAGGAGATAGTTTTTTATCAGAGTAAGGGTGAAGCCAGGGATAACAGAGGCATCCGAACACTCGAAGCTTAATATAGTTTGGTTTTTGTTGGAAAAGAAGAGCGTATGGAGAAGTGTGGGAACGATTTGGGGTACACATGCGATTAATGAGGTACACAGCAGTGAAAAAAGCGAAAGACCAGTAGGTGACGGCAAAGAGGCATGAAGAAGAAGAGATAAACCAGTTTCGACAATGTCTCTATGTCTTCTCTCAGACATGCCGTTGTGTTCTGGTGTGTAAGAGGGAGTTCTGAGGTGTGAGATGCCATTAGCTGCAAGGAAAAAGACAAGAACAATGTACTCTCCACCATTATCACTGTAAAGTGTTTGGAATTTCGTTTGGAAACGAGTTTCAACAAGTGCTTTGAACCGTGTAAAAGTTGGGAATACATGCGACTTTTATTTTAATGGATATAACCACATGTACCTTGTATAGTGATCTACAAAGAGTACATAATACTTAAATCCATCTATGGAGTGTAATGGTGAGGTCCAGACATCAATGAAGAGGAATTCAAGTGGACGAGTGGATTGAAGTGTTGTAGTGAAGAATGGAAACTTATGACTTTTATTAATAGAACATGAATTGTAGAACAAGAATGAGAAGACTCATAAACTGGAAGTGAGAACTTTGATAGCATATGACGCAAAACAGAAATTGAGGGATGTCCTAAGCGAGAATGCCATTGAGGTAGAGGGGTTTTAGATGCAGAGAATGCAGCAGCGGTAGTCGAGGAAAGGGAGAGACCGGGCCACTCATAGACACCATGCTTTGCTGTTCCTTTAAGGATTGGTGCCCCCTTGCTGAGATCCTTCACCTGAACTCCATTAGAGAAGAATTCCACAGAGACATTATTAGATTTGCAGAGCCGATTGATGGAGATAAAGTTTTTGTTGATAGTTGGAACATGAAGAACATTATCAAAACAAAGTGATTGTGAAAACAGAGAGATGGAGAAAGAACCAGTATTGGAGATTAGTAATTTTGATCCATCGCCAATCATAACAGCATCTCGACCTGTGTAAGGGCTGTAAGCACAGATTTTTTAATTCCGAGGTAATGTGATGTGTGGCACCACTGTCAAGCAACCATTGTCCCGCATCATATGGAGAGACCATTGAATTGTGAGCATGTTGTTGAAATGCAGAGTGAGGAGATGATCTGTTTCACTGTGAAGGTTGAGTTCCTGGATTTCCAGATGCTGCGACAAGCTGAAACTGAGGACAATGTTTTACACTATGTCCAAAAGTACCACAAGCTTGGCATTTTCCTTGGTACCCTATGTTGTTGCCCTTGTTGTTGCGATTCCAAGAGTTCTGATTTTTACCTCGATATGAAGAGTTGGGTGAGTTGCTGCATGAAGGGCTGTAACCGGAAGTTGTGGTGAAGTTGAGTGTAGATGTTGCAATTTGACTTCATGGGTCAGCAGTCTTGTCATGAAGTTCATCCATTGGAGTGATCGAGTCACGAGCGTTCACAGCATCAACGATGGGATTGTATTCTTCAGGAAGTCCATCGAGGACATATTCGAGGAGATCTTCTGCATCCAGAGACTTACCTAACAAGGCGAGTTCGTCAGATTTAGTTTTGACGAATCGCATATAATCATCAATACTTTGAGCGCCTTTGGAGCAGTGTTTCAGTTGCTCCTTGAGTTGTCTCACATGGCCACGAGTTGGTTTGCCGTATGTGTTGGCCAGAAGTTACCAGGTTTGTCTGACAGATGATACTCGTGCAACCATAGGCTACAGAGGGACAGAGATTGCTCTGAGAAGAGCAGAGAACAACAATCGGTCTTGTTGTTTGAAGGGTACAAAATCTGGGTTTGGTGTTGATATGCCATCAACAAGGAGAGTGGCTTCACGCACGACTGAGTTTGTCTGAATGAAGCATTCAAGACGGAAGCCTTCGAGGAGAGCAGTAACTTGTACGCTCCAGGTCAAATAATTTGACGTGTTCAGTTTGGTAATGTTGCCCATGTTCACAGTGAGTAACACGCATTGCGGTTCCTATGGGTTGAATATGGCAGTGTTTTCAGTGTGTGACGATTGAGTATCATCACGAGGGATGGAAGAGATTCCGATGGGTGCATGATGGTTGAAAAAAAAAAACAGAAAAATAGATGAGAAATGAGAGAGTAGAGACGTAGATATTTTAGATGTTAATATACAAGAGCTCTAATACCATTTAGGAGAATGATCAATCTGTATTGTTGTTACATAGGTATATATACAAATATACCTTAATCTAACAGATTCCTAATATTAAGGATCTTAAGATTAAGACAATTCAAATATCAGTTTATTTTGAATATGAGGTTACTATCATCAATACATAATTATATAATATATGTGATAAAGTTTCGCTTTCACATTTAAGATGGAAGTAATGATGATTGAAAATGATTGAATTATTATTCTGAAGATATATAATGATGAAGAAGTGATACAAAATAAATTAAAGACAAAATATGTAAGAAGAGATATAAAATATGCATATTGTATTATTTTAAGTTTCAAATAATAAAAATAAATACATTATATTTATATTATATTAAATGAATAAATTGAGAAAATAAATATAAAGATGAGAGATTCATAGAATTGTCAAAACATTTATTTTTATTATTAGTTCGTAAGAAATTATGTTTTTTAAGAAAAAAATTGAGGACATTAGATTGGTGTTGCCAAGGTGGATCCGCACAAAATATATCTAATTATATTTTATCTTAAAGATAAATTCGGGGTTTTCATTAGAAAATTAAAAGAAGTTAGAATAATAAATATCATGCTCATTTAAAGAAGAAAAAAAGAGAGATGCAATTAACAAACCTAAGTCGTATTAAAGTAATAGTAATCATTATGATTTATCATTTAAATAAAAAAAGATGAATCATTGTCACGTTTTCCACCACTGTCTTCTTCCCCACTAAAACCAGCTCGTTGATCACTAGAAGCATAAACTTTCGAGGTCTCGTCAATGGCGAAGAAGAAGGCCGTTTTGATAGGAATCAACTACCCAGGAACTGAGGCCGAGCTACGCGGTTGCGTCAACGATGTCTGGAGGATGCACAAATGCCTCATCGACCTGTACGGATTCGCCCATGAAGACATCACTGTTTTGATCGACACCGACGAATCCTACACCAATCCCACCGGGAAGAACATCCGGAGCGCTTTGTCTGATCTCGTCGGAACGGCGAATCCCGGCGATATTCTCGTCGTGCATTACAGCGGACACGGTACGAGGGTGCCGGCGGAGACCGGGGAAGACGACGACACTGGGTACGATGAGTGTATTGTTCCTTGCGACATGAATCTCATCTACGGTAAGTGGAAAAAAACAGAGGGAACTTTGAATTGACCCTTTTTCTTTTCTTATTGGTGAGAAATTTCAAACTTTCTGCGCATCTTTACGATTGATGGGCATGTCGAGATGTTGAGAACTGTGTGAATTTGGGGCTAAAATTCCTGGAAAATTCTAGGTTTGAAGTATTTATCTGTCAATGTTGATATTATGTTCATTGATCATATGGGGAAGAATTTTCTTGTCCAGAACGGAAGAAAATGATGAAACATAAAGAAAAAACTTCTGTGTTCTTTATGCTACAAACTGGATGATGCAAAGATTAACGATTCTAATGAACGGTTCCATGATCGCAAGAAGATTTGATTTTCTTATTGGCTTCCAAGAATTCTTCCCATATGAGTCTATTTGGAGCTTGTTCCTTTTCGAAATCCGTGTTAAGCTACTTCTTTTCTCCAGATGATGATTTCAGGGATCTCGTGGATCAGGTTCCCGCGGGTAGCCGAGTGACTATCATTTCCGACTCTTGTCACAGCGGTGGGCTCATCGATGCAGCCAAGGAGCAGATTGGAGAGAGCACCAAGAAGCGGAAGCCAGAATCCGAAGGCGCTTCAGGATTCGAGCTCAGGAGCTTCTTTTGTAATGTTGTGGATGATATGCTCATGTCTTGCGGGATTCGCAGATGGCGCAAGGACGAAGAGGAAGTGCGGGAAACCGATACCAGGGAGGTGCAAATACAAGTGGGAGAAAGAGTCATTGGTAAAGCCAAATCTCTGCCTCTGGAGACCTTAATCAGTATTCTGAAGCAGCAAACAGGCAAAGATGATATCGAAGTTGGGAAAGTCAGGCCAACCCTTTTTGACATGTTTGGTGAAGAATCAAGCCTAAAGGTGAAGAAGTTCATGAAGGTGATCCTTAGCAAGCTGAAGCAGAAGAATGACCACAGCGGAGGTGGAGCCTTACTTGGAACCATCGCGAACTTAGCTCACGAGCATCTCAAACAGAAGCTGAACGACGAACACTATGTGAAACCCGCGATGCAGACAGAAGTCAGTAGCAAGCAAGAGGTTTACGCCGGGACAACCAAGGGACAACTTCCAGATAATGGCATTCTGATCAGCGGTTGTCAGACGAATCAAACTTCAGGAGACGCGAATCCGCTAGGGAAACCAGAAGATGCCTACGGAGCGTTCAGTAACGCTGTCCAGATCATTCTAGGAGAGACCAAAGGAAAAATCACGAACAGGGAACTAGTCTTGAGGGCTAGAGAGATTCTAAAGAAACAAGGGTTCACACAACAACCAGGGCTTTATTGTCATGACCGTTATGTGGATGATGTCTTCATATGTTAAAAAAAAAGGTTGCAGATTTAACAACATTTGTGGGAGTGATGTGAACAAAACTAGTAAGATTTTTGGTTAATTTTATATGGATGAATCATTAATAATTATAAAATAAATATTGTCATGAAAGGATTTTAGTTTAATTTTATATTTCACGATTAATTAAATCAAATAAAACAATTGATAATCTGATAATTAAGGCCCGACTGGTGGAGTCGCCAGAAAAGCAAACGCAACGACTGCGTTTTTTGGCGAAAACGCAGGTAAACGTAGATGTTACGAACGCAAAATTTAAAAATCTGATTTTAACATGTGTTACGTTAAGTTTTAATGCATTTTTGATTAAATTACTAAAATGTCCTTCTCATTTATGCCTCTTCCCTCTCTGCCTCGGCTATTTTCCTGGTGACTCCTCTCTGCCTCGGCGATTTTCCTCTTCTACACTTTGCCGACTCCTCCTCGCCGTTTCTCTCCTAGTTAAGTCTCTTTGCCGACTCCTCTTCGCCCGTTTCTCTCCTCCTCGCCCATTCTCTCCATTAGGGTTTCGCCATAAAATTAGGGTTTCGGGTTTTGGGTAAATAGTTGGGTTCTGGGTTTTGTAAAAAGACTGCTCCCCTAAGAACTGTGGCGGCAGCCATGGCAGCCATACTTTGAGGAGAGCTCATTTGCGTGGTAGAAATATCCCGTGTGTTTGGAGGGTAGATGTAGATGAATCATTACAACTTTCAACATTTCCATAAGGCCAGAATGAAGCAGCTAAACTGCTGCTGCAGGATTCTGTTCAAGAGTTGACACAACAAGATTGGAAAATGTACAAGAGATACTTTTCTGCTTACTTAAGTTAGTTTTAATGCACTTTGTAACTCTTCCACTCTATTTTCACCAATTTGAGTCCATATTCATTCGTATTTTGTTTTATATGTTTGTCTGTATATATATAATATATGTTCGTGTATATATATAAATTATTAAAATTATAATATATATATGTTTGTGTGTATATATATATATGTTTATTATATATATATATATATTTATATATATATGTTTTGATAAAATTATTTTCTATTATAATTATTAAAATTATAATATATATATGTTTGTGTGTATATATATATATGTTTATTATATATATATATATTTATATATATATGTTTTGATAAAATTATTTTAAGTTTCTATTATAATTTATATTAATTATAAATATAGATATATATATATATATGTATATATATATTGTATATTCAAATATTTGAAAATCATAATTAAAAGGTATATTAATAGAAAATTTTATTAACAATTATCTATTTTGGTAATTTTGCTCAAAACACAAGCGCAACAGTTTTCTACCATTCGCTTCGAGTCGCAGTCGTTCGAAAACGCAGCGTTGTCACCATTCAAACAAAATGAAACAAAGTCCAATCTATATGTTTATTTTTTTTCATAAAAAGGAAAATATTGCAGCCGGCGAATTCGAATTGAGACCATTGCAGTTATAAAGATGTATTTGCCGTTTGAGCTAGATGTTTTATCCAAGTGTAATGTAAAACAATTTTATATATTCTAATAAATAGATAGAAGAATTGGAAATGCGTAGAATTGAACCTATACATTGATGTCTCGTGGACGAGTTTATGCAATTCATTTGGATTATAATTTGAGCTAGTTTGATTTATGTTAATCAGATCATTATTTTGATGAATTTTATAAATTATGATTTAAATTACACATTTGTATCTTGTTCTTATAAGATAAAATCTAGTTATTAAATTATTATAATTCACAAAAAAATGTGATTATTAATAAATAAATACCATTAGATTAATGTGTACGATTAAATTAAATTTCTCTTCATTCTTTCAAAGTAAACAATCTTGAGAAAAATGATTATTTTTAAAATACATTGAAAATGTTACAAATATGATTCAAGCAGACTTTGATAAACCAAAAGTTTAGTCATTGTTAGACAATGTTATATTTGTGTGTGCATTGATAAATTAATGTTTATTTTTGTTATGACATAAATGTAATGAGTATGCTCAAAAGTTATCATGTTACATGAGATGTTTGATATGCACTATTTATTTAATGCATTGAGTCATATATTCCAACTATGTCCAAAGACTAAATTTTGATGTTGTGCATGTGTCTTGTGATGAGATTAGATCTTGTGTTATCATTCAATTAAAGTTTTGTTAAACGTATGTATAACACAAGTATATTTGGTTTTATAAGTGCAATCGACATCAAGTATGTCTGGCGATTAGTTCGAACCCTATGCTAAATTTGCCGAACTTTGCAGAATAAAAAAAGCACTTACTAATTGTGCTTGCCTTGATGGGTCAAGACCTTTGGATTAGATAGATTCGTCTAGAGATTGTGGATTCGGGTTCTATCGAGGATTGCAACAAACTCAAATGCTAAGACACCTTCAACTGCACATGCCAGATGATCATAAAGAATTTCATTCCTCGAGTTTTTAAGGGCTCTATGGCCAATAAGGTGACATTGGCTAAGAAATATCTCGAGGCCTTGAAAAATGCTTTGATAAAATGAACAAAAAATGGAAACAATCATCCTTTTAGATTAAATTCTCTCCATAAGGTATAAAGGCAACGAGATTATATGAGAGTACATTATGAAATTGTCGAACAATGCCTCTAAGTTAAAGGAATTTTGGAGTTCAGTTGTCGGAAGATGTTTCGTGTGTTTGATTTTGATTTCTCTCCTCGTACAATATAGTGATATTAAGGTCAATTATGACTTTTGAAGGGATAAATGGATTCTAAATGAGCTTATTTCTCACCACGTGCAAGAGGAAGAGAGGTTGAGGCACCTAAAGACACATAGTGCTTTCATAGCTACAACCTCAAGATGCAAGATCGAAAAAAATGAAGAAAGGTAATAAAACAACTTTTTTGAGATCAACTCACATGCAAATGATACAAACTACAAATTAAGGTAAAGTAAAAAAATATTTCTTTTGTCACAAGGCTGGTCATATAAAGAAATCTTGCACCAAGTATTATACTTGTGTGCAAATAAAGGTTTGACTCTCACATTAGTTTGTTCTAAGATCAATATAGCTTAAGTAGCAAGCCATATTTGGTGGATTTATTTTGGTGCTATAACTCATATAAGTGTTTTATATTGCTTTGGATGATTTATAGTGATGAGCCCTAACTTATCAACAAGCGCAATGCTTTCCATGTTCATGCAACTCGCACCATCTATGATGATTCTGCTCACCTTTTCTTTGATAAACTCCTATGTATAGAATATATTTTCACACTACACCGTCGCATCATCTACAATATGTAGGTTAAGAACTCACCACACAATCAACAATTCACCCTTTGCGTCTTCATACTCCTCAACACTTTCATTCGACTCCAAAACCTTAGGTTCCACATCTTCGTCCGATGTTGTCTCATATCCTCCATCTGCACATACAACCATAGTCATCTTGTCTTGACAAGCATTGGTGTAAATTACACATATATGTTTCATGGGTACCTTGCATTTTTTGTTTTGTCGCTTTGGGTTTTTGGATCAAATTTGCTGCTAGTGTATGACCGCTCGTCCTCATGAGTTGCCCTTCCTCTATGTTTGAGTTGCCTTTAGATCTTGGTAGCCATGTGAAGAAGATCCTCCATATTCACGTTGTGATGTGGTTCCACACGGTCTTGAATATTAGGATTAAGTCCATCTATAAAATGATCTATGGTGGCGTCACGATCCTTAGTGATATCTTCGTGTATCATGAGGAAGTGTATCTCCTTGTACTAGTCTTTCATGCTCCTATTACCTTGTAGCAATCATCTTAAACGTTGACTGACCTTTCGATGATGATGAGAATGTACAAATCGATGTCATATAATGGTATGCATATCGTCCCAAGTTGTGATTGCATGTTCTCTAAGACGCCTTCGAGAATACGTGAGTTAATCCCACAATGCTAATGTGTAGTCGCTAAACTTGACTGATGCTAGTTTCACCTTCTTGAGTTTGGAGTAATGATGACATTCAAACACCATCTCAGTCTTTTGTTCATACTCCAAATATGCTTCAGGATAGCTCCTCTTAACAAATGCGGAATTTCAATCTCGATACTACTGATATAATCTTCAAATGGACTTTCTACGCGTAGGTTGTTTCTCACAGGATAGTCATACCCTTCGTCAATCATCTTGGCCTACTCGTCTTCATCCATGTCTAGAGGGTATGGATGACGAGCTACGTTTGGTCTTCCACATGGTTGTTCTAGTCGATTCCCACATGTTGCTTCCTCCATCCAAGCAAGTCCTTGGTTGGTGATCATGATCTCTTGCCTCATGCGCCTGAAATTGTTTATCAATAATTGAATGGAGACATCTTTATCACTGTAAAGTGGTTAATTGCATTGACTCTCGGAATGAGACATTTGAAAGTTAAAAAACACAAAAGATGAAATAAAAAGATGAACGAACCTCACATTCTCTCAAAAAAGTGTTTCTCTTAATTTCTCTCGCTCACTCATCTGTCTTTCCCTTGACTCCTCTTTTTCTATTTAGTTCGAAACACAAGAAAAAACTCGAAGTTTATTCCCTATGCTCAAACTAAATCTTGACGCTCGTCCATACTTAAGTATAATTTCCTATTTGATGATAGTGCTCTATCTAACTAAAGTCTCTTCTTGTGTTTATGCTTAGGACTATTTCTATTTTCTACTCTTTCGTTTTCTTTTCTTTTTGGTTTTTTTCTTTTTTTAGTTTTCCTTTAGATGTTTTTTCTTTTCTTCTTTATTTTCTTTTTGCGGTTCTTCCCCTTGTGTATTTTTCTTTTTCTTGTTTCTTCGTTTTTTGTTTTTTTCCCTTTTTGTTTTTTTTCTTTTTTTTCTAAAATGACAAAAAATAACTAAACTAGTACTAAGTCACTCTAAAGAAATAAAATAATTAGAATAAATATAGAATGGTAGAAACAAAAATGGATAGAATTACATAAGAACATGGCTTTAATACCACTTAATATGATCGTATATCAACGTTATATTGTTAGGAGGATGGATTTGGAATGAAACCCGCTATCAACTCAATAGTTGAACCTAGAACTTATCTTCTCAAAGAAAGAACATCCTAAACCAAGACTACAACCCGACTAGAGAACCTCAAACACCACGAATAACACCACAACACTTGTGATCTAGTGTTGAGAAGTCGAAAAATAACTCGAAATCTCTCCAAGAGTTCGATAGCTAAATCTCTAGGATTAGCAAGGAAAAAGACAAATTTATTGATAAAAATTCAATAACAATGTCATACAAAGGATAATCTATTTATATAGACTAAACAATAATGAAAATTAATAAAATAAAACAACTTAATTGAACCAAAGTAAAATACTCGGTCGAGTATCGATTAAGTCTTAACCCAAAATATGTAAACATTAAAGTACATTCGACCTAACAACACATTGCTCAGTCGACTTCTTTAGTGCTTGAACCGATCAATCAATCCTTCTACATGCTTCATTGGTCGAGTGGGTTCGCTCGAGTCGAGTGAATCTCTGCTCCTTATAGATGGACTCTATAGTCTTGACTCAGGTCCTCTTGACGTCCTCGTCCACCCACAAGTTGTACTTCTATATCCATTTTAGTGTGTGCATCCTTCAGCTCCTTCGCTCTCATCCTTGTGATTGACCTTTCTATGATCCATGGTGGAGCCACGTCCAGGTTCTTGTCATTTGACCTATTGGTTGTATAATTTTAGGAAAAACATCAACCTCAAACAAAAATTCATAAAGAACATACACTACAAAAAAATTCCATAAACCGTCCTCGAGGATTCTTGTGTAATCTCTTCGGTTATAGGATCTTTTCTTCTATACATCCACTCTCTCGATCTATATATATCTCTATTTGAAGAAGATGACATTTTTTTAAATATGTTTGTTATTGATGGTTTGATGCAATCTTTGGTTTTGATCTTAATAGTGTAATTTTCAACGGACATTCGTTGGAAACCCCAACGAATGGCTATTGCAAGTTCACATAAATTTATTTCAACCGGTAAACCTCGAAATTAACAATTTCAACGGGCATCTGTTGCAATTTGTAACGGGAATCCGTTAAAATTAGCAACGGATGCCCGTTGAAATATTTTTCCCGGTGTTCAACGGGCTTCCAACGGAGATCACCGACGGAAGATATCCGTTAACATTCCGTTAAAAATTACGACGGATTGCAACGGACGGGGCAAAGGACGGTATCCGTTAAACGTCTGTCGAAATTTGTGACGGATTGCAATGGATGTATGCCCATTGAAAGTTCTCGTAAATCTGTACAATCCATTGCCATTTCTCATCAACGGATGGGTCCGTTGTCCCGTCTGTTGGAAATGACGTGTTTTTTTTTGTAGTGCTCATTTGTGGATAGATTCCGAAAAAAATATTCCTTGCACAAATTTCGAAATTAATACTTAAATTTCTCATCAACAATATCAAACATGATCGAGAGAAGAAATGATACCTCGTGTGGATGGCTTCCGATGTGTAAAGCAATGTGGTCCTATTAGGATGATCCAAGATCCAAACATAGAAGGATAAAGCAAATGAACCTCGTCGATCTAACAGGAAAGGTTATCAGATGAACGATCATACAGTTGGATCCCGTTCATTCCCTGCGGTGTTCGAACATATGGTATGATTTGAAATTTTTGAAAAATTTATAAATTTGTTATCTTAATTATAAATTTTAAAAGATATGTTTCTAATTTGTTTTAGACGTAAGAAAAAGGTATAGAACAATCATACTTCGAATTACTCGATGATTCTTAGGTCGATGCCAGAGAAAAACAAGTTCACGAGGATAGTTAGAATATGACATCTAAACGGGTGTCTTAAATTCCATCTAGAGAGGACGAATCAAAACTGTTTCAAACTCAAGAGAAATTCAACAAGATATATCTCGAGTTAAACTATAACTTTTTAATAAAATTTTAAAATTTATATTATCAAATATTATAAGAAATTTATTTTATAGCACGTTACGTCGTATAAAAGTCATTTTTGCGGTCTTGGAAAAATGACATCATAACACTCAACTTCATTTAAGGACAAAGAGAAAAGAACATAACAAGAGTGACATAATCAAATGATGCAAGATGACCAAGCAGTGGAAACCACTCTGCATGAATTGGAGGTCACTTGAAATGATTTGGAGGCCACTCGGATTGAGATGTGAAACGAAATGGATCAAAACGAAACAACCAACTAACGGTTAATGCGTAAAATTAAGTAAAAATGTCTTCAATTGATTGGGATGAAGACGACAACGATAATAACGATGATGATTCACAACATCTGATATTATTGTAGAAATTGTTTAAAAATATTGTATAGATAATAATGTTTTAAAATTTGATTTGTAATATTATTACTTTTATTTTTTGTACGGAAAAAAAATTTTGGACGGACGTCCGCAACTTTTGTGGACGAAAATTCTGACCGTCCGCAAAAATGAGGAAAAACTTTTGTCATCCGTAAATTTCTAAAGAAAAAAAATCCTACTAATTTTCCGATATTCTAAATTTCCAAAAGTCGGTTGAATTTTCTGATAGTTTGCGGATGAATTTCGGATGGATCTATGTACGTATACTATTTTCAGACGGATTTGACAGTTGAGAATATATTTTGTTCTTATAATAACCATATATATAATAAGAATGTTTTTTTCTCTATTCTCATGAAGCCACCTCACTAAGAAAGAGAAAAACCTCTATTTATAGGGAAAACAACCTATTCCTGCATGAACTTTCAACTTTAATCCTATTCCCCCTGAACTTTCCTGCTCATCCTATTCCCCCCTAAACTATCATTAGGGAGAATATGATGAGCAGGAAAGTTGAGGGGGGAATAGGATTAAAGTGATAAAGTTCAGGGGGGAAAAACTGTTTTCCCCTATTTATATGTAATTTAAATATAACCTTAATAGTAATAAAATAGAAGGTGGCAATATATTTCATTGTTATTGTTATTATTATTATTTTAATATTCAAATTTTATACATTTTTTTAAAAAATAATTTCCTTCTAAATAAATCAACTGATTTTTTTAAATATTAAAAAATTAAATAAAATTTTAAAACAATTGAAAATATTAAAAATAATTAAGTTGTAAGGTCTTTGCTTGAGTTAATTTCTTATTTAAAATAAAAATAAAAATAATTTTTTTTTATTTATATCAATCTGTTTGTGGATATAGAACCATATCAAGAATCAAAATCAAATAAACACTCAAAAACTAATATTTATAATATGATTAAAATTAATTTATAATTTATGAAATCATATACATATATATATATATAATAAGGAGGTTTTTTCTCTCCTATTGTGAAACCACATCACCAAGAAAGAGAAAATCTCTATTCGAATCTAATTTAGATATAATATTAATAGTAATAAAATAGAAGGTGACAATATATTTTATTATTATTGTTATTCTTTTTATTATTTTTTTACAAATTGTTTTACAAAGTTCTTTTACAAATTTTTTTTACAAATTTTTTTAAATAAATTATAATTTCTTTCTGAATTAATCAAATTAAAATTTTTAAAAATATTAAAAAATTAAGTAAAATTTGAAAACAATTGGAAACATTAAAAATAATAAGTGGTAAGGTCTTCGCTTGAGTTAATTTCTTCTTTATAATAAAAAATAAAAACAAAACTTGAATAAAATTATTTTTCTTTATATCAATATGTATGTGGATATAAAACCATATCAAGAATCAAATAAACACTCAAAAAACTAATATTTATAATATGATTAAAGTTGATTTATAATTTATGAAATTATATATATAATAATCCTTGCAAGGTTGCTTCTCGTGAAGCCACCTGAGCAAGGATTATTAAATGTTAAAAAAAGGTTTTTTTTTGAAATATTAAAGGTATATATATATTGTTTAATATATATATATTTATATATATTAGATATATATTTTTTCATATCCATATTAAAAACTTATTTATTTATATTATATATATTAAATATATACATATTTGTTTAACATATATTCATATATATTGGAAATATTTTTTAATATCCATATTCTATTATATTATTTGAAATAACAATAGGGATTATTAAATATTAAAAAAGTAAGTTTTTTTCTTGAAATACCAAAGGTTGTTCTTCTCTATTTCATTTAAAATGTTAAAATTATTCATATATATTGGATTATATTTTTTATCCATAAAAACTCTTTATTTATATATAGATTTTACAATATATACATATTTGTTTTATATATATATATTCATATATATTAGAGATATATATTTTTCTATATCCTTATTAAAAACCTATTTATTTATATATAAATTTTAAA
>CM071863.1:42476113-42492025 GCA_036759665.1 Gynandropsis gynandra
TGTAATTGTAATTATTCCTAAATTTAATATATTTTATATTTATATAAAGTTTTTCCTCTCTTAACAAAGATTTTTTTTAGAATATATATATATATATATACAAAGTAGGATAATTATATATATTAAAGGAGTATGTTTTGCTGCATTCTCCTTGCGCCACCTCAACAAACATCCTCCTTTCAATTTTTAAATATGAAATAAAGTTTTTTTAAACATTTAATATATTTATTACAAATATTATTATAATTAATGAACATATATATATATATATATAAATATCATGTGATATGTAGCATCACATAAGTTTAACAATTTAATCTATTTAATTTATTTTTAAAAATCTTTATTAAAATATATATATAATTACTAAAAATATTATTATAATTAATGAATATATATATATATATATATAGATCATGTGATATGTAGCATCACAAAGATTAACAAATTATTTTATATTAATTTATAAATAAAAATTATAAAATAATTTTACATTTATATATATATATATATATATATTACCTTATTAACAATAAATTATAAATTATATATAAAAGGAGAATGTTATAAATGAAACGTCATGTTTAAAAAAATTAAATCAAATTAAATTAATTTAAATTCAATCATATATATTTATTTAATATATAGTAATATATATATCATATATATTTGTTCAAAAATACTATTTTAATATTTTTATCTCTTTTCACACCACCACATCTTTTTTCAATTTTTAATTTTTAATTCAATTGTTTTTTCCAATGAATACCTAAAAAAATCCTTCAGCTTCTATATCATTATTTTATATTTTTATAATTTTAATTTTATTAACATCAAATATATACATAATGAAGAAAAAACTAAATATTTTTTGAAATAACTATAAAAAAAAAGAAATCATGCATATAAAAGTTGTTGCAAAAGGTGGCTTCTGGTGAAGCCACCTCAGCAACAAATTATAATTTTTATTATAATTAAAATTAAATTTAATTAAAAACAAAAAAAATTGCACTTTAATATTCTTTAATCCTATTTAATGCTTCCAATCACGTATGAAAAAAACCTATTCATCTTCATACGTTATCTTCTCTTACCTTTAACCGGCCAAATTTAATCTCCATCCACTGAGTGCTCTTGTCTCTTCGTCAATCTCTCTACCACCGGATTTTTGCCCTCTCTCTCTCTCCATCTCGCAAAGGTATTGATTACGTTTCCTTTGCTTTTGTTTCAGGAACATGGCGGATGCGTGGTTAACTTTCCTCTGAAGCGGAGAGGACAGAGGCACCAGCGAAGATCCGGAAGCCGCCAGGGAGCATTAACATCAAAATTCCGGCGGGACTCAAGGTAGTGAAGAAAAACCTATGGAAGCGCAGAGGGACTGAGGCACCAGGAAGATCCGGAAGCTACCGGGGAGCATCGACACTAAAATTCTGGCGGGACTCAAGGTAGTGAAGCAACACCTTGAGAAGAGCAAATCGTCTTCCTCAGCAACGAATTCGACGGTGACAACGACGAAATTACGGTGGAGAAGCCAGGATGATGCGATGACTCACTGCTACAACAACAAGATGGAACGCTCGAATTCATCATATTTTTTATTTTGGGATTTTAAAGGTATGACTCTAAATTTGTTGTGAGTGCTCTGTTTGAACCCACAAATCATACCTTTCCATCAGATTTTCTTTGGGTAATCGCAATTAGGTTTCAATTTCTATGGTATTCTTTTATGAGGTTTTGCTTCTAGGTTTGCTGATTTTCTTCTTGCATTTTGGTTATGTTGGCTAAATTCGTGTTTATTTTTATTTCTTCGTTTGCATAGGTGTTGAATAATGCATGTTGACCCAATATTGTGCTTTGATTGGTACAATATGGTTTTCGAGTACATTGCATTTGGTGAGATTGTTCCCGTGAATCCTATATTTGTGTAGGTTTGAGTAACTTTCATGTTTGAGGGATCGATATGGTCTGGGTATTGCATGATATTTTGGTTATGAGAGATAGTCTATGATCATTGCGGCTTTTTCTCCTCCGATCCATTTATTGGGTTTAGTTATGATGTTTCTGGGGGACTTCTGGTTTTAATTTTCTGTGGGATTGTTACTGCCATGGTTGATAAGAATTCTACTACAGGTGAGTATGTTGCCCGGAATTCCATTATCATTCTTGCAATGACATTGGCCATCGGAGAAACATGGAACCTCAACAAGATTATTCTCTACGATGTTTCTAATAGTTTTACGATAGCATATTGGTGAGTGATAATATAGTTTTTGCCTTTTTCTTTTGATTGATCGAGCTGGTTATTGCTGTTGTGGAGATATGTGACTCTTATATCGCTGAACGCATTGCCAAAATATATATCTTCATGTTCTTTTTATTGTATGAAACCTAAGAGTTGTTAAAGTTTGTGTTCCAGCCTTAATAATTTTATTCCATTGTTTTCTAACAGAACCCATCATTATTCTTGCAATGACATTGGCCATCGGAACAAAGCTTTAATCAAATATGGCATTAGAGATTCAGCCATTCTCAACTATGGAGATTGAGGAGCTTGAGGGATGCTAAATTGAGCGATTTGGGATTAGGCGGTGGTGATGATATCAGGTTGCTTGACAGTTGATCAGAGTATGATATCGTTATATAAATGTTAATTGATAGATCGACGATGTTTATGACTCATGGTATATCATAATAGGTATAATGATAGAATATTAACAAATATTTTAATATCTATTCATAATTTATATATTTCACGTATAATCATATTAAAGAATATTCGATAAAACTTAAATTATAAATATTTCTTAGTGTATGAATGTATTAGAAATTTTTATATTATAAATCATTTTATTAAATAATTGTTATGTGTAAATAATAATTGAAGATTTTAATAATTCTCAATTCTAATCTCGCTGAATCAAACCATCCCAATTTCTTGAAATATGAATTATTCTAAAAATCCAAATAAACACTAATAATAAATTTTACTTTTTCATATATGACTCTGTTAAAATATTTCATAATGTATGAGTGTCTTGGAAAAAAGTATATTATAAATCATTCTTATTAAAAAATTGTTATCGTGAAATAATAATTTATTTGGACAATATTAAAGGAAATAAATTTTTATTTCCATTGATTCATTTCGTTTAAATTATATTTTAGTCAAGCAAATAATAATTTATTTGGAAATCATAATTTATTTGAGATATGAACTCAAATTTAGTATTCGTTCGAGTTCGAATCGTTTGATTTGAATCATGTCATGTATTTCCATCGTTTCCAGCATTCAAACGTTTGTCTACTATTCACAATACTTTTTATGCCAATATTCTTTTTTTTAAGTCAATGCAGAAGCCCTAAACAAACGAATTTCATTCCAAACGAAAACCAAAAACACATTTACCTTTGTATACATTATTATTTTCATCCGTTTACATATAAAAGATAGCTTAACTTTTGTTTCAAACATGGTATTTCAAATTCCGTTTCTAATTTTGAAAAAATAAATTTATTTATAAAATACATACAACAACATAAATTTAATTTGTATATATCCCGTGCATCGTGCGGGTTGATTTTCTAGTCTATATATAAAAAGGAGGATAAAATGAAGCTTCCTCCTTACGCCACCTCATCAATATATGATTTATTTTTTATTTTTTTATTATAATTTATAATTAAGCTTTACTCTCCATTAAAAGTTCTTTATAGCCACTAACTTAAATTTAATATCCATTTACTTTTATTCAAAACTTATCAACCCTTTTACTTTATAAAAGGGAGCTTCCTCCTCCGCCTCAAACAAATGTGAACAAATGTGTTTTTTTTTTGTTTTTTTATTATAATTTACAATTAAGTTTTATTCTCCATTAAAAATTCTTTATAGCCACTAACCTAAATTTAATATCCATTTACATTTATTCAAAACTTATCAACCCTTTTACATCTTTTTTGAAATGGTGATATTTTAGACCAAAGCCTCAAAATTGGTTCTCTTTGATGGTGTTTAGGAGGAAAAAGTTTTGAAAGAAGAGAATTGGTTATCTTTTGATGGTGTGTTAGAGGAAAGATTTGTAAAGAAGAGAAAATGAAGCTAGAGGAGAAGTATACATGGACTATTGTTGATGGTGTTAAAGAGAAGGTAAGTTTTCTCATACCGATGAGACATCTTATATATACTCTCTTTGTTCCTGACCTAAGTAATATGATTCAGTTGATGGTGTGTAAGAAAAAACATTTTGAAAGAGGAGAAAATGAAGGTAGAGGAGAAGTATATGTGGGGTATTGTTGATGGTGTTAAAAAGAGGTAAGTTTTCTCAGACCTGTAAAAGGTCTTATATATGTTCATTTCTCCTTAAAATATAAAACTAATGAAAAATAATTTATTTGTATTAATCATGATAACACGATCACTTGGCTAGCTTTGTGGAACGATCCAATTAATCCTAAAGTGTTCAAGTATGTCTTTTTTATAAAGTTTTCCCATAAATTGTCATGTTTTACCATTTAAACAAATAAACCATGTCTTGACTCTTGAATCCATGATCACAGAGAGAGCATAAGGGACACATACAACAAAAATTTTACTGCAAAAGATATTACAAAGATGATGCAAGTAATTTGTTGAGGTATGATAATTTATATTTCGTTCACTGTAGGACGATGAAGACCCATCCACCGTAGCTAACAATTGCAACACTTGGACCAAATAAGAAGAAGAATGACAATGTGATGGGAGAATATTGCTTCACCATTGCTGTGTTGCTTTAAGAAAGAGTTGCAGTTCAGACAGAAGCATCAGTTGTATTTCACATTCGTTTATAATTTTGACTCTACGATTATTAACCGAAAGAACAAAATTATATTTCTCTGGTGCATTGCAGATAATAGAAACGTAAGATCGAGGTGCAACCCATACATAAATGCAAGAGACCTATCCTAGAACAAGAACATGAAAATAGATCACCATTAACCTCACCATTAATCTATTTTACGTTGGATTTCAAAAGAGATTTATCCAGTCACGTATCAATTAAATTTCAAGATTATCCAGTCATTGATTTAAAAAAACCATCCAGCAGCCACTAACCTAAACTTTAATATCCATAAACAATTATTTTTTTAACACACTAACCTTGATTTCGTGGTCTTTAAGAACCTCAACATTACTCTTCAAGAGTTTTCCTGCAGCAAAACATCAAAATATATTTTATTCAAACATTAAGACTGATTTTATCGAGCCAATAACCAAAACTCTAACAATAAAAATGGATCCCCATTAACATCACCATTAATCATTATTTTTAACACTAACCTAATTTTTTAATACAGCCAAACTAGATCCCATTAACATCTCCTTTAATCACCATTATTCGTACCATTAACCTAATTTTTCTCTGCATTAATATATACAACAAGCGGCAAGTATTCACCATTAATCTATTTTTATTAACACATTAAAATAGAATTATCCAAACACTAAGCTAAACTTTAATACAACCACTAACCTAAACTTTAATACAGTCAAAATACAGTCACCATTAACATACAATTAATATATTTTATTCAATCATTAAAGCATATTTTATCCCGCCACTAACTAAACTGTAAAAGTGAAAATAAATAATATTTTTATTATGCAAAATGAATTGTACACAGATATTAGAATCACTACCCTAAATCACATTAAAACAGAGTTATAAAGCCACTAATCCAAACTACAATACAGACACTAACCTGCTGCATCAAAACGCCAAAATACATCCCCATTAACATCCCCATTAATATATTTTATTCAAGCATTAAACCAGAATTTATCTTACCACTAATCTAAACTTTAACAATCAAAATAGATCCCATTAACATCACCTTTAATCACAATTATTTTTACCATTAACCTAAATTTTTCTCTGCATTAACAGATACAACAAGCGGCAAGTATTTCTCTGCATAAAAACGTTCAAATGGATCAGCTTTAACCTCACCATTACTGTGTTTTCTACAACATTAAACGCCTAAAAACAAATTAAACAAAAAATTAAAAATTCTACAGGATAAATACTACCCTATTCAACATTAATCTATTTTTATTAACACATTAAAACAGAATTGTCCAGCCACTAAGCTAAACTTTAATACAACCATTAACCTAAACTTTAATAAAGTCAAAATTCAGTCACCATTAATATTACCATTAATATATTTTATTCAAACATTAAAACAGATTTTATCCAGTCACTAACTAAACTGTAGCACTGAAAATTAATAATATTTTTATTATGCAAAATGAATTGTACATGGATATCAGAATCACTACCCTAAATCACATTAAAATAGAGTAAATGAAGCCACTAACCCAAACTTCAATACAACCACTAACCTGCTCATCAAAACGCCAAATTACATCCCCATTAACATTCCCATTAATATATTTTATTCAAGCATTAAACCATAATTTATCCAACCACTAATCTAAACTTTAACAGTCAAATATATCCCCATTAACATCACATTTAATCACCATTATTTTACCATTAACCCAAATTTTTCTCTACCCAAATGGATCAGCATTAACCTCACAATTACTCTGTTTTCAATAGAATTAAACGCAAAAAAAAATTATACATAGAATTAAAAATTCTACATGATAAATACTACCCTATTCACGTTCAAGATCACATATCAGAATTCTAAAAAATCTCCATACATCCTATCAACATATCTATTCTATTGTTTAATGGATCAGTTGCAAAATCCAAACACCACTATGCTGAAACAACACCTTACATTCAATGAGCTGAATGTGGGACGCTATCTCCAGCGGATTGTTGCACAAGTTTTCCGCATTTGGGAAGCCCGTAATGCTAAAAAAATGTCAGCTCATGTGGAATCAATTTTTTGTCATTAATGAACATGTCAGTTTTTTCTCCTATTAATTTGTCCCATATTTATATTACTATAAAAACGATAAATATAAAATTGTGTTACTGTTGCACGCATCCATACTGCATGAAACACTGAGTTGCATGTTGTTTACCTGTTTCAACCATTTCTTAATCGAAGGAAGCATTGTTCAACTTGAATGTTTTGATGTGGTTATGGGAAATGAAACCTTCAAGCTGACAGATTTCCCCATTGCAATACGCGTAACAGTATCCATAAAAATACTGTGACTTTCTGAAAATTATGTTACCATCCCAAATGAACTTTTTCGTTTCAAGACCTATGATGAGATAGCATCCCTAGCAAACACAAATATGTCGCTTCCATGTCCTATTTTTTAATAAGAAATTAAGAGTACATCGATGCGTGCAATGGATTTCCTTGATTGAACTATCATTTTGTTATTTAATCTAATTAATTACATTATATGACAAATTTCAGATGTTATTGAACGTGTAAGTGCAATCAAAGATCTGTATGCCGACGATGTATCTGCGACAAACGTCTAACATTACGACTATAACTTTCAGGGTAAGTTGTATACCCACAAAAGACTTTCTACGATATTGTATCTAATGAAACCATTGCATGCTTATTAAACTCATTATGATCGATTATACAAGGGGAATGGATGTCACCATCACAGCTTGGGACTAAAAAGCCGTTGAGTTGCGCTCAAAATTAGAGTCTTATAGTTCCCACCCATCTGTTATTTTAGTTACAAACATTAATCATAAATTCGTTGCAAGTTTGTTACCACATATTATTTCGCATTAGATATGATATATTTCACCCTATGCCCAATTTGAAAAAAAAAAAATATATTTCACTAATTTTATTGTCGTTTTCTAGATAACCTCTATCTAAATACTACATGTGCAAGTTGCTTCTATTTTAATGGGGATTGCAATGATATTGTTGAATTCAATCGTAGGTAAAAGTTTACATTTCTTTTGTTAGTATATAGAGAAATATGTTTAATTTAGTTTGTATGATTTTTTTCCCAAATCATAATGAATAACATTGAAGATGGGTTTGATGATGGTATCAACATTGAAAAAATCAACAATGTTGTTAAGATCGAGACCATATCACTTTTAGAGTTGCACGAATATGTAATCAAGCCCGATCGTAAGGTAAATTATCAACATTATCAAGTTTTCCTTCCCTACATTGTGTAATTTTTTTTCTACATTATAGGAAGCGGCATTTTTTTGAAATGCACGAGTTGTTGATGTGCTAAACAATAATGGTTAGAGCTACATTGGATGTGCGAAGTGTGCACGGAAGTTGAAAAAACGCGAAACTTCACTGTTTTGCAACTTTTGCGAAGACACAAATATTGATGGAGTGACGAAGTTTTTGTTAAATATCTGATTTAAAGTTGAAAACGTTTTTCTCTCATGAAGTATTAGCTTTATATCTACATTTAATCTTTCTTCTATACATTTTTATTCAGATTTCGAGTTGATTTGATTGTTGATGATGTTGCGGAAATTGCACATTTTGTTGCTTTTGACCGTGAAATCACAAAGTTGACCAATACAAAGGCTTCTGATTTGACAGAAAATCTGGTACGATTTATTACTTACACATTTTTGGGATGCACTTTGTTGGAATTTTAATACACTTTAATATTCCACAGGATGAACGAGGTGTTGTTGTTGTCCCTCAATGTCTAATGGACATTGTTGGAAAGAGTTTTATGTTTGAAATAAAAGTAACCTCTTACAATTTTGCCCCTAACAACCAATCGTTCATGGTTTCACGGATGATTACAGATAAACCAACAAGCCTAAAAGGCAAAGATGTTGGCGAGTTATTATCCATAAATTCATATTATTGGTATCATTGTGTGACTTAATTAATTTAAAATTGACCAACAATTTTCTGTATTATGTTTGAGTATTATGTCTACTAAATTTTTTTTATAACATTTGAATATTATGTTTTCATTTCTTATGACTTTTTGGGGTTGTTTTGGTATGTTGAAATTTTCATTTAAACTTTCTTTTATAGTTTTGTGTTTGTTGGTTGTGATTTTTAGGGTTTTTATAGTATGTTATTTATAAATAACGTTTGATTGTAATAATCAAATTATCCACATAGCATTGTGCATCCTCCCCACAAAAAGAATGTTTTCCCACCAGTTGCCAATTCCATTGAGCAAGGCTATAGGAAAAACATATCTGACATGAGAAATTCAAGTTAGGAAAAAAACTTGAATAGTAGCAACGGTGAAAAATTATGCAACAAAATAATACACGGATTATGGTTACAGAGCAAACTATGGTAAGAAAGGAAACCGGTTCGGTATGAATTTTTCTTATTAATTAGTTTTGTCTTTACACTTTATAATATAAACAATTGGTTACATTTATTTAGTTTTTTACTCTCATTATATTTACTAAGATAAATTAAATATTCCACACCATCACATTATTATATTATTTTTACTAACGTTTGGTTATTATTTATGATTTCATTTATCAAAAAAAGTGCACGCCGAAATAGTGTTATCATGAGAAAACCTAGACATCTTGAGTTTGGAAAAAAATCGAATTTGGAGATAATTCAACTAATTCAATAAACAGTAAGTGTATAGAGATATAATTTTAATTTATATTCCTATTTAACAAAATTTACTCATTTTTTCATATTTTTAGTTAATCATATTTATCTTGATATTTATCTCTAGAAAGTAGACAGTAATTTTTATACAAATATATGTCACATGCAAAGCCAATACAAACTAATTCGATAGCTGATTTGAAGACAAAAGGTTTCCACTTTTGCTGATCGATTTATATGTTATCAACTTCCAATATATGAAATAATGATTTTCCCTATGCGTTAATTCTTTTAATTTAACACGTGGTGGTGTTTTTGATATGCCAGAAAAATATAAATCCGGTCGGACCATACGAAAAGCTCTTATGTTGGAAAAGAAATTATGTAATCGAGTTAGAGGTATGTTTAACATATGTAGCATTTATAAGATATCTGTAGGATAATTCCATTTTCAAGCATTAAATACAATTATATATTGTAAAACTTTTGCAAGATCGTGCACATTAGGTTTTAATCAAACTTGTGGTTTAATACGTATGATTTAACCTGCAATACCGATAGTATTGGATCATCTTCTGTGAGAGTTTCAACAATGCAATATAGAGGTTTGTTTTAGCCTCTAATTGCAACTTATTTATCACATATTGTATATCTAATTTATGGAGTAACCCTTTCAATAATTAGGTGTGACCACCACACAGCTTCATATGACGAAGATATTCTTCGTTGAAAACATTGTGATGCATTAGTTTGGCGATCCGAAAGTGTTAGGCGAGATTCAACTAAGTCTGATTTTCTATTTAGCTTATGTTGTATGCAAGGACGCATTCGCTTAACAAAGGCACCTAAACCTCCACCTTTACTAGAAGAGCTCTACAAAAATTCGCTTTCATTCCGAACAAACATTAGAGCTTATAATTCAATCCTAGCATTCATATCCATGGGTGCTAAGATAGACCATTCTGTTACATCGGGAAGTGGGACTTTCACCTTTAGAATCCATGGGCAAAATCATCATCAGATAGGTTCACTTCTACCAATTCAAGGAGAGACATCCGAGTTTGCACATCTATATATATATGACACATCTAAAGAGGTTCATAATCGTATCAGTATGCTTAGTCGTACTGCATCCGCTGGAAATCTTGACGAACACATCGTTGCTGGTCTGATACAAATGGTTGATAATCATAACCATCTAGCAAAGATTTTCCGAAAGACACGTGACCAATATGAAAGAGGCGATTTTACTGATTTTACACTACAATTGGTAGAGCAACGTAAGAAAGATACGAGCTGCCAGCAGGAGATGAAATTGTAGGTTTGATTGTTGGAGATCTATCAACAACAAATCGGTGAAAGAGATGCCATTTTACAATTGAAGCCATCAGACGAGCTTTATAGAATCAGTGATCTTCATCCATTATTTATGAGCTTGTAGTATCCGTTGTTGTTTCCTTATGGTCAGATCAGATTTCACGAGGAGTACCATATTGTGACTCTCGAAACAAAATGAGACGCTCTTATGTAACAATGCGAGAGTTTTATGCTTATCAACTCCATACACAATTATCTAAAGGCAAAACAATCATCAAATGTGGGCGTCTATTCCAACAGTATGTTGCCGATGCATACACTTCCATTGAGCAAGAACAGATTCGTTGGGCTAGAAATAACCAAAAGAAATTAAGATCTGATCTGTACAACAATGTTTTTGAAGCAGTTGGAAAGGGTGATAAATGCGGTAAAGTTATAGGTAAGAGGATTATACTTCCACCTTCATTTACGGGAGGACCTAGATATATGGTTTAAAATTACCACGATGCAATGGTTATTTGTAGATGGTATGGTAACCCAGATCTATTTGTGACAGTGAATGTGAATCCAAAATGGCCAGAGATCGCTAATCATCTCGAAATGTACGGTGGATGACTCGCTTCTGATCGACCTGATATAGAATATCGAGTGTTTAAGATTAAATTGGATAGCCTTTTGGAAGATTTCAACGCTGGTGTTTTCTTACCTAAATCTATATTAGGTACGAAATTAGGATGTCTTTGGAATATTTATATTGAATACTTTTCTACAAATTATACCGACTAACACATATCTTTTTATACTTTTTTCTCCAGTTATATACACTATAGAGTTTCTAAAACGCGGATTGCCACATGCTCATATACTGATATGGCTACAACCTATGTTCAAGAATCCTAGACCTGAAGACAACAATATGCTAATTCAAGCAGAGTTGCCTGATAAAGTATTAGACCCTCAAGGATTCATCCTGGTTGCACAACATATGATGCATGGTCCATGTGGTTTAGACAGACCACATTCAGCGTGTACGGAAAATCATGTTTGCAAGAAGAAGTATCTTAGGCCATAAATCGTTGCAACTAATGTGGATAATTCAGGTTATGTAGTATACAAAGGGAGGGAAGACGAATCAAATTTTGAAATGAAGGGTGATAAAAAATTAGACAATCGTTACGTTGTTCCCCATAATGTAAAATTCTGAAGAAATATAGGGATCATATCAATGTTGAATGGTGCAGCAGGTCAAACGCAATAAAGTATCTTTTTAAATACATCCCAAAAAGAGTGGATAAAGCATCTTTATTGATTGAAAGAGGGGCTAATGTTGCCGGCACTTCAAGGATGGAACAGGTACCTATACGGAGATAAATGAAATCATAAATTACCTCGAATGTCGGTATCTATCATGGTGTGAAGCAGCTTGCACTACAAAAAAACTGGCATTTTCCAACGGACATATCCGTTGGAAAATGACAAAAATCGTTGTTTCCAACGGACGCCAACGAATTCCCGTCCGTTGCGAATAGTTCGCTGCAAAGGAGGATCCGTTGCAATTCGCAACGGTCATCCAACAGATTATATCCGTAGCAGATTTGCAACGAAATCGGCAACAGAATTTTCCGTTGGAAAATTGGTAATGGACGCTCGTTGTAATCATTTGTAACGGATCACCGTTGCAACCTTGCAACGGACGATCGTTGGAAAGCAACGGCTGTCCGTTGTAAATTAGGCGAGGAAAAATTCATCTTTCCAACGGGCATCCGTTGCCATTTGGCGGAAAATAGCAACGGACGTCCGTTGTTGAAAAAAACTCTCTTGCACCGCGGGAGGTACCGTCGTGACGTCCTCAATGATATCCTTTTGAAGCGCCCCGAGACGTCCCTTATACGGTCTCACCGACTACAAGACAAAAAAAATATCGTTAGATTTTCACAAATTATTTGATTAATAATTTAGAAATAAAATAATAACCTTTTACCTCTAAATAAATTTTTGTCCTTTTGTAAAGGATTGCGGTCGTCAGGGCTTGAACCGCAAGCGTGAGATTGCTGTGTGATATTCTCCGTCACAACTCTCACGGTTCGCTCCGCTCGAGGATCGACGAGTTCCGGTTCGTCGGCTTCTTCCCCGACAATTTAATAATTTATAAATAAAATAATAACCTTTTACCTCTAAATAAATTTTTGTCCTTTTGTAAAGGATTGCGGTCGTCAGGGCTTGAACCGCAAGCGTGAGATTGCTGTGTGATATTCTCCGTCACAACTCTCACGGTTCGCTCCGCTCGAGGATCGACGAGTTCCGGTTCGTCGGCTTCTTCCCCGACAATCGACTTCTTCTTTGCATGGGTTTCTAATACCACTTCAAGAAGAGTCGGTTCTCTTCTCATCTATTGCATCTACAACATAAAATAAATATTGTTAGATAAATATTTAAATAAACAAAAGATCTAAATAATTAAAATTTTACCAATTCTTTTTTTCTTTTCGTGAAGGATTTTGATCCCGAAGTATGGCGATGCGGACCATAACCGGGAACCTTCTCACCGTAGCGATTTTGTTTGGCCTTTTCGCTCTTGGCCTTGAATTCTGCGAACTCCCAGTGCTCAATCATTTTGTTGAAGACCGCTTCGGTTGCCCATCTCGGTTTGCTATTGTTGGCGTAGTAGTTGCGCTTTGCACCGTTCATCATTAGGCGCATCCGAACCTGCATGTTGCGCATCCATGCTGTGTAGATGCGCGTTGTATGAGTTTTCCGCCATCTGTATGAACGCTGCAAACAAAGTTATAAAATTTTTATTTTTCAAATATATATATAATTATAAAATTGAAATATAATTAAAAAAACTTACAATAAAAGTGCGCCACCATCGCTGGCGCACAACTTCTGGCATAACTTGCCAGGAATAGTAGAGATCGTCCCGTGAGGACCCTTGGATGATGTTGTTGTTGGTGTGTTTTAATACATCATCATCATCAAACCTACATATCAAAAATAAAAAGTTAGATAATATTTATGAAATATAATAATACAAATCAAAATAGTTAAATACTATTTACCATAACGTCCCAGGAGCACGTTCTGGATCGATGATCGGAAGGGTTGGACGCCCATCGAAATCATCGATCAACGCATCGATATCTATCATATCTTCCTCGTCAACAAATATTGATGGTGCCGATACTGGAGACGGAAGACGATATGGTGGTGGTGGCGGCGGGGGAGGCGCTCCCGCGGAACCAACAAGTAAACCACCCGATCCAATGAAACGTCTCGGTCTCATTTTTTCTATGTTTTCGAATAGTTTGTGTGTGAGATTTGAATTTTATAGAATGTTTTTTGTGTTTGAATTTTGTTGAAATAAGAACAGTTCTGTCGGATTATATATATCGAAATTTCCAACGGGCATCCGTTGGAAATCCCAACGGATGCCCGTTGGAAAACATGACACGGAAGGAGTAAATTGACGCGACGTTTCGCATTCCCAACGGTCATCCGTTCGAATTTCCAATGGATGCCCATTGGTAATACGTGTTCCCGAGGCGACGGACGGCTAAATGGCGGCTCGTCTGCCTTTCCAAAGGTCATCGGTTGGAAAACCTGCAAAAACGGTTGGGAAAGCTGCCTTTTCTGCAGTCATCATTACGCTTTTCAACGGTCATCCGTTGGAAATTCCAACGGATGCCTGTTGGAAAGGCAGAATGTCGCGTCAATTTACAGCGTGTTTTCTCACGGGCATCCGTTGGAAATCCCCAACGGATGACCGTTAGAAATATTGAAAATTCAGACATTTTTTCTAAGTGTCGGGGGCGAGTTTGTGTTTCAACGGGCAACCGTTAATATTTTCAACATTGGTATTAGATTATTTTAATTTTTTATACATCAAACATCATTTATATAACATGTTCGATTGTATTAACATTTCGATTATTCGATTACACATCATACATCAAACATTAAACATCGTTCATGGAAATTATACGTCATTTACATTACACATCATCTACATTTATTACACATAGTAAACATTATTGTATTTACATTTCTTCTTCAGTAGATTCATCGATGGGCGAGTCGTCCTTCGTTGTTCATTGAATTCATCGCCATTTTCATCTTTAGCATCTTCCGGTTCAACGTCTTCATAATCGCGTATGAGTTCTCCGTCAATGTCATTTCTCGCAAGAATCTCCTCGCGATCTGTATCAATTAAACGAATCGGTTGCGGATGATCGGGTTGCAATGGATCTTCTTTATCATCAGAGCTTATGATCCCTCGTGGCTTGATCTTTACTACGGCCCACCACTCCTCTCTTCGACGTTTCAATGTTGTTGAATATTGCACTTAACATACTTGATCTGCTTGACCTATTGTGATAAATGGATCATATTTACCATATTGTCGTGCCGGGTTGACGTCAATTCCTCCCCAACGATTTTTTCGTATTCCACGTCCTACAGTTGGGTCAAACCACTGACATTTAAAAAACATAACCTTCAACCCAACGAGACTGGAATATTCCAGTTGTATGATTTGGTGCAAAATACCGTAGACGTTATCACCCTCTATATCACTATTAACGGAAACGCCATAGTCGTATGTGCTTCTATGTTTTCCGTGTTCGTACGTGTGGAACATGTAGCCGCGAGTAAACAAGATTGGCCAACACATGACATTTCGTGCGGGACCATTAGCCAAATCTTTTATCCACGTAGGAAGTCTTTCATCAGAACATTTCACCTGTATGTATAAATGTACCATGTACATACCTTTCGAACGGTAATAACTCTTGACAATTAAGTAGTATATATGTGTGGACATGATTATACTCCTCTGGTGTTAACCAATATTCATCGGATTTACCTCATGTACGTCCAATCGATGTAAACAGCTCAGGAATTGTGTCAAACTGCAAATTATATTGATACAGATAATTTGTGTGATCATCCGCTGCACGTCGCTCTTTCGTCTGAATATGCGACTCGAAATAAATATGCTAAAATATGTGATTTCTTCCAGCAAGTATTGTTTGACAATAGATCCTTCGACCGCTGCTTTGTTTTTTTCTTTTTTCTTTAAAT
>CM071863.1:42493370-42517774 GCA_036759665.1 Gynandropsis gynandra
TCTTTTAACACATTCTTTGTTTCGTAGTATGTCTCGAGAGCTTGATTATTTTCCGGTAAATATTCCTGCATTGGTTTACAAAATGAATCCATGCAATTTTCAGCCACATTGTAGTTTGTTTTAATACTCATCAATCTTGAAGATAAAGATAAACGAGACTGACCTTCACGCCAACCTTCATATATAGGTTGTTTCGCCGAATCTAATAGGTTGAAGAATCGACGTGCATCGATGTTCGGCATCTCTTCATGCGTTTGTTCATTAACAACTCCAGGAAAAGCATCTGACACCATTTCCACATATGGATTGGTCGTTGATGCTTCATAAATAACTTCTTCATTTCGTTCTACTTGTACATCTTGCACACTATCTCTAACACCGCAATCTTCGCCGTGAAAAAACCAAATTTCGTAATTTTCAACGAAACACACCGTATACAGATGTTTGCAAACAATTTTTTGACTTCGATACTTCATGTTTTTGCATCTTTTGCATGAACATAACATTGTCCCACGTTCTTGACACAAAGGCTGCATCGATGCAAAACTCATGAATTGCTCTAATCCGTGTAAGAATTCTTGCGTAATCTCTTCGGTTACAGGGTAGGGTTGCATGTATCCATGGTTAGGAGGTTTAGGCTCGGAAGAATCACTCCTCGACAGTAGAGCATGAATTTCCCGTCGTCAAGAGTAGGTTGTAGATCTATGATCTTTAGTCGTTCATGTATGCAACACTCTTTGGTATGATCTAAATAGTGAACGTTCCAACGGACATCCGTTGGAAATCGCAACGGATACCCATTGGAGGTTCACGTTAATTTATTTAAACCGGTGGCCTCGAAATTCACAACATCAACGGTCATCCATTGCAATTTCTAACGGGCATCCGTTAGAAGTTGCGACGGACGACCGTTGGAATGTTTTCTAACGGATTTTCCAACTGACATTGCCAACGGATGGTTTCCGTTACCATCCGTTAAAATTTGCGACGGATTTCCAACGACCATTCCAACGGAGGTTTTCTGTTACAAATCCGTTGCAATTTGCAACGGATTTGTAATGGATTTTTGCCCGTTGAAATTTCACCACATCCGTTGCAATCCGTTGGTACGCGTTTCCAACGGACGGATCCGTTGCCCCGTCCGTTGGAAATTGCGTGTTTTTTTGTAGTGTTGGCGTATCTTAGCTTTCCATATACACCACCAAAAGCCCCCAGTCATGAGGTTATCATTGCATTTGGAAAATGAACAGCTTCTAACTTTTGAAGACTCAATAGATCTAGATAGAGTCATCACAAGACCAGGTATTGAAGCTACAATGTTTACCGAGTGGATGAACATGAATAAAATATCAAGTGATGCAAGGGAATTGACCTACGTTGAGTTTCCAACCATGTTTGTTTGGCATACTTTAGATAAGTTTTGGTCTCGCAGAAAGAAAATATTCTCACTTGGTAGAATTGTCAATATCCATCCAGCGTTAGGGGAATTGTATTATCTCAGAATGTTGCTTAACATTGTAAAAGGACCAACTGGTTATGATGATTTAAAGGCGGTTGAAAATGTGAAATATTCAAGCTATGCGTGCATTGCAAGGGGTCTGTTGGATAGAGATAATGAGTGGAGACAAGCAATGGGTGAAGCTACGAAATGGGCAATGCCAACACAGTTACGATAATTGTTTGTTACTCTATTGGTATATTGTGAGGTCAGCAAACCATTTGAACTTTGGAACGATTGTTGGAGATATCTAGCGGCAGAGTTTGAAGCAGATTGATTTATATCTGCCTAAACCTGTATTCATCCACGAACAATTGTATGTTGCGCTTTCATGCGTAACTTTTACCAGTGGCCTTAAAATTTTGGATCTAAATGAGGTGGACATAGTTGAAACGCACATAACAAATGTTGTTTACAAAGAAATATTTATTGGCCTTTCTAACCCACCCGATAATATCGATAATATGTAACCGATATTTTTTTTAAATTTTTTATCATATTTGCAAGATAAATTCACTACTCATTGAATAACTTTAACAGTTCAGTGTTTCATTGACAACAACATTCTCAGATATTCTATGAATAATTGGATCAAGTACATCATTAACGTTAGAGGTAATTGATATTGCATTTCAATTGTTATGCAAATTTTAATAATATAAAAAGAAAACAAAGTTGTCTAAGGTAAAAATGTTACATTGTTTTTTTCAGTTTTGTTTGACTAAATTAATATACTATGGAGTTTTAAAAGCTTTTATCCAAAACAAATATCATTGTGTTTTATAATTTTAACCGCTCAGAAATATCCGCTTATTATCATTACATAGTTAGCTTACTAGACTTATCCGACAATACTGCACATATGTACCTAAATTTTATATTTGTAAATCATATCACATGCATAATTAATTTACTTATATCTAATACTTTGTTCTCTTCTATTGTGCAGTATCAATCCATAACGGTCTGATCAAATGCATTATGAACGTCATTCATACATTTATTTCAGGTGTTTGCTTAAGTTTTATAACCATTTCATGTTTTGTTTTTCATCTTCGTTCATCTTTAGACAAATTAGCAACTCACTAGTATTAGATCAATAATTGGATTCTAGTAAAATATTTCTAGCGCCGGACAATGCAATCCGTCACTGCAACCCACTCAGGTTTAGCAGAGTCAATCGAGGGCTGATCTTTGTCACATGTCTTTTCTTCAGCTTCGCTAGAGTGAATTGACTCCTGAACTTCCTCAACAGAAGGTTACGTTCCTGTTTCTCATCCTTCTGTTCAGTTGTTTTCTCCTTTTCCCCTTCTCTTCTTTGGGTTTGAATTCCTGCTCGTGCTTCTACTCTTCTTCTTTATCACTCGTCTTCCTAAAAAGAAACAGTTCATGGTATTCAGTGATGGCGGAGGAGAGGGTGGATGAGGAGATATTAGAGATATCAATGGGTTGGGTTCAACCCATTAAAATTAAATGGGTTGTATAGTATAAATGGGTTCGGTTCAACCGACCCATTTAATAATGGGTTATATAGGTCGGGTTAAACGGGTTTAACGGGTTTCTTCATATAATTAACATTTTGTATATATATTTTTATCATTTAACATTTATGATATATACTTATATATAATACATATTATAATTAATGTTTCAATTCAAACGAATAATTTATGAAACCGATTTCACCCCATTTTAACTCGATTTCATATAACTTCACCGAGTTTTAACCTGATTTCATCCAATTGTAACTCGATTCACCCAATTTTACCAATTTTTAACCCGATTTCACCGAATTTTAACCCAATTTCATCCAATTTTGACTCAATTTCATCCGATTTTAACCAAATTTCACCAAATTCCAACTCGATTTCAACCAATTTAACCTGATTTCACCAAATTTTAACTCGATTTCACTCTGTCACCGAATTTTAGCTCGATTTCACCCAATGTCATTGAATTTCAACTCAATAAAATTGGGTGAACTCGAGTTAAAATTGGGTGAAATTGAGTCAAAATTGGATGAAATCAGGTTGAAGTTTGGTAAAATATGATGAAATTGAGTTAAAACTGGATGAAATCAGGTTGAAGTTCGGTAAAATGTGATGAAATTGAGTTAAAATTGGATGAAATAAATTTAAAATCCGGTGAAATTGGATGAAATCAAGTTAAAATTGGGTGAATTGAGTCAAAATTGCATGAAATCAGGTTGAAATTCGGTGAAATGTGATGAAATTGAGTTAAAATCGCGTTAAAATTAGGTGAAATAAATTTGAAATCCGGTGAAATTGGATGAAATTGAGTTAAAATCGCGTTAAAATTAGGTGAAATAAATTTGAAATCCGGTGAAATTGGATGAAATCGAGTTAAAATTGGGTGAATTGAGTCAAAATTGAATGAAATCAGGTTGAATTTAAGTGAAATGTGATGAAAACGAGTGAATATCAAGTTAAAATTGGATGAAATAAATTTGAAATCCGGTGAAATTGGAAGAAATCGAGTTAAACTTGGGTGAAATCGGGTTAAAATTTGATGAAATCGAGCTAAAATTGGGTGAAACAGGTTAAAATTTGGTTGAGATTCGGTGAAATTGAGTTAAAATTAGGTGAAATCGGGTTAAAATGGGGTGAAATCGAGTTAAAATTGAGTGAAATAGGGTTTAAAGTAGGTCAAATCGAGTAATTAGGTGAAATCGGGGGAAATTGAGTGAAATCGAGTTAAAATTGGGTGAAATCAGGTTAAAATTGAGTGACGATTTGAAATTTAATGAAATTGGGTGAAATCGGGTTAAAATTTAGACAAATCGAGTAAAATATAAGTTAAAATCAGATATTCGAAATCACAATGAATTTGAAGTGAATGATAAACAAATTTAATGGGTTAAATGAGTAAAATAAATATAAATGAGTTTTAAATCTATTAAACCCATATACATTTATATCCACTTATTAAAAATGCATTTATATTTTAAATGGTTTTGGTTAACGCACTAAACCCAATCCAATTTGATATCTCTGCATATGGCTCAATTTGATCTAGCGGATTCAATTGCTCTTTGATCTCACGCGCGCCAATCTCTCTCTTTGCAGATTTGAAATAGAAGAGAAATTAATACGATCAATGGAAATGGACGAAGATTTTGAAATAGAAGAGAAATTAATACGATCAATGGAAATGGACGAAGATTCATGCCAATTGTCGATGAAATTCTTCTCTGATCAACTTCTATGCTACGCAAATATTCTCCTTCCTGATGAGGTGAATACCTCAGAAGCATCATTGTATGGTATTTTCAAATTCATTTTTTTGTAAATCTTAGAATCACAATTCATCTTCTTGCTTTCCTTAGAATCTCGTAGTTAGATTCTGGAAATCGAAGATTTTTATTTAAGTCTCGTGCGAGGATTGAGATTTCGTATTAAAAAAGTTTTCAGTTTTTTTCTATTTTTCTTTGTATTTTAGGTTGAGATTTTAAAGAAATTATTTTGATTTTTAATATGATACGGGATATCAACCTTATTATCTATTATCATAATTCAAAACCATTTTAGAATATTAATGAAATTATATTGATATGAAAATTAATTTGTAATTTTGTAAAGTATTAAATAAATTGGAGAATTAATATCTGAGAAAGAAACTAAGTGTGTTATTTTGTAAGTTATAGACAAATTGAATAGATTCGATAAAAATTTAAATAAATAAATATTAATTTTATTCAATCTCTTAAGCATTTTATTCAGTTACAAAGAAGAAAATCAATGTGTATAAATCGATTAGATTTGTTATTCGATGTGACATTTCCCACAAAGCAGGTCGCTAAGTGAAAAAAAGGCAAAAAATAAAAAAAAAAAAAAATAAAAAAGTAAAAAACAGCTCATCGAGGCTTCACCAATGGCGAAGAAGGCCGTCTTGATAGGGATCAATTACCCTGGGACCAAGGCGGAACTACGGGGCTGCGTCAACGACGTGCGGCGGATGTACGAATGCCTTGTCAATCGGTACGGATTCGCCGAAGAGGACATCACCGTGCTGATCGATACTGATGATTCGTATATTAAACCCACCGGTAAAAACATCCGCCGTGCATTGTCGAATCTCGTCAGATCGGCGAATCCCGGAGATATTCTCGTCGTCCACTACAGTGGGCACGGCACGAGGTTGCCGGCGGAGACAGGGGAAGACGATGATACTGGGTACGATGAGTGCATTGTACCTTGCGATATGAATCTCATCACCGGTAAGTGAAATTCAGTGGAAATTGTCTTTTTTGTTTGGGTGGAAAATGAAAATTCAGAGTTTTGAAGTTTACGTCTGTTAGGTGTGATGTTCTGATCGTACGAGAAGAATCTTCTTATCATGAGAATATTCCGTGTGATATTCGATTTTATGGCGTCGAGATTGGCCATAGATTTGACTTGTGTATTAGTATTCGATGAGCCATGATTTTGTTGTTGACATTATCATCATCAAATGAGATCTTTGTCAAAGCTTCATGCTGCAAAGCAGATTTCGAGTTTCTTGTTTTTTGTTTACTCTTCTATCGGATCTTGCTCTTTTCATGTGTCTGAATCTGGTATTACCCAGAGAGCAATGCTAATACGATTTTGTTTTAGATGATGATTTCAGGGATCTTGTGGATAAAGTTCCTGGGGGTTGCCAAATGACAATCATTTCAGACTCTTGCCACAGCGGTGGCCTCATCGATGAAGCCAAGGAGCAGATAGGAGATAGCACCAAGAAGCAAGAAGAAGAAACCGAAGGCTCTTCGAGATTCGGGTTTAGAAGCTTCTTGCGGGAAACTGTGAAAGAGGCATTTGGGCGCAAGGAGGAGTCACAAGAAATCGAGACTAAAGAGTTCGAATTAGAAGATGGCGAGAGAGTGCATGTCAAAGACAAATCTCTGCCTCTGCAGACATTAATCGATATTCTCAAGCAGCAAACAGGAAAAGAGGATATCGAAGTGGGGAAGATCAGACCAACCCTTTTCGACGTGTTTGGTGAAGATTCGAGCCCAAAAGTGAAGAAGTTCATGAAGGTGATTCTGCGTAAACTACAGGAGAGGAAAGGAGAAGGTGGGTTCTTGGGAATGATTGGGAAAGTAGCTCAGGAGTTGCTGGAGCAGAAGCTGAACGACGAAGAATATGTGAAACCCGCAATGGAGACAGAAGTGGGGAGAAAGGAAGAAGCATATGCAGGTGCAACCAAAGGTGCACTTCCTGACAGTGGGATCCTGGTCAGCGGTTGCCAGACAGACCAAACATCTGCGGATGCGAGCCCTCCAGGGAGACCAGGAGAAGCGTATGGAGCGCTGAGCAACTCCATTCAGATAATACTTGAGGAAACAGATGGCCAAATCACTAACAGGGAAATCGTCACGAGGGCTCGCAAGATTCTCAAGAAGCAGGGATTTAGTCAGCAACCAGGGCTGTATTGCCATGACAGTTACGTGAATGCACCTTTCATATGTTAAAAGGAGTTGGCACATAGTCTGAGAAGATTATTTGACAGCTCTTGTGTGTTTTATGCTGAACTTAATGGGCTGTGTTGAGTATGAAAACAACTGAAACTGCCTCCATCTTGTTTTTTGGAGCTATAAATTGAATAATAACACTGTGTTTTACCATTTAGAACATGAGAAGAAACAACACGTGAGAAGCAAGGAATAATATAATATATATTGAATTTGAATGGGCTTCAAACTATACTCGTGGAGGAGCTTTTGGGTTTTGATATAACTTTGTCTTGGTTATCGTGTCGATGTCTTCTACTCATGCAAAATCTGCAGCACAAATATACCGTATATATGTGCGTATGCGTATCTATATAGAGAACCTTATATTAACAGTTTCTCCTGCTGCATTAGGGACAGACAGCCCTACTAACTCGAAGCTTTTTGAGGCTTTGTCGAGCCATATATCCCTACAGGCGGTGCATTCATGGGACAAAAACTATTGTTTGGAAAGAGATTTCTCGATGGTTCCCCATACGGTAAGAAAGAGGGCGCCCAAGACTTTCACTTCTTGTATTCTTCGTCCAACTGTGCAAAACTCCCCCAGCTTACATACTTGGATCCATGCATGTGCACCGTGTACACAAAGATAAGTTACCGGATGGTAAAACTAAAAAATGCAGTAAAAATAAATAAAAAAAATCTTTAATTGAATAAAGAAATTCATACAATTAACGACGAAGATAACCGATCCTATTTCTCGAATAATTTGGATTAACAACTCTAATTTGTTGAATGATGCTATGTATATTTATAGACTAACGTTTAATAATTTAAAACGAACACCCTAATTAAAATGTTTCATCCAATGAATTTGTTGATTGAAAAATAAAAAAAGATCCATAAACTAAAAGCTCACGAAGATGAAACTAAACTCACAAATTTTGCTTTATTTTTCAAATAGATTGATATTTTTGTATATTACAAAAGTTTGAACGACAAATATTTAACTAAAAACCATAGGAATAAGAATAAAGAGAGGGCAATGATAAGATTTAGAGTTCAAAAGATGATGATCTAAGTTTCCACATGATTTTAGAATTTTTCATGAATTATCCATATAATATTAATAGGAGTATTTATTCTTTGATTGAATTCAGACTATAGCTCGATAGAGTGGTTTTCATTACTAGAAAATTTTAATTTCAAACGAAATGTGCAATTCGTTCTTAATCCATCTAGAAATTTTGATACGAAATTATCGTTCGTAATACATCTATAATAGCAGACGAAATCCAGACAGACAAGATAGTCGTTCAAAATTTTCTGTATAGACGGACCAAAAAGCCATCCGCAAATTTTCGGACGGCTATCTCGTCCGTTTGAAATTTATGGACGGATTAGAAGCCATCCGTAATCCATCCGCAATTACGGACGGTTCCGTCTAAAATGACATAGTCTTTCGTATGTCGTTCTGAATTGTAGACGATCATCCACACATCGTCTGAAATTGTGGATGATCGTCTGTACATCATCCGACATCGCGGGCGCTCGTAAATATGTCGTACGAAATTCTTTAGCTTCTCAAATACGAAGGATTAAAAAAATGGAAATGAAAAGTTGGGAAATTACGCATGCGTGATGGTCTGGAGCACGAAGAAATGATCATCGTATCTATAGCCGGTGTTTTCAAGATGTCAGATACAACTCCGCCATGACGTTGATGGAGATCACGACTGTTTCCAAGGAAGACGCTGGCCTTAGATGCTCGACATTCAAGCCCAACTTCCCAGCATGCAAGGTTGATCAAATGTTTAAAATAATCGAATATACTGATTTTGATATGTTCATCCTTGCATCAAATCAGTTTGGAAACCTCGAAAGAACCCGAGATCGCTTGGGAAGCAGCCATTGCACTGACGGTTTTGCAGGCATATAGAATTACTTTCACAAAGATCACATAAAGGCATAGAAGCAAGAGGGCAAAACATCTGGTTCAGTTATCGTACTTCGAGGAAAGTCTGGATAAGATCCCGATATTGGAGCTTCTATGTTATACAATAGCGTTGCATGTTCCAGACAACAAACAATTTGCGAAGGAAAAAACTTTATTTTCTTTTTGTCCGTTAAAAATTTTTCAGACGAGCAAATCCCGTTCAGAAATTTTTCCGACGTCTTACGAACTACTCTATTCGTCTATATTTAGAGATGATTTACGAACTATTTTTCTATTCGTTAATGCAAACGAATGCTAACCGTTTGGAATCCGTATGAAATTGTATTTCTAAACTATTTTGGCCGTTGGAATTTTTTTTCTTGTGTCGGGCAATCGACTCAAAGGGATTGTCTCTTAAAAAATTATGTAAATACATTTTGATCGGTCTTTCCTTTCTTGTTGCCCCTCGTACTTCTCTCTATGCTTTAGCATAAATAAAACTTATATTATTCTGAATTATTATGAATATGTTAAAGATCAACTAAATGCAACAATTTTTATTTCTATAAACGATTTTATAAAACACAAAGATGATTGGATTTGTTTTCTCGGCACATAATCAATTTTAAAATTTTATTTACCTGTTTTAAGCATGTATCACCAATAATAAAAATTCAAATGTTGGGGTATTTTACCATAAATAGAACCTTTTTCAATCTATTTTTTTATTGTATAGATAGAAAACAAATAAAATTAATAATTTCTACACATTTAAAAATCTTATGGCTAAACAGTTTATTTTTCTCCTGTATTCTGGTAATTTGTTTTTAACTTATTTCAACAAACAAACTATTACTCCGTAAGATCACAACTTTTTATCAATTTCCCTAAACATCCCTGCGCCACTTTGGATGGAACACAAAATGCCCGTCAATTTAGTGATGACATGGTGCCAAAAATTTGAATCCAATTAACACCTCAACAGCCATGTCAGCACAATGCAGGTTAGATAACATAGTTCGAATTGGATGAAAAATACCAAATCGAGTTTTTAGGTGAAAATACAAATAAGCAAAATCCGATTTCATCCAAAAATACATGAACTTTCAAGTCCCTATTTTGAACATAAAGAAACAAAATTTTTAGAAAACTAAAAGTAACACTATTAGAAATTTAAACATTTCAAATGGAATTTTCAGACGGAGTAATCCATCCGAAAATTTGCGGATAGATTCTAGGCGAAATAGGGACGACAAGATAAATCTGTTCATATTTACGTACGGATTCATTGGCTATGGCGGCTCAAGGACAGAAATAGAGCCCATCTGCAAATTTGCGGACAGACGTTGTAGTCGTCTGTAAATTTATGGACAGTTACGAGTGTACTATTAGATTTAGAGACGTTTTCGGGATGATTCGTATACAAATATATGTCTTAGTCTGTAATTAATCCTTAATCGATCTAGAAATTATCTATTAACCCCTTCCTACTTTCATCCGTTTCTCACACATAATTTTCATATATTTCATTAAATACATTTTTATTGTTTCTGATTATAATAGCATCATCATCGAGATCGAATATTTTCATTTCTAGACAATGGATGTACATAAGAATTGATCCAAAAACTCACGGTGTATCAAAGGAGTTTATAGATGGCGTTACACAGTTTGTGAAAATGGCGACAAAGCAACAAGTTTATAAAGAAACCGGTAAATGGGTTTGTCCATCCATCAAAATGCAAAAATGAAAAATTTATTAATAAGAGAACCGTTTGGAATCATCTTTAAGAGGTTTTACTCCAAATTATTTCATGTGCTTATCTCATTGAGAGAATTTTGCACCACGACTTAGTAATATTGTGGAAAAGTTTAGTAGGGGTATTGTACATCATAAAGGGTTTGAGACTTTTCAAGATGTAGAAATGAACCCTTATGTATAAATGGTGCAAAATGTATTCAGTGAAAAAAAGAAAAAAATATTGAAGAAGATCAGAATGAAGAAGCAAAAAGTTTTTTTTTTAAATTTAGAAAGTGTTAGGCATCAACTTTATGATTGTTGTAGAAGGGTTTTTTACAGTTGTCTCTATCCGCACGTTTAATGAATTTGAAGACTAAAAATAATCCTTCTGAGAATTGCATGGATACTATATCACAATTAGTAAGGGATTATTTGCCAGAGGATAATAATGCAATAGAGTCATATTATGAGATAAAAAAGATGATGAGATTATTAAGTTTATTGTCATATCAAAAGATTGATGTTTGTTAAGACAACCACATGACTTTTTGGAAAGAGACATCATATTTGAGTAATTATCGATTTTGTGGAAAAGATTGGTTTTTTCTGACAAAGAATCGAAAATCGGTTATGTATCATTGTATGTGGTATTTACCAATTACAGACAGAATAAAAAGATTATATCAATCTAAGAAGACCACAAATGACATGAGATGGCATGTTGAGCATTCAAGTCGTGAAGGAGAAATGTGTCACTTTAACAAGTTATATCTTGATTTTGTAGGTGAGTTAAAATGTTTATTTAGGCCTTTGCACTGATGGTTTATTCCCTTTGGGATGTCTGAGAGGATTTATTCGTTGTGACCAATTATTATGACACCGTACAATTTATCACCTGATATGTGCATGAAAAAAGAGTTTTTGTTCTTAACAATACTGATTCCGAGTCCTAATCATCCGAAAAGAAGTTTGGAAATATTTCTTCAACCACTGATTAAAGAATTGAATGAATTGTGGAAAGGAGTTACATCGTATGATGTCTCGAGGCGATATAATTTTATATTACAAGCTGCTATTATGTGGATAATAAGTGATATTCCAGTTTACGATATGTTATCTGGATGGATAACACATAGTCTATTGGCTTTTCCATATAGCATGGAATTGTCATCGTCGTTTTCTTCCTGCCGATGATACATTACGGTGTAATAAGAGAAATTTCAAAAGGAATATAGTTGTGCGAAAATCTCCTCCTCCAGTTTTGGTCGACGAAGAAATTTTTGTTATAAACGACTTCTTGCTTTGGGTATTCCTAGGAGTATATATAGATTGCAAATGGAACAATCATCCGAGAATCGGTGGTTACGGAATTACTCATAATTGGTACAAGAAGAGCATACTTTTGGGGTCTTCCATATTGGAAAAATATAAAGCTTCGACACAATCTTGATATCATCCACATAGTTATAAAATTTTCGACAATATTATCAACATGGTATTGAATGTCACATGAAAAATGAAAGATAACATTAAATCACGGAAGGATCTTGAAGAGTATTTCTCACAGAAAGAATTACATATAAGTGATGAAGGTAAAGCTCCCTTTCGGATATTCATATTGTCGAATGATGAGTAATATAAATTGTTGAAATGGTTGAAGGAATACGTGAAATTTTCTGATGGTTATGCGTCTAACATCGGTAGGTGCGTCAATATTCATGAAGAAAAGTTATCAGGGATGAAAAGTGACGATTGTCATGTCTTCATGCAAAGACTACTTCACATATATTTTTCTGAATTGATGGACAAACATGCACACGAAGTAATTGGAGGTATGGTTGATTTTATTAATAATATAATAATGAATAATTTAAATATATTCAATGTTAAATAGACTAATACTTTCATGTTTCAGGTATTGGCATATTTTTTCGAGATTTATGTCCGAGAAATTTGAGCGTAGATGTGGTTCGTAGACTGTAAAGCAACATAAATACTATACTATGTAACTTGGAGAAGAATTTTCAACCATCATTCTTCGATGTTATAGAGCATCTGATAGTTCATCTACCAAACGAAACCACGTTAGGAGGTCTAGTTCAATTTCGTTAGATGTATTCATTCGAGAGATTTATGTTTCGTGAGGAAAAAACCAAACAAAAATCTCGTCTAGGGGGATTAATTATGGAACAATACATGAATGAGGAGATATTGTTCTTCACTTCTTACTAATTCAAGCCACGTGTTCAAACGCGAAATAGAAATACAGACAGATGTTTTTATGATGGTGTAGCATTTTCATATCGAGTACCAGATGTTCCAGACATATTTTGCGGAATTGATCGAACTGCTGGTAAGGGGAAAGATCTATGGTTATCACAACGAGATCTATACATCGCACATACATATGTTTTACTCAACTGTGAATATTTACGGCCTTTTGAAATGTAACATACTATAAATATGGATCATTTAGATATACATATTCTATTTGTAATATTTACAAAAGTTTATAATATTTTATAGGATATTTGATGATATATTTAAGAATACATATGTGAACGTTGATGAATCTCAACTCCAGGAACTTAAAGAAAGAGATTTTGTTTTCACATGGATCAGATAATATGTAAGTAAATGTTATTTTAAATATAAATAAATTACGTTTATATAATGTTTTGACGTTTTATCGACGATTTTATCCTCCGTAATGAAGATCGAGATGGGCAATCACCCATTGTGGCTATGAGATCTTGTTAAATGACCGATTGTGAAACTTACGAGTTGACCAATGTATTTTACACGTGGTTACAACTTTTACACTTACGTACACGGAAAATTGAATTCTACTATGAACTATGATGTATGTGTGAAAGGTGAAAACTATTGTGAATCGACCAACAAACCAGATTTTTATGAGATTTTGAAAGAAATTTTTCTAATTGGAATATCCGGGTTCATTACTACTCTAAAACAACGTTTTCTATACCACATATGATATTTTAGATTATATTGACTTATATTTGACATTTTTTTATAGGTTACGTCGGCTTAAGAGTGATGTTATTTCGATATGATTGGTTCGATCAAATAAGCGGCCGCGGAACAAGAACAAAAAAATTATGCGTTGTAGAAGTTAACTCGACACAGAGATATATAAAATACGAGTTTTTTATTCTTGCGTCATAAGCTGGTCAAATAATTATTTGATTATTTCAGCAAATTGGAACCCTGATATTACCGGACCAGTAAAGTCTGAATTTGAACGGGTTACGAGATTTCGTCTCAAAGCTTTCATAAATGAATGCAAAAAAGATCTAGAGTAGAAAGAGAAACTCGTTTAAATGGTAGACAATGTCTTGAACAAATGTGCACTTATTGGGATGATCCATAAATTAAGCAAAGAAACGAGCGAACAAGTCAATCTCGCCTTTTTAATAGAGAAGAATACAAGATGAGTGCATATTGGTAATGTATAAAATTGACATTTGATTAATATTAAATATATATATTTGACATTTGTTTTATACAAAAAGGAAGGGATTCGAACAATCATACGTATAATTGTTGGAATGTATGCACTTAAGAAATCTTACGGTTCATGGGTAGATGCTAGAGTAAAACGTGTTCATGACGATGTTCAGAACATGGCATCAGAACGAGCGTCCCAAATTTCGCTCAGAGAAGACGAAACACAACCTTCTCTTAGTAAAAAAGAATACAACGAGTTGTATCTCGGGGTAAATTTATTACACTTTAATATAATTTTGTAACTTATAATTGCAAATAAATTTCGATATTTATTTCACAGCAAGTTAGACCGTATAAAGGTCATATTTTTTGTCTTGGAGGAATGGCATCACAACATGCAAGTTCCTCCAAAAGTAAGGCAAAAGCGACACACCACGAGATGCGAAATAATGTATCTCAATTGCTAGAGTTACAACAAGAATATGAAAGACGACATCAACGATCAGAAAGACGAAATCAATGGTTGATGAGCATGCTGAAAGAACAATTGTCTTCTATCGATTGGGATGTGTGTGAGAATGATAGTTCCGATGACGATAATTCGAAAATACCACCAATAAAATTATAATATACGTTAACTATGTATCAATCTTATTTTTTTACTTTTTAAAAAAGTTCTGGACAGAAAATTCCATTCGGACGTCGTCCGTAAATTTGTGACGTTTTTCCGACGAATTTTCCGTTTGCATATTGGTCACCTTTCTCGTCAATTTTCGGACGGTCTTGCAGTCTGGAATTACGAAGGCTTTACAGACTGAGATTTCCATCCACAAATACAAACGAATTGCAGACGTTTTTTGTTTGGTGATGTTCGTTTACGGACCACTGTCTTGCACTCCTAATTCGTCCCTAAATGTGTTTAGGGACGGATTCTGCAGTCCCTAAATAGTTAATTTCTAGTAATGTAAGAGCATTCCTTCTTGAATCACCCGAAAGCCATTTTGAACTAGTAAACAAAGTTTCCTTCCGTATTCACCCAAAATTTTCAACCGAATGAACCCACATGTTGTTTGCATCAAATGAAGACAATAGATTCTACAATTGAAGGGTGTGTTCGTTCATGGTTAGTGGAGGTGAGGTACTGTTTTGGAATAATTTTTCTATTTGTGTTTATGCTTTCTCCATTTGCAATAGGTCCTAGAGAGCAATATTTTTATTTTTAGGATTGTGTTGTCCTCCATGTACGATTGATCCTTATGCATACCAAAATTGTATTCTTATTATATTTTATTTTGATAATGTTACGGGTAAAAAACTTGTAGCAGTCTTAACTTTGGTTTTTTTTTGTTTACAGACCCTGTTTGAAAGTAACCGTTAGTTGTAATTACGCCGATGAGTTTTCAAACATGAGTAATTATTTGTCATACATTAGAATTTGTACACAAATGCATGATGTTGATCCTAATGATATTGATTGGACCATGTTCGAAGATTTAGTAAGATCCTTAAATACTGATGTTCAAATATAGTCAGGTACAAGTTATTGCAAGAGTGTTTAGAGTCTATTGTTCGTGTATACAATATAATGGACAACTTGGAAAGACTTCAAGCCATGGCTAAGATTGCAATAGAAATCCATATTTACATTGTTAAAGGTTTATCCATACAATACATCACTGATGGTGAAGGTCAATATAGCGTTTACGGAGCAATTGTTGAAACTGGTAATGTTCCTACATGATTTAATCGTTTATTTTCTAGTGAGGATGTTTTTGGTGAAGAGACAATGTTGTAGGTGTGGTAATAAAGAAAATGCCGATGGTTGGTGTTTTTAATGAAGAGACAGTTGGTTTAGGTGTTGGCAATGAAAAGATAGAAGCTCTAGGTGATGGTTTAGGTGTCGGTGATGATGAGACATTATGTTTAGGTGTTGGTAATGATGATGGTTTAGGTGTTCGTGTTTGGAATGAAGAGACAAATGATTCAGGTTTGGGTGGTGATAATGTAGAATGTTTAAGTGTTGGTATGGTGATGATGATGAGGAAAATGTTGTTGTTGAAGGGACAACGCCACATTGTGAGGATGATGATGAATACATTAATGATGATTTTGTTCCTCATTATTCGAAAGAAGACAATGATGATTATGAGTTGAGAGAGAAATCTGTGATGGTGATGAGGTGTTTAGGAACTTATTTGAAGATCACTAATGTGATGGAAACCTTGAGAAGGAAGCCATGACAATGAGATTAGGATGAGAAACAATGTTTTAATCTGGATATACAAGTTGATTAAGAAATAAAGTGTCAATCTAAAAAAACAATTGTAGAAGAGTAAATATAAGATGAGGTTGCTCTAAATATTCAATAGTTGCGAGGATATTTTAGATTATGTGATGAAGTATCACTTATGGTCAAGATGAAATATTAAATACAAAAAATGAGATATTGATAACACGTAGTGTTGGTTAGTTTTATGCTACGCATTTAGATCATTTTAGCGTAATTTTCATAGTACGAGTTATAAAATCGGCACACATTAATCCTTTATCTAGTCTTTTTATTGCTTTTTAAGTTTTAAAGCGACAAGGCCTAATCAATCTTAATGGTGTTGGATTCCTTGAGTAAATTGTGCATACATGGAGTTACAATCCACTCGGAGCAGAGTCAGGCCAAAGAACGACAATAATACACAATAATCAAGCAAAAGGAGCTAAAAACACAAATTAATTCCAGCCCGCTCGTGCTCGTAGAAGGCTCCGCTTGGGTTGTACCCCTCAGAAGATTTAGCCCGAATTAGGGTGCCTCTTACCCTGATCATTCTGCATGCGAAGCCACGAACCCGTGCATGTTGTCATATTAGCCCATGCGGGTTACATCTTTAGAAGTTTCTGCCTACCTTGGGAGTCTTCAAACATGCTCGGGTTTCCTTGAAGATCATGAACCCGAGCGGGTCCTCCACTTAGCCCGCATGGCTCAGGTGTCATAACAGAAACCTTAGAAGTGTTCAAACGAAGAAAAAGACTGAAAAGGGATGCCACAATTAATAGAGGAGTGGCACAGAATCCTAAGGGGACAAAAAATAGACAGAAGAAGCTCAAGAAAAGGTGGAGAATGAAGGAGACAACATCGGAATATCGGTGACGAGATAGGGAAGTCTAAAGCATCATATTCTTCCCTCGTTGTCATGTATAATGTTGTTTTCTCTTGTTTTGTATTAGACCCCATGAGTGAGTAAGTCTGTAGCTATAGGTTTGGGTCACCTGTTTTGTAAGGAAAACTCGTGGTTATGCGTTAATGCTTAGATCTTTTAAAGTTTTCTTGTATTTCGGTTCTACAATAAATGCAATGAATGTTCTATACTTGTATTGTTCGCTCAGTAATTTAGAATTTCATGTTTAACTGAGAGGTTAGATTATGAATCTGGAACCATTGATTGTTGATTGAGTTCGATTGATGAGAATCTGACCAGTCGGTTAATCGATTCAGGAATTAGGATTGCATGCTTAATGCTACCGTAATTACGTGTTAATCACTACTGGGAGGTAGGATTGCATGTTATTGTGGTTAGGGGGTTTAGGTGTCGAGAGAACCATTCCCTATTTATGAGCATGAATTTCCCGTTATCAAGATAATCTGATTGGTTTATGATCTTTTGTTGGCTGCATCCTTGAAATTTCGGTAACCCAAAGCCTGTAGTGTTCTTAATTAGGAAGTCTTTCGCGTGTTTTTATTGTTTTTGTAATTCATTTAGCAGTTTCAGATTTTACCTCATATCATCATCACTTTTATTCGTCTTAGTTTAGTTATATTCTTAGCTTAGGTTGTATTAGTCCCTAAAGTTTGACCCTGGTATTACACCGATCCTTATTCTTGCAGTAAGTGAGTATTAGACATTTTATTTGCTTGAATAATTTGCATATCAGATGTCAACAGAATGAAGTTTGTATGTTATGACAGTCATTGCAAGTGGAGAGTGTATTGTTTCGAAGAAGTGATGTTGAAGAACAAATAGATGATAAAGCCGATTCACACAAAACACGCTTGTTCAAAGACCGGTGATAAAATTTGTTCAAGATTAATTGTACTGCACAACTATACTTGGAGAAGTTTAGAAAAAATCCTGAAACAACAATGAGAATGCTTCAAGAAGATATTATTGATTATTATAAGTTGACGTAATCAATAACCAAGTGCCACAAAGCAAAGGCAAAGGCATTGAGTTTGTTGAGAGAAGTATATCACAAAAAATTTTATTGTTTTTACGATCACAAAGTTGAACTCAAAAGTTGCACATTCGTTTAAAGTTGATGTATGTTGATATACATATTGACCTAATTTTATTAAATTGCATGCATGTCAAATCGAGGATCAACGATTTCTATACATATTAATGAAGTTAATGGAGATCATGAATTCAGTTGTTTCTATGTATATTTTGATGCTATTAAACAATTTTGGTTGGCAACGTGCAAACAAATTATTGGAATGGATGGATGTTTCTTGAAATGGGTTATCAAGGGAGAGATATTGACAATGGTAGGCAATGATGTAAAAATTCAAATTTATCCGATAGCGTGGATGGTTGTGCAAGTCGAGAACAAATACAACTAGGAATGATGTATTTGTCGCCTGAAGGTTGACTTGAATTTGATGGATAAACTAGGGATTATGATAATGTTGGATAGACAAAAAGGTAATACATTTGTTTGAAAATTTGTTACATTAAAAATCTGTAAATGCTTGTGTTCTATTTATGATTCAAATTATTTTATATATGTTTCATGAAATAATTTGAATATTGTATATGTTTGGGTTCTAGTAATATTCTTGTTCATGTTTGTGTTTTATATGTCTGTTTGGAATTGTTAGAGTTTGTACATATTTGTGTTTTATATTTGTTTCGATATGTTTTATATGTGTGTTTCAGATAGTTACAGTTTGTACATGTTTGTCTTTTGTATCTATTTCAATATGTTTTATATGTGTGTTTCGAATTGTTATAATTTGTACACGTTTGTAGTTTATATCTCATTCGATATATTTATATGCGTTTTTCATTTTTTATAAGGATTGATAAATGTCATACAAGAGAAATTACCTCTTGTAGAGCATAAAATGTGTGCAAGGCACATCTATGCTAATTTGAGACGATAATTCAAAAGAGATAGCTAAACTCGTTATTATAGAAATTGACATGCAATTACAATGATGCAGAGTGGAAAGAAAATCTTGCAATGATGAAGAGAGTTGATGAAACAACATGCTATGATCTCCTTAAGTTGATGAAACAACATGCTATTCGTATTGCAGTGATATGAATAATAATTTATCGGTCATTCAATAGAACCATTAAACGTGAATGGGGTCTTCCATTAGTTTCAATGCTAGAGGGAATAGGAGACATGCTAAGATTCACATTTCTATGAGGTTACAAAAAAATCTAGCTAAATTAGGTGTTTTAGCTCCTCGAGTAAGAAAAGAGTTAGACGAGTCTAGGTTGAAAGCGATTAATTGTGTTGTCATCTCTAGTGCTTGAATAGAATTTAAGGTGCTAGATTGCGGAACAGAATATTCTGTTGACCTACCTTGTTTTAAATGTGTATTTAAGAGGTGGAACCAAGCAAACATTCTTTGCCACCATGTTATTACCATAATATATTCTATAAAGTTCAACATAGAACTTTATGTCTCTACGTATTATCATATTTTAAAATGGCGCAACACATATTGGATTTGCATCATTTATTTCTCGCTGTTTCATTTCAATTTTTTTGACCTCTTTTATTTAAATATGTTTAATATGATTCATTTGAATACATTGAATTAGGTATGCATTAAACCTGTAAATGGATGAAGATTGTGGCCTAGATGCTCGATGCTCGACATCATCACAACTACGATTAGGGAAATGCTATAGAGAACAATGAAAACAATTGTAAGAAACCTGTCTAGGAGTCATTGAAGAAGAAAGAAAAGGCTATATAGGATAATGATATGCAATAATTATCGTAAAAATGACATAATATGAAAGTTTGTAAAAATCCGAAAGACAATACAAAAACACCTACTAAAAGGCTTGTTAGACGACCACAGAAAGAGGTAATCAGTTTTTATTATTGGTTTCATTAGTGTTTAGGTAGAGTGGAATTTGACGTTGTTTCATGTATGTTACAAGGAATCAGTAGCGCAATTTCACCAAAGAGAGGGAGACTACATGATGCAAGTTCATTTCAAGCTACAGAGGTGATAGAATCCACCAATGTATTACAAAGTCATCGTAAGTTGGCTCGATGGTTACTCGTGATCTCGCTGTCATCTCCTATCGTCCTATCTCGGCCAGTCAACCGTAATCGACTCATGATTAGTGATGAGATTTAAAATGTATTTCGGAACCTATTCTCTTTATTTTGGAACTAGTGAACTCAATTTATTTTCGAATTTAGGTATTAAACTTGTGACCAAGATGTATTTTGGAATCTACTAATTTATTTGTGTGTTGCATTGGTGTAATCTAATGCATATCAATTTTAATATTTATATCTAGACTAGAAATTCGGCAAGGATGCAGATCGTGTAATACTAGGATCGAACACAAGGACTAAATGAAAATTAGACTATAAAAGTTAAAGGAGTAAAATTACGTATAATACAATTTATAAAAGTGAGACAATGTCTAGATTAAAGAATTCTTCTCATATACATGAACTCATTAAAGATTTCAGAAAGTGACTTTATTCCTATCGAGGAATTCATTCATTTGATATGATGCTACCTCCTCTCGAATTTTAGATCCTATTCAAGTGTTTCAATCATTGATGTCTCCATCTAATGATGTACACATTGACCATACTATCAATATATTCACCTTCTCTCGAAGTCTAAACCCGTATTCAAATATTTCAACTATTGACTTCTCCATCTAATGACTTACGTGTTGAATGCATTATCGTTCAATATCATCATTCCTAAATCGATTTATCTACCTCTAGATATCATCACTCGTGTTTATCTAATGCATATGATCTAATATAATTTGAAATTTAAATTGGAACTATACAATGTGACAGTCAATTCTAGTGGTCATTCAAGAATTGAGGAAGTGTATACATGCACTAAACCATAAAAACAAAGAACAACTAACCATTCATGAAGTACAATGACTTCAAATACACAAAAATCTAGCCTAACGTACATATCAAATATATGGATTTACATATTGGGAAAGAACTTTAACAATAAACAATTAAAAACAAATATTACGAGAAGATAAGTCGATCTCTCGATTAGTCGGCGTCATGATCTCGCCTTTGACTCATCTTTATCGGTAGTTTAATCCTTTGAAGAAGTCCAATAGCTTTTTCAGTCTTTACAGGACACAAAAGTCTCTTCTCTCTATTATTTACTGTCTTCCTTTATAAAGTGTCGACCTCCTACTTATAAGAAAAATTTTCAGCCTTTAAATAAATTCAAAATTTGAATTATTAACTAAAATTAACAAATTTCTCGGTCAAGTTGGTGTTAGCTCGTCCCGAGCGGTTAGTTGTTCCATATGTTTCCAACAAAATTGAATTCCAAATTTGACGTGATCATGTCAATCGCTTGACCAAATCAGAAAACGTCCAATCGAGCAAACCTACAAGTGTGAAAAAGCTTCCTCGTTTGGCCTACTATTCGACTGAGGTTTTTTCTACTATGTCGAGCAAATTCCTCTAGAACTTTTGCGCATCTCATATTATATGATCGAATAAGTGATTTAGTTCTCAGGCCTAGCGATTTCTCTGTTTTATTTTCAGGATGCTCATTCTGTGTTGAACGTTACTTGTGTTTCTCTATAATATTAACCTTAGCCATTTTTTTCTACAAGATCATAAGATGAATCAAATAAGTTGTAGATAGGACTAAAGAAACTAAGATAATAGAAAAAAAATAAAATTGAAACATGCAACTAATTATAGAGTGAAAGTAGTGTGATCATTTATATATTTCGATGTATTTTGTTTGATTAGTTTGTTTAACTTGGAAAGTAACTACAATACACAATATTCAAACATAATATAGTACAAAATAAATGATCATCTCGTTCTTATACGTATTTCTCGCATGATTTAAGAGATGTTTATGATATAGATACGATGATTATGTATGATTTTATATCCGTTTTATTCGTTTTCGCGTTTTCGTGTCCTTACAGGTTGTAATGCAAATTCGGTTCATTTTGGAGCTAATAGATGTACACGAGACAAAGTACTAACATCGAGGATCATCACGGAACAGACGGGGCGAGAATCGGCGAGGAATAACACAGCCCACGCGGGGCATTCACCTAGCCCGCGTGGGGCTTGACCCCCAGCAACTTCAGAACGAGCTGGGGAGGTCCTCAGCTCGCACGGGTCGCCAAGAGAAGCTCAGCCCGCGCGGGGCACTCTCTAGCCCGTGCGGGGCCTTTGGTTTGGCATTTGGTCCAACAGAATGAGCACAGGTCGGACAAGCCATCAGCACGCACGAGCTTCACCATGAGCATCAGCCCGCGCGGGGCACTCATTAGCCCGCGCGAGAAGGCCTTATTTCCATCGTTAACAGCATGCCGCGTCCGCGCGGGGCACGCACTCAGCCCACGCGGGTCACGTCTGTGACTTGCAAAAACCAGAAAAGGAATTATGTCTAAACATGAAAAGAAACTCGTTGGTTACTTATAAAAAAAGGAAAACAACGTTAGAGAAGAGGAATAAGAGATATTTTGCTTGAGAATGGAATGGAAACGTTGCCTAGCTTAATTAAGAAATGAAAACAAACGAAAGAGGTAAAACGGTGGCTGCTGCGACAAAAGGAAAAGAAGTGAATAGCCAAAAGGAAAAACCAGGAGAAAAGGAAAGAAAAGAAGAAGGAAAAGGAAGAAGAGGAGCTAGGGGTCGAAGGAGATTCAATGAGATAGTTAGTTTCAGAATTCATCGAAGAGAGAGAGTAGAGAGAGAATCGAAGAAGAAGAACACTCTTGCGGAGGAGACATTCAAGGGACATTGGAGATCAATTCAAGACTTCGGTTTTGTTTGGTTTTTATGTTCTTTAGACTTTCTACTTCGATTATGTTTTTTTTTGGACTCACACTACAAGAAAATCAGGTTTTAGGGACTGAAAAATCAGTCCCTAATCCGTCCCTAAACAAGTTTAGAGGCGGATTAGGGACGACCAGCGGTAGTACCCAATCGCGCGACTCTAACTGCTATCCGTCCCCAATCCGTTCCTAATTAGGGACAGATTTTTCAGTCTCCAATTCGGGACGGGTGGTTTTCGGTCTCTAAAATTTGGAGATGGACCACAGAATCCGTTTCCAAATTTGGAGACGGAACTTGCCCGTCTCCAAAGTTTAGAGACGGCACTTGCCCGTCTCAAAATTTGGAGACGGCACTCGCCCGTCTCCAAATGTAGGGACAACATTACCCGTCGCTAAATTTAGAGACGAGTTATTTTTGCCGTCCCTAATTTTTTTTTAAAAAATTAAAAAAAAATTAAAAAGTTCGATTACATTAATAGATAAATATTAGTATGATGTGGTTAATCTCAAGTAATAATTACCTAGACTAACGTTTCTGCAAGAATATGGATCGTATAGTACCAGGGTCGAACACGAGGAATCGATGCAATTCTAAAGCTAGTAAACTAATGAATAAGACGTGTGAAATCAATAAGTGATGGGAATGTGAATGAAACTAAACTAGACTAACTATCGGATTAAAAATCAATGAACTAAACACCACAGGTTTCGAGAGATGCACGATGATACAACGAAGTTCTAACAAGATCATGGTTATAGATATCATTACGTGTTCGGGAAATTCAAGCTCTGTTCTAGGGAATGACTATCCCGATGCCTAAACCCACTATCTAACATGCGTATACCAATCTCCCAATTGTGTATCTCACCTACTAGACGCATTAAGATCGCTATCCTAATTCCTAAGTTCAATCGACCGACCGGCCAAGGTTCTAAATCAATTGAGACTTCATATCATGGCTACGTTCCAAAATCCAACTCATCTCCCAATGCAATTATATTTTTATAATCATTCATTCAAGCTACCAATGAGAATAAAAGCATTACGAACAGCCAATCAATTTGAAATGAACGAATATTATAACCAAGCATTAAGAACAAAACTTCATTACATATCGGCAAAGCTCTCTAACCCATGGCTATGGACCTACTCGGACATGAACTCAGCAAAAGAAACGCAAAAGATAACTATATTCAACATGGATAAAGAATGAGATCCCTCCCTATTCTATTACCGATGTCTTCAATAGCTCCTC
>CM071863.1:42551941-42566215 GCA_036759665.1 Gynandropsis gynandra
CTCAGTCTTGCGGTCTCCAACGGATGGTCCATCAATCAACTCGATGTCAACAACGCATTTCTACAAGGCACACTCACCGAAGATGTGTACATGGAACAACCACCCGGGTTTGTTGACAAGGATCATCCTCTTCACGTGTGCAAACTTCGGAAAGCCATCTATGGTCTCAAACAAGCCCCTCGTGCGTGGTACTGGAATTATGGACGTTCTTGCTACACATTGGCTTCAAGAACTCACTTGCAGATGCCTCTCTCTTTATGCTCAACACGGCAACACATAAACTTTATGTGCTAGTTTATGTTGATGATATGATCATCACGGGCTCATCTTCCTCTCACATTCAGCACTTCATCAAGTTGTTGGTGTCTCGGTTTTCCATCAAAGACCTCGGTGACCTACAATTCTTTCTTGGAATTGAAGCTACGAGGACATCACGGGGTCTCCACTTGTCACAGCGGAACTACATAATATTTTGGGGTGTGACGTCCGCAAGTTCTGTCCCACTTCTCAACATAACGGCATTGCAATGCTCACAGGGATTCGGCTCAAGTTATTGGCAGTCTACAATACCTTGCTCTCACGCGCCCGGATGTTAGCTATGCCGTCAACAAGTTGTCCCAATTCATGCATCAACCGACGGATGAACATTGGCAATGTGCGAAGGTATCTTTCTTGTAGCTCACAATCTTTTGTCTCTTCATGCCTTTAGTGATGCGGATTGGGCTGGAGACAAATCTGACTTCAAATCTACGGGGGCGTATATTGTTTATCTTGGCAAACATCCCATCTCATGGTCGTCCAAGAAACAAAATGGCCACGCTCGCTCTTCCACCGAGGCCGAATATCGATCCGTAGCAAATGCCTCGGCTGAACTTTGTTGGATTGGTAATCTTCTCAATGAACTTGGAGTCACTCTCCCCTAGGCGCCTACCATTTATTGTGACAACATTGGAGCTACCTACCTAAGTGTCAATCCGGTTTTCCATTCGCGCATGAAGCATCTCGCCCTAGACTACTTCTTCGTTCGTGGTCAAATAGAAGCTGGTACACTTTGCGTTTCTCATGTGCACTCCAAGGACCAGCTTGCCGATCTCCTCACCAAGCCACTTCCGCGGTTGCCTTTTCATGCCTCGTGTTCCAAGATTGGAATCACATCGGGTGATTCATCTTGCGGGGGCGTATAAAGAGTATTAGAACATTATTGTACATAAGGGTATTATTGTAATTTCTTATTCCGTAATTAGGTTTAATTCTTAACCTATTGTACATATAGCTGTTTTAGGGCTATTCAAAACTTATTATTCATTCAATACAATTCGAATTCAAATCACCATTCACACTACCCCCAAAGTTGAAGGACCCCGGAAGCTTCTCCATTCCATACACAATTGGTAATATTGACATTGAAAATGCTTTGTGTGATTTTGGAGCAAGCGTGAGCATCATGCCACACTCGGTTTTCAAGCGGATGGACTTCGGGAATCTCAAACCTACAAAGATGTGTCTACGCCTCGCGGATCATTCGGTAAGATATCCGGTGGGAATTGTTGAAAATGTTCCCACCAAGCTAGGTAATCTTTGTATTCCCATTGGTTTTGTTGTACTTGAGATAAAGGAAGATGCTAGGGTTTCTATTATTCTTGGTAGACCGTTCCTAGCTACTGCAGGTGCCATGATAGACGTACAATAAGGAAAGCTTTCCTTACGTGTCGGAGATGAGACGATAAAGTTCAACTTGTCCAGCCCCATGAATGAACCCTTCACCAAGGAGTCTTAATTTAGAGTTGATTCGCTGGACGAGTTATCAAAAGACACGCTTGATCAACTAAGTGCTTATGATCCTCTTGTACAATATTTAACACGAGTTTGTGATAATGCAGGATTTACAGACGAATGAGCCAAGCTATACACGAAATTCATGAGTGCTATTGCAGCACTAGGAGACGCCCCACGTGAGGAGATACCACACGAAATGCATGCTGGTTTGCAGTGGAGAAGACGTCCAAACTTGAGCCCGAGCCACCTACGTCTTCTTTTTGGTATGAGTACGTTGAATGCGATAAAATATATCTTGCTGTTATGAATGCTAAGTTGAGTGCAGATGAGATGAGAAAACAAACCACACGCGTAAAGAAGCGTAGGAGAGTCAGCTCTTCAATATATATGCACAGAAATTATACAGAAGACAGCCACAAACCTTCTACCAAGACTCAAATGAGGCTGCACCCGCACTTGAAAGAGGTAATGGAAAAGGACATCATTAAACTTTTTGATGCAGATATCATTTATCCCACCTCGGGGAACGAATGAGTGAATTCCGTGCATGACGTGCCAAAGAAAGAAGCAGTGACTAAGGGATGGCACGACAAAAAGATCTTACCTCATGACTTCCAACTAGGTGACTTAGTTCTACTGTACAATTCTCGTCCTAAGCTTTTCTCGGGCAACCTACAGTCTCGTTGGTCTGGTCCTTTTCAGGTATGAGAAGTCTTCACACATGGAGAAGTGGAACTATGGAGCGATTCGAGCGGAACGTTCAAAGCTAATGGACAGCGACTAAAGCTCTACCAAGCAGCTCAACCGATCGAAAGTGGAAACTTCATTTCCCTTTCTGATCCACCCATCGCGCACGCATGAGGAATGGAGACATCAAAGCTTAAAGACATTAAATAAGCGCTTTCTGGGATGCAACCCAGCTGTTTGTTTTCTATTTTTCATAGTTTTTTAGTTTAAGACTCGGTTAATTAAAAAAACAAAAAAGAAAAATAAAAAAACACCACAAACGTGACTTCTGTTCTCTTACCCTCCATCGGAGCTTCACGTCGAGGACGTCGTTCAATTCAAGTCTGGGAGAGCAGCTCACGTTTGTCAGGTGATTTCGTTTCATTTTCTTTTATTTTCTCTTTGATTTCGTAGTTTTTAGGTTGTTTTTGCTTTCGTGAGTCAGAGTCGTCCTAGGCACTTGTCCAGTGCCACGTTTTGAGATGAACCCTGAACCTAGAAAACTTAAGAAGTTGGCATTTTCCGTGGGATTTTGCATGTTTGAGCTAGGTTTTTCCTAAGCGTTAGAGCTTATTAGTCGGCTGAAAAACAATAGGTCGTAATTTTTTGGGAATCCTAGTGTTGCTTGTGGGAGGTTTAGATGAGGTTGCTAGGCTAGTTTATCGTTTATTCTCTCTATCCTGATGGTCATACTTCGTAAAGACGATGCTTTACTTCTTTTTATGAGGATTATTAGATCGTATGAAATCGAGCTTCTTTTGCATAACAAAGAGCACACACTAACACTCCCTTGTCGATAGAAATAATGCCTAAAAGCATGATTTAAAATAGATATGGGTGCATCGACCTTGATACTCTTTTGATGGTTCGGGTCTAAGTGGTGGGTTGGCGATCATTTTTTTACGTCCTAAGGTCACGACACAAGAAAAACGCCGCCTACTCTGCTGCACTCTTGAACGAGATGCATGAGTATACCGTCATCGGTAGTCTGGGTCTAAGTAGAGACTGTATCCCTTCAAATCCGACGTCCTAGAAGCCTAGTGTGTATGCATAACAAAAAAAAAAGAAAAAAGACATAAAAACAAAAGAAAAGAAAAAGAAAAAAGAATGAAAGAAAGAAGCTCGGAAAAGAAACAAATATCCTCGATTTTTCTAGGTTTAGCATCTGTCTGAAGTCTTGTTTGGTGGAGAGAGTCACGGTGGCTTGTTTAGTTTGCATTCGATTTACTTTAACGTGGGTAGCCTTAGTGAACCTAGGATGAAGACTGAAAATTTAATTAGACCGAATTTGCTCTCGACTTGCTAGTTGATCGGTTAGGTTCGCTTTAGCGGTATTTCTAGGAGAAAGAGGAATTCTCGGATTTTGTATACCCCACGTGCTCCACGCTTACATTTTCTTAGGGAAAGCAAACATTCAAGTCTGAGAAATTTTGATCATCTCGTTTTTATACGTATTTCTCGCATTATTTAAGAGATGTTTATGATATAGATACAATGATTACGTATGATTTTGTATCTCTTTTACTCGTTTTCGTGTTTTCGTGTCCTTACAGGTTGTAATGCAAATTTGGTTCATTTTTTAGCTTAAAGATGTACACGAGACAAAGTACTAACATCGAGGATCATCACAAAACAAATGGGACGAGAATCGGCGAGGAATAACAGATCCCACGCAAGGAATTCACCTAGCCCACGCGGGGCTTGACCCCCAGCAACTTCACCACGAGCCGGGGAGTCCTCAGCACGCACGGGTCGCTAAGACAATCTCACCCCGCGCGAGGCCTTTTGTTCGGCATTTGGTCTAGCAGAATGAGCACGGGTTGGGCAAGCCATCAGCACGCACGGGTTTCACCATGAGCATCAGCCCACACGGGGCACTCATTAGCCCGTGCGGGGAGACCTTATTTCCATCGTTAACAGCACGCCGCGCCCGTGCGGGGTACATACTCAGCCCGCGTGGATCGCGTCCGACATCTCAAAAACCAGAAAAGGAATTATGTCTAAACACGAAAAGGAACTCGTTGGTTACTTATACAAAAAAGAAAACGACATTAGAGAAGAGGAATAAGAGATATTTTGCAGGAGAAAGGAATGGAAACGTTACCTAACTTAATCAAGAAATGAAAATACACGAAAGAGATAAAACGGTGGTTGCTGCGACAAAAGGAAAAGAAGTGAACGACTAAAAGGAAAAACCAGGAGAAAAGGAAAGAAAAGAAGAAGGAAAAGGAAGAAGAGGCGCTAGGGGTTGAAAGAGATTCAGTGAGAGAGTTAGTTTCAGAATTCATCGAAGAGAGATTAGAGAGAGAATCGAAGAAGAAGAACACTCTTGCGGAGGAGACATTCAAGGGACATTGGAGATCAATTCAAGACTTCGGTTTCATCTGGTTTTTATGTTCTTTAGACTTTCTACTTCGATTATGTCTTCTTTTGGACGCATGAGCGAGTAGTTGTTTTGTTCTAGGAGAAGGGATTAGCCCTTGGCTATCCCGTAACCACCTTGATTTATCTTTGAATGCAATTTCACGTTTTCGTTTATCTATTCTTTGTCTGAGAGCTGAATGACTTGTATTTACGAAGACCAAGTAGATGCATGTGTTAGGGATTAGGAGAAGGACCGAAAGGAGAATTCTAGTCCTAGAAAATCAGGTTTAGGACAACCGAGGTTAGGCCACGAAAGTAGGGAAGTAGCGGTTTAGGGTGAAACGAATGAATCATAGAACTTATGGGTTTAGTTCAAGGTGTCAACCACGAAAGTAGGGGATAACTTGACTAGATCACGTGTCTATGCCTTGAGAGAGGGTAGATATCATATTAGGACCGTCTGCCTTAGATAACTTGATCGGGATTGTATGATTAGATAGGTTGATTGTTGGTTTCGATAGTCTTGTGGTTAAACTGGATTCCTGGAATAATTGTCTCATTGTTAAGAAATCGTTTGTTTAATTGTTTTTAGTATTTTATTCTAAAATCCCACATTCATTCGTTGCAAGTTTGATTTGTAGTTTGAGTTTAGGTTGTGTTGCGTAGTCCCTGTGGGATCGACACCTAAATACTACACACGTATCGTGCACTTGCGGGTAGTTTAGGTTAAATATTTGTTTAACTTTTATACGTATTAACAAAACATAGTGCTAGAATCTATACATTCAGAAAACTATACATAGTACTTAATTATATAATGTAACCATTATAAAGATCCACGATGCAATAATCTAAAAAAAACATTTCACCAATTTGTACATGTGTAATAGTGCATCATCATTGGTTGATGATTCACTTTGCTTTTCTTCAATTTGATTCTCTAGGTTTTAGATTGTATCATTAAGTTATTATAGTCTCATTTTGTTTTGCAATTGTTTCATCACGTGTCACCAACAATGCAACTTTTAACTATCCGTGAACCTAATCTCGATCATACCATTCAAACAACCATATGATTTTCCATCTTTATATCTTAGACAACCAAAGAACATCTACTTGGATTATCCATTGACCATGAGTGGCATAATATGATGGGTTTGCCACAATGACATGTAACCCCATCATATGGAATCTTTGTGTTTATCGACTAAGATGATTACCACTGAAACTCATCTGTAATGTAAGAAAATAATTCCAAAATAAAAAAACATTAACTCATTAGTCCACTTAAACACATTATACCTCAACCTAGTACACCATTATCAGTTAGTAATCAAGAGAACATGAAGCAAAATGAGGTTCAAACCTAACATCGATTACAAGGCCATGAAATCGACCCATGCTCAAACTTAACATAGCTAATGCAAGACAAATTTACCACATAGCTAATACGAGACCATGAAATTGAAAAAAGAATGAAATACAAAAGAATAGAATTAACAACAAAATCAACCATGACAAAGAAGACAAAAAATATACCACAACACATTGACAAAAAGACAAAGAACAATACATGACATGATATACGATGGTTCTTTCTTCCAAAATTGTCTCGAAAACCCTATAATAATTAGAAGAAAAACTAGAGATAAGATGAATTGATTTGTTAGGAAACAACACCTCTTTGTGTACAAGCACATTCATCTGTTGAGAAAAAAAAAGGTTGTAGTCTTTGTCACACTCAAAGAAAGAAATATTATCATCACGGGTGTGATCTCAAAGGCCTTTGTATGAGTTTCTCTAAATACCTCATTTATTTTTATGGTGATCTACCTCATGTTCACTCAACTTCTCACACATCTTGTTCTCGATAGGTGGTCCTTCATGTAGTGTAACTCCAAGCCTTATGGCATTACAGGTGATTCGTCCTTTGTGGCATCATGTTCTTCACAACTTTCATCTACATTGTGAAGCCCGTGGTTATCCCCTTGTACCACATCCTTGTCTGGTTCTATCACATTTTCAACATCTGCTCGTATTAAAATTAACCACTAATTTGGAAAATCTTTAGTGTAATGACCTTGACCCATACATTCAAGACATATAATGTCACGGTTACATATAGAGGTTTTGTTGGTACAATATGCTTTTGGTCTGGATGTCTTTGTAGGATTTCTCTATGCTTCAACTCACTTGAACCAATCTTGTAGATGTTGATTCGTCTCTCTACGGTAATAACAGGGTGCAAATCAATGTTTCACCATTGTACGCATTTCATCCCACGCCACTATTGGTATCTCTCCAAACCACGATGTGAAGGAGTGTGTCGATTCCATCATGCAAGTATATAGTGAATAAACGTCACCGATGCTAGCTTTACTTTTGCAAGTTCGGATGATGGTAATTAAAAATTATCTTGGTTTCCTCTTCCACTCTAAGTATGCTTCCACAATGCTCTGTCCAATGAACATAGGAATTTCCATGTTGATGCTACTTATGCGATCATCGATTCGACTCCTCGTCCACTAGTTGTACCTCATGTGACGATCATATTCCTTTTCCAAAAACCTCATGATACTCATCCTCATTATGTCTAGAGCATATGGAGTATGAGCTGCATATGGTCTCCTCCATTATGGTTCCCCACGTGCTATTGTTTCAATCTGATCAAGTCATTGGTTGACAATAGTGAACTCTTGCCTCATGCGTCTAAATTCGTCCATCAACAATTGCATCTGTATGGCTCCCTCAGCGTATGATGGTTCGTCACAATGGTTCCAAGAATTTGATATCCAAATGTTAAGAACATAAAATATGAGAGCAAAAGAAGATGAACAAATTTCACAATCTCTCAGAAAAAAGTGTTTTTAATTTATCTCAGTCACTCGCCTATCTTTTTACTCGGCTTATCCTCTTCAATCTAATGTAGAACTCAAAAATCACTCGAAGTGAATTTTCGAAAAATTGAAAATGAATCTTGACACTAAAAGTATATAACATTGACACTAAGTTAAATTTCCTAATCTAAGTATTTCTATTTCTACCTAATTAAAGACTCTTTCTACTTCTGTGCTAAATGTCTTAAATCGGTCCCCTATTTATAGATCAAAAAATAATGAAAACTGAATAAAATAAGCTAACTTAAGAAAATCGATAAAATCGCTCGATTGCGCGGACAGATCGCTCGGTTGAACGCCACATAAGTCTTAACCCGGAAATTAAAAAAAACTAAAGTATATAAGTCCGAAGAAAAAGACTCGAGCCGAGCATTTTCTTACTTTGGCCAAAAACGATTCTACTTTGGCAGAACATTGTTTAATCATCCTGTTTCTTGCTCCTCTCATTCTCATTTTTTTTAGGAACCTCTTGTGGTATTTTTTAAGTGTCACTTGACATCATCATGATACTTGTGGTGGATCCAAGATCTCATCCTTATCATAAAAAAAAGATGTTTTTTGCCAACAAATAAGTAAAACACCAAGTTGTGCTTTAACTCTGGAAATAGAGTTTATGAAATCGAAAATCTTCACCTAAAAAAATGACTCGAGTACTTTTCACCCAATTTGAACCATGTTATCTGACTTGTATTTTGTTGAAATGGTTGCTGAGTTGTTAGCCGAATTCAAATTTTTGGTACCATGTCATTGCTGATGGATGTTATGTGTTTCATCCATCCGACGTGGGATATGGATGTTCAGAGAAATCGATACAAAATTGGGACATTATGAAATAATAGTTTGCTTGTTGATGGAGGCCGGGAAAAATTGATAAGTAGATGGAGAAAATGTAAATTGGGGGTGGTTGGGGGATTCATGGCGATTTAGCCAAATCTTATTAATTTTTGCTTTAAGAAGTTTGCTTTCAGAATTTTTAACCAATAACGTGGAAACAACATTGATAGATGTTTCAGCGTAATTACAACTTTTTTCACTCTATTTTTTATAAATATATATATATAACAAGTACAAATAATTATTTATAATTATTGATCTTTTAAACTCTTATTACTCTGTTTTAAGTATTTTTTTAAATAATATGAAAACAACATTTTACGAATGTTTAAGCATACATAACATTATTTGATTATAACTTTTTATAATTAGGTAGGAAACAACTAAAACAATTAACCATTTCTACACCTATAAGTCAATTTAAATTATATTAGAATATCTTTTAAGATTTTTTTAATAATAACTTGAAATCTAGGAAAGATGATATTTGATTTTATTATTTATATTTATATTTGTATCAAAGAGGTGGGGAAAAGAAAAAGAAATGCGTCTATACCTATTAGTTAAATTTTCAAGATATATTTTAAATTTTTAAGGCTAACGGGTTTGACATTCTCGTATGGTAATATTTGGCGGAATATCAGATATATCCTCGTAGGGCTAAAACGCTTCAAAAATACCCTTCCCTAAAATAATTATTTAATCGGAAAAAAAACTGAAAAATCGTAGTGCTAAAACGCTTTAAAAATACCCTTCCCTAAAATAATTATTTAATCGGAAAAAAAAAACTAGAGAAAAGACAAATTTACCCTTAATTTTCGAACGTGGGAAAAACCGCATTCTGGGAGAGTAAAAGCCAAACCCGCATTCTGGGAGAGTAAAAGCCAAGAAAGAACAAGTGATTTCGAACTTGAGAGGGATCGATTCGAAGTTGGCAAGAAGGAAATTCGAAGTTGGCAAGAAGGAAATGGCTAGAATCAGCAGCGATGGAGAAGAGAGCACGAGTCAATTTTCAATGGCGTCATAAAGTGTAAGTAGATCGATTTCTAGGGTTTTGGAGGATGTCGAGTCCCAAAATGGTTTATTGATTTGAAATGGGTGTGAGTGTCAATGAGTCGGTTGAGTCTCAGTGAGTCGGTTGAGTCGCAAGAGTCGGTTGTCTCAGTGAGTCGGTTTGGGTCGCGATGGTCGGTTGAGCGTCGATTTCTAGGGTTTGCAGGCTGTCGAGTCCCAGAATGGTTTATTGATTTGAAATGGGTGTGAGTGTCAATGAGTCGGTTGAGTCTCAGTGAGTCGGTTGAGTCGCAAGAGTCGGTTGTCTCAGTGGGTCGGTTTGGGTCGCGATGGTCGGTTGAGCGTCGATTTCTAGGGTTTGCAGGCTGTCGAGTCCCAGAATGGTTTGAGCGTCGCAGGGGGTCTAAGGGTCGTTTGAGTCGGTAGTCTGAGTTAGTTGGTTTGGGTCATATGGGTCAGTTGAGTCGCATGGGTCGGTTAGTCGAATGGGTCGGTTGAGTCGCATGGGTCGCATGGGTCGCATGGGTCGCATGAGTCGCATGAGTCGCATGGGTTGCATGAGTCGCTTGAGTCGCATAAGTTGCTTGAGTCGGTAGAAGTATAATGTATTCTTTAATTAATCGGTCTTGCAGGTGGCCCCAAAGCCGAAGTTTGTGTATCAATTCAAACACATGGACAGAATGCCAAAGATCACCACCAAGTGTTATCCTCACGAGACAATAACGAAGCTGAGAGGAATCTTAGATGAATACGACGTGCATTACTTCGAGAAGGAATTGCAATTTAAGCATTTATTCCATTTCCAATGTGATTCCACATTGACTAAGGTTCAAATGTCTATCCTCCTAAATCACTCCATGATTGTACGGGACAAGAAGGAGTTGTGGTTCGTCTTAAACAGTGTTCCCATCCGGTACTCTATAGTGGAGCACGCACTAATTTCCGGAATGAACTCCGGACCATATCCCAAAGGATGGGAGTCCAAAAAGGGTGATACATTCAGGCGGAAGTATTTCGGCCGTGGAAAGGTGACCCCCGTACAAATCATTGGAAAGCTTGTGAAGGCGAAGAATGACGAGGACAAAAAGAGGTTGGCAACTTTGTTGTTGTTGCCGCAAGTTATTGCTCACAAGCCTTCATCAGACAACTCTATCAGCCATGATCTCATTGACATGGTTGATGATTTGGAATTTTGTGAAGGCTTTCCATGGGGGCGTTACACATTCGAGAAGATTGTGGATACTTGCCGCAAGCACGTTAGCGAGGAATCACCGAAACCAAAATGGTATTGTGGCGGTTTCATGATCCCACTAATGGTAAGTTGTATATATTTTTCGAATAACTTAAATTTTTTCATACTTTTTGCATTCTTATTTTTTTAATGTTGCAGTTACTTCCTTTCGAAACCATCCCTAGTTTGGGCGAAAAGGGATGGTATGTTGATGTAGAGAATCTGGATCCATCATGCCCAAGAATGTGCAAGAAGATGGTTAAATCCAGTATTAATCTGAAGTACGTAGAAGTCATAAGGCTGATCGGAGATTCTAAGGTAACAATTATACAAGGGTCACAAGGAAAACAAGGGTCACAGAGGATAATAATGGCTATTTTTTGTTTTTCAGGATATTCGAAGTATTCTTTGTGCTGATCACGAAGAATACTTTTTAGGTCTTGATCTGGACGACTATGATGGATGCCACGATCCCGATGTTCAGATATGGATGGAACATATTCGTACAAATCCGAAGGAACGGGAGGACACGGACATTCGTGAGCAAGAACTGCTGACGCAGAAAGCAGTTCTTGGAGATGAAAAGAAGGCTTTTTTGGGAGGACATTCGTGAGCAAGAACTGCTGACGCGGAAAGCAGTTCTTGGAGATGAAAAGAAGGGGAAAGGGAAGGGGAAAGAGAAGGGGAAAGTGAAGGGGAAGGGGACTAAGAGGAAAAAGAGCGTGGGGGAAAAATGATAGAGCTTGAAGATGATGAAGCTGATGCTGAAGCTGATGCTGAAGGTTATGAAGAAAGAGATGGTGATGCTGAAGGTGATGATGAAAGAGAAGGCGAGGATGAAGATGAAGCTGAAGGAAAAGAAGCTGCAGTCTGGCAGACACTGGAGCAGAAATTAGTGAAGGAAATAAAGAAGTCGGAGAAAAGAATCATCAACGCTATTAGAGATCTTCTAAGGGATGTCGGGTTTCATTTGCCTAATACAAAAGCAGAGGCGGCAAATCCCAAAGGTGCTGAAAAGGCAAAATCAAAATCTGCCGAGATATCCTCGAGCACCGCAAACCAATATTCCGGCAGTGTTAGAGACTATGAATTCCTTCAACGTTCATATCCAGGTCCTTACGAAGAAGGAGGTTCCTTCTGAGGAACCTACAGTCGGTCCTGCCGAAGAGGCCCCCTCTAAGGAAAAGGAGGTTGCTTCCGAGGAACCTCCAGTCGGTCCTGCCGAAGAGGCCCCCTCTAAGGAAAAGGAGGTTCCTTCCAAGGAACCTACAGTCGGTCCTGCCGAAGAGGCCCCCTCTAAGGATAAGGAGGTTCCACCAAGTAAGTACGGTCTTTTGAGTTGCATTGGTCGCATGGGTCGTATGGGTCTAATGGGTCTAATGAGTCGTATGGGTCGTATTGGTCGTATGGGTCGTATAGGTCGTATGGGTCACAAAAGGTCAAATGGGTCGTATGGGTCTGCATAGGTCGCATGGGTCACAAAAGATCAAATGGGTCGTATGGGTCTGCATAGGTCGCATGGGTCGCATTGGTTGCCATATGTTTACTGAAGTAAATTTTATGCAGGTGCTGGACCTTTATCGAAGGATTCTCCGCCGGTTTGTAAACGAGTTTTAAGATCACGGAAGCCATATGTTGATCCTTCATCGGCGAAAAGAGCAAGAACAGTGCGAGGTAGAGGTAGAGGGCGAGGGCGAGGGAAAGATATTGGTGTAGTGCAAGAACCCGAAAAGAAGGTGGTTCAAGAACCTGATAACAAGGTGGATGAAGAACCTTCGTTCTGGTGGACGCCCGTGGGATTAGAAAAGGGCTCGATAACCCGAGAACCTTCGTTCATTGACGCCAATGGTGAAAAATTGACTGCTCTTCATACGTTCCTGAAGAATCCTGGACATGACAATTGGTGGAAATCTGAACTAGATGTTGGCCGGGGGCCAGAGTTTTGGAAGGTTTTATTAACGCTCAACGTATGGTTGGAAGATGATGTAAGTTATTTTAAACCCAAAGTCAGAGGTCATTTTGTGCCATATGTATTCATGTGTGTTAAATTTTTTTTTATTTTTTGCAGCAATTGGAGGAGGCGTTGTTGATGCTGTATTGCCACATGAAGACATTCCCCGGGTTATTTAAGAAACTTTACGTTTTTCCTATGTTTTCCATGGAGATGCTCAAGCATTGGGCGTACGAGGATTTGGACACTAAGGACACTTTGCCGGAACCTATTAGTGAATGTTTGCAGGGCAAGTACTCATATAGAAGTACGGAACCGATTAGTGCTTTCGAAGGCTTTGTCGCGGTTCTAAACGTTCCATCGCGCGCAAATTTGTATACAGGATGTCATTGGGTAGCCACGAAAGCGGATTTCAAAACCCAATGCATCAAGGTATACGACTGCCAGACGAGGCTTAAGGAAAAGAATATCGATCCGGTGATTGAGAAGCTAAGAATAGATATCCCCAAGATGTTCATTCTCGGAGGGTTTCCTTCTTTGGCAGGTGGACAAGGTAAATGGAAATATGAGTATTATAAAGGTGTACAAAACGACACCGGGAATGACTGTGGTGTATACTCATACAAATACTTAGAAGCCGCGGTAACGAAAAAACAGCATGATTTGCACTCCATTTGCGACGACAATGTTCGTTCCATGCGTGAGAAGATGGCGGTGAAGATATTTTGTAATGGAAAAGCTTCACCCAAATCTTAACTTGATACTTTATACATTGTTATTTTTATAATATTTGGTACATTTTTATTTTTTAAATATTTGGTACATTGTTATTTTTTAAATATTTGGTACATTGTTATTTTTAAATATTTGGTTCAACGGTCGCAGGGTCGCAGAGGTTCAAGGGTCGCAAAGGTTCAAGGGTCGCAGGGTCGCAGAGGTTCAAGGGTCGTAGAGGTTATGCGACCCTTGGACCCCTACGACCCTTGTCCATCTGCGACCCTTGTCCCTATGCGACCCTTGTGCCTATGCGACCCTTGTGCCTATGCGACCCTTGTCCCTATGCGATCCTTGTCCCTATGCGACCCTTGTCCCTATGCGACCCTTGTCCCTCGGGTAAACTTCAATACTATCATTTACAAATACAATTATTTACAAATAATATGAATAATTTATTATACTTACTATTGAATCGGGGGAACTTCAATACTATCATTTACAAATCATATGAAAAATTTATTATTTATTATTTACAAATAGAATTATTTACAAATAATATGAATAATTTACAAATCATAATTGTTTATTATTTACAAATACAATTATTTTCGCTCTGCGACCCCTTTCTTTTGCGACCCTTGCGACCCTTGCGTCCCTTGCGACCCTTGGACCCCTACGACCCTTTACCTCTGCGACCCTTGGACCCCTGCGACCCTTTACCTCTGCGACCCTTGGACCCCTGCGACCCTTGTCCCTCTGCCACC
>CM071863.1:42567193-42598961 GCA_036759665.1 Gynandropsis gynandra
AAAAAACAATCAAAACAATACATTTACAACTACAAATTAATTAATTCCAAATGAGGGTCGCCTGGGTCGCATGGGTCGCATGGTCGCATATATTGATGAATAGATGCGAACTCGACGAATTTATGGGTTTAAGATGATAAAATGACAAAACCAATCAAACAATACATTTAAAATGTCAAACTAATTAATTCCAAATTAGGGTCGCATGGGTCGCACGGTCACATTACATGCGAAATCTACGAATTTATCGGTTTATAATGATAAAATGTAACAGACCAATCAAAACAATACATTTACAACGTCAATCAATGGTTACAACAGATTATGACCCATGTGTCGCTATTTGAGTTGTGTATAACCAATGTCTGTGCTATAAAAGCGATAGTAGTATTTTAAGAACTCGTCGGATGAGTTTGACAAAATTTCAAAAAATACATTCAACATTGTTTTCAAATGTCGATATTATTTATATTATAGTCTATATTGATCATAAATTGATAATGGCATTGGTTGTATGGTCGCATATAATGATCGATATATACGAAATCAACGAATTTACGGATTAACAATGATAAAATGTCGAATGGGTTCTAATTTAATCCATGTGTTCTAATTTAATCCATGTGAGGGTCGCATTGGTCGCATTAGTCATATTTGTTCGCATGAGGTCGAATGAGTCGGATGGGTTCTAATTTAATCCAATGGAGGGTCGCATGGGTCGGATTTTAATGAAGAATTTATCGAATTATAAGGATGAAAGTCCCAAAAACTTTAATCAAAATAATACAAATAATATAGTATTACACAATTACTAACTAACAAACCTTTCTTTTTTTTGAAGTCGGCGTTGTCTCGGTTGTCACGTTCCAAACACTGCCAGTGATGCTGGCTTTTGAAGATGGGGTCTGTAACGACGAAGAACACAGGGTTTATGTTGACACAAATGGGTTTTGTATCGACGAAGAAGATGGGGTTTGTCTCGATGCAGCAGACGGGATTTGTCTCGACGAAGATGGGGTACTTCTCCGAGCCTCACCGGGTCCAGGATAACGATTCTCTTTAGGCCTCCCGCTTTGACTTTTCTGAGCCAGTATAGGAGGTTCAAACACATGCTGAGACACTGAAGGGGGAATGTCCCAATCACTGCAATCAGGAACCGGATACACGGTTTCTTGGTAAACCAAACACCATGTCTTCCGAAGGTAGTAGTTTGAACATAGATCTGGTATCTTGTGACCTTTACCAACCTTATGTGCTGCCGCAATTGCGTGACTGCATGGATACTTATCTACGTCAAACATTTTGCATTCGCACGTTCTTTTTTGAAGACTCACTACAAATCTTCTACCCATCTCATTTCTCACCTCATACTCATCAGTGAGACTGTTCAATTCAATAACATCATACTTGGATGCCTGTCCAAACCGTGCATGTAACGTTTTCTCAACGTAAGGTGTTAACTTTTGAGAATCATCACCGGTAGCTGCTTCCAATCTATACCTATTGAACCATTCCACTGTCTTTCCCAAACAAACATCTAAAAGCCCTAGGATCGTCAATTTTTTTGACTTCTTCAACGTTGAGTTTATTGACTCGGCGCCATTAGTTGTTATTAAGTTGTACCGTTCGCTCTTAAATTTGCATCTTGCCCACTTAACGGGATCAAGTTCCTCTTTCTCCAAATACTTTGCAACATTAGGATACCTGGCCTTCAAATCATTAAATAACACTTCAAATTCGTTCTTCGTGTATGCTGCCGCACATTTGAAGAACATTTCCACCACAGTATCACCCTTTGAAGTCTTTCTACCATGGCCTTTATTGACGTAGCTCTTTATATTTTGCGATATATGACGCGCACAAAAACCATGATCAGCTTCTTTATACACTTCTTTGACTGCTTTGATCAAGCTTTTATGGCGATCAGAAATCACAACGACATCACGTCCGTCCGGTACCACCTGTTGCAGTCTTGACATAAACCACATCCATGATTCGTCTTTCTCTCTATCGACTATTCCCCATGCAAGAGGATATCGGTGATGTTCACCATCTTGCGCGGTCGCCACAATCAATGCTCCCTTGTACACTCCTGTCAGAAATGTCGCATCCACGGCAACCACTTTACGCATGTATTTCCATCCCCTTATAGCCGCTCCGACAGCCATAAAAAGGTATTTGAAGATTTTCCCATCATTGTCGAACTGAATATCTGCGACAGATCCGAGATTTCTTATATAAAACATGTGCAACCACCCTGGAAGCCTCCTATAATGTTCAAAGTCATCACCACGAATATCCTTTTGAGCACCGCATTTGCCTCTTAATGCCATCAAATACGATACATTGGCACCATATTTTGCTTTTACACGAGCCATCAATTCTTTTGCTGGAGGTGTTTCATAACTTCCGGCAAATTCCTCCTTCAAATAATCCTTAACCATTTGCGCTGTACCCTTTGTAGCTTCGGTGCGTTTACATACAGGTGAACAATTATGAATGGGATGATGTGTTCTCACACTAAACCGTTTGGAATTCGGGATTGCTGCCACACGTAATTTCCATTTACAACCATTTCTGGAAAACTTGCATCGTACTTCCCACAGCTTCGTATCAGATCTCAATGTTGTATATCTAAACGAAGCTTCAATTGAACCCTTCCTTACAAATGCCTGTACATGCTTCTTGCTATCAAACTCTTGCCCAATTTTAAGATCCAATCCATCTCCGAACTCGAAGATATTATTTTCGCCATTGTGAACAACCATTTGCGAGTTGTTCTCACCATCACCATACTTACGCTCTACTGGCACATCAGAATCAACATTATTACTGCCACAAACAACTCCATCAACTACCACATTCATGAAACACCCACCATCTTCTCTTATCCCGCTTGTATGTTCACTATCAGAATCATCCGTCTCCGGATTACTCTCATCAACTCTACTTTTATCTAGATCTACAATAACACAGTCATCATAATCTACAACACCTCGATCCTCACCTTCTTTAGCAATGCTTCCATGCGACCCTTGGACCCCTGCGACCCTTGGACCCCTGCGACCCTTGGACCCCTGCGACCCTTGGACCCCTGCGACCCTTGGACCCTTGCCACCCTTTCAACCTTCTGCGACCCTTGGACCCCTGCGACCCTTGGACCCTTGCCACCCTTTCAACCTTCTGCGACCCTTGGACCCCTGCGACCCTTGGACCCCCGCGACCCTTTCAACCCTTTGCGACCCTTGTACCCCTACGACCCTTTCAACCTTTTGCGACCCTTTTAACCCTTAGCGACCCCTTTCCCCTCCGACCCCTTTACCTCTGCGACCCTTGGACCCCTGCGACCGTTGCGACCCTTGCGACCCCTTGCGACCCTTGCGACCCTTGGACCCCTGCGACCCTTTACCTCTGCGACCCTTGAACCCCTACGACCCCTTTACCTCTGCGATCCTTTGAACCCTTTGCGACCCCTTTACCATGCGACCCTTGGACCCATGCGACCCTTTGAACCCTTTGCGACCCCTTTACCATGCGACCCTTGGACCCATGCGACCCTTTGAACCCTTTGCGACCCCTTTCCCATCCGACCCTTGGACCCCTGCGACCCTTTCGACCGTACGACTCTGTGACTCACTCTGTCAGCTTTGACATTGCAATAAACACAAGAGAAACATGAAAAACTCACTATACATACCTGGTTTTTCTGCGAAACGTGCTTAATTGCAAACTTCTTTGTTGACAACAAAGGATTTCAACCTATTGGCAGTGAATCTGATGCCGATTGCAAGCTACTCTCGCCGAATCTGTTGTGGTGTGGGGGAACAGTAATTTTCGCGCGAGAATTAGAGGTGCTCTAGAGGAGAGAGAAAAATTGTCGTCAAGAGTAATATGGGATTATCAATATTTTAAGGGTAGATTTGAAGTTGAAACTTTTTTTTTCAGCCAAGGGTATTTTTGAAGGACTTTAGTCCTACATGGGCATTTTTTATAATCCCCTTTGGAGACAACAACTACCATTTTTTATTCATTTATATATATACATATTAATTTATATATTGATCAGGGAGCTTATACGTGGGCATCCATGTATGCATCCATGTATACACCCGCATTATATATTCATTAATTTATTTTCTTAAGCTATAAAATATTTTTAATTGCAATAAAGTGAAATATCCAATAATTTATATTACACTAAAAAATCTAGTATTTCCAAGATGGACCAACTTCAAAAATATTTTCCTAGAGAAAACACTTCAAAAATATCCTTTCCGAAAAAAATTTTGACTTCAAAAATACCCTTATAAATGTTGATATTTCTAAAATACCTCTGCGACCCAGCGACTTAGTTTGACCCTGCGATCCAGTCTGACCCTGCGACCCAGCAATCCAGTCCGACCCTGTGACCTTGCGACCCACCGACCCAGTCCGACCCAGCGACCCAATCTGACCCTGCGACCCAGTTTGACCCTGCGATCCAGTTTGACCCTGTGACCCAGTGCGACCGCCGAAAACTGCCAGAAATCGCCGGAAACTACCAAAAATCGCCGGAAATTGCCAGAAATCGCCTGAAATTCGGAAAACTGTCGAGATCGCTGAAACTCACCTACAAATCGCCGGAAATCGCCAAAAATCACCGAAAAATCGCTAAAACGCTGGAAATTGTTGGAAATCACTGAAAATGGCTAAAACATCGTTGGAAATCGCTCGAAAATTGCTGCAAAACGCTCAAAGAAATCACTCGAGAATGGCAAGAAATCGCTCAAAAATGGAATGAAATCGTTCGAAAATAGAAGAGAAACACTCGAAAATGAAAGGAAATAGCTCTCTATTTTGTTTCCCTACTCTCAATATTTGTTTTCCCTCCCTTTGTATGTATTTTTCATTAACAAAACATAAGGACACATAGTTTTGAAGTGTTTTAGTTCTAGAAAAGCATTTCTGATATTCTACCTTCCAATTTCTTTCATGGATTCATTAGAGTTTACCTTCATTGAATTTATAGATTTTTTCCCTTTTTTCTTTTTTGTTCTTCACAAATGTTTTACCTTTTGCAGGCATAGCATTCAACATCAATATATATGTGTGTATATATATATAATCATAGGTGGAAATACCCAGCAGCCTTCGCAATAAATTATCGACCGCAGAAGCAAATCCACCAAAGAGACCTCTGATAGCTTCGACCATGAGCTCTGTTTCACCTTGAAAAATAATGCCTCGTTTTTCGGCTGAGGCGTCGTGATAGCTTCCATTACATGGTAAGCAATGGCTGAGTGAGGTTCTCTTCACACAAGAGCCGCTTTTTACAGTTCGAATCCAGCTTCTTCGATTGCAGCAGCCATTGAAGCGGACGCTTCTTCAAGTGTTCGCTTCTTTTGAACTGAGTTGAAGGCCTCGATGATGTCTCCTTCTTCCCAATCGTCGTAGTCTTCCGTGCCAATACCACACTCTAAACCGGCACTCACCTGGCATTGTTACCACATCAAGATCATTATATCAAAGCATAAAAAGCCGAAAGTTCTACTATAAATAAAACTTCTGTTTATCTAAATATCGCAACGAACCAAACCATAGTAGCCATTCTAGCCAAACCCCAGAACCATATGTAATTGGAACACTAAGAGTTCCAGTTTTAAGAGCACGCAGATGAAATTTTCCAGCTTTTACTATAAAATTTGCACAAAACCTCAAAGTTATGGTACTTCTATAGTAGCGCAGCAAATCTGGCGCTGACTTTAACTATAGAGTTTTGAGAACCTTATTTCACAACTATTTTATAACTCCAAGTTCAAGGTAACTCCAACGTTTCTCCCTTCCAGGAATGATGAGAGGGGAGAGGATAAGCGAATCTCAGTATAAAGATGTGAAAGTAAGTTGGAATTCGGTGTTTTACACCACTCGTTTCTCCTGTTGTTTCAGGCAAAAACAGAAAAGGCGAAGTTTGGTGTAACCTTACCTCTTTAACATCCTCTTTGACTCTCCTAAGGGAATCAATAACACCGACATAAACAGTTTTCCCCTTCCGAATGACCTTAATGCCACAATCTTTGACAAGCTTTCCCTCGTTTACCATGCATCCTGCCACACGACCACTACCGCTGCTGAATGTAGCCCGAACTTCTGCTGAGCCAATTGGCACTTGTTCCTACCAACAGCCATATGCATGCATCTCTTTAGAAAGCGAAAGAACTCTAAAACAAATTAAATCCAGTATATGCTCCAATGAAGACCATGCCTAAAACCTAGGATCTTTATGCATTTTAACACTCTCGGAACATGATACACAGGTTACTTTTGGACGATACACCCAGTAACATCAGAAAACTGAAAGGATCACTACCGCAGGCCATGCAGACAACAAACTGTGTCTTGTAGAGGGTACATTGAGATCTGACTTATGATAGTGGCACGTTTAAAAAGGATAGATCTTTATACTTTACTAAGAACCATAAACGAACTCGTCATTAGGATTAGAAAAGAAATGCTCAAGAAAATCCTAAGAAAACAAAATACTAACCTCAACAGACTCGAGAAGTCCTTCCATTGCATTCCTCACATCGTCAATAAGATCGTAGATAACTCTATACAGTCGAATCTCAACACCTTTATTGTCTGCATTTTTCTTAACAGAACCAGGTGCTTTGACATTAAATCCAAAAATGATGGCTTCACTCGCAACTGCTAGGTCAACATCACTGCTGCTCACATCCCCTGTTGCTTGTAGCAAGAATTTTAAAGTGACATTATCTTGAGGGAGAACTTGCAGGGCTTGTCTAACCGCTTCGATGGATCCCTAGTCAGTACAATGATCGTTTAGGTAAGTCATTTTACATACAAACATCCCACAGCATCATCATTGAACAGGGTATGCTATGACTCTGGCATTTACTACTGATTGGTAGCACAAAAATGCCAGTAAAATGAGTAATTTATGTTAATCATTAGGAGGAGAAAAAATATGGCTATTTTCTCCCTGGTTATATTTACCAGCAGGATGAGGATGGCCAAGGGTTACCAGTATCGACATGAATATAAAGGTTTTCTACTAGAACTAAAACGCTGATCCAAAAGATCTTTGAGTAAAAGTTGAAGACATCAAAGCGGGAATGGGACATCTTCTAACCAAAGCAAGAGTATCCTCTGAGTAATTAATGACAAAGTAATCAGAGATAACCCTAGAATTGAATAACAATAACTATCAAGAGCAAGAAAATGTCCACACCAATGAACTCATGCACCATCTGATGAAAAAGGTGGTTACCTGTACATCAACTTTCAAAATGATATTCAGCTGATGTAAATCTAAGCCTGACATCTTCTTTGCTGAAACAGCAGAAGCAAGGGAGGAAAGTGTGACCTTTCCATCCCCAGCCTTCGCTGATAATCTTTCATCCCGCAGTGACTCTGCACGTACTTTTGCAATCTCACGTGCTGCATCAAGGGAGGAGACGGCCTCAAATATGTCACCAGCAATGGGAACATTATTCAATCCAATCCCCTGCAGAAGTAATTAGGATTCTAGCTCAGATCCAGGAACCATGGACAAAATGAACTACATAATTTGAAGCCAAGACAAAAAAAATGATCAGCTGCATAGATAGGGAATGATGACTAGAGACTGTAAAGCAGTTCCAATAAGTACGTGCACTTCTTGCAAGTAAGCGTGGGTATAGTACAGACAAAGAAACAAAAATGATCAGGGAACTACAAACCTGTACAGGGATAGAGGGTCCAGCTTCATCAACTCTTTTACCACTATCATCAAAAAGAGCCCGCACCTAAACACAGCAACGAATTCAAAGCAAGTTGGGCAAGGTCTTAAACAGTAGCCGACTCATATCATTATTCCATGGATCTTGAGCCAAAAGATTAAAATTCATACAAACCTTCCCGAAAGCTTCTCCACAAACAACAACATCCCCTATTTTCAAAGTGCCATTCTGAACAATAAATGTTGCAACTGGTCCTTTGGATTTATCAAGACCAGCCTCAATAACAGTACCCTTAGCATTTCTGTTGGGATTAGCTTTCAACTCTTGTAACTGAAACAATGACAATAAAGCAAGAGGACATAAACAGCAGCTAATGCAAATAAAAAAACAGATTGGAAGAATATGCATGAAAGCCCAAGAAGTAAAAAGAAAAATTAGTTATTTCCTAAGGCATTTCATGACGAGATGATCTTGGCTCCCGATTCAGGGCGATAAGGTGAACATTTCACAACTGCTACTTTATAGTACTTCAAAGAGAAAAACACATAAAAACAATTAGAAGCAGCAAAATCTGACGCACAAAGTGGGACCAATCCATCAAATTTAAAACAATATTATGGATCCAAAACGAAGGAAAGAAAAATCAATTGGACATGTTAACTTTCACTCGATAGCAGACTTACCTCAGCAACGAGCATGACAGTTTCCAATAAATCATCAATGTTTTCCCCTTTCAAGGCACTGATCTGGTGAAGGGAATAAGAGCATAAGCTGCAAACACCAGTGTAACATACAAAACTAGAAACAAATATGTGATAAGATAGTGAATAATCAGACCTGAACCATAGGAACATCACCGCCCCAATCTTCAGGCATCAAACCAATAGAAGAAAGCTCTTGCATAACTCTCTCTGGACTAGCGCCATCTTTATCTATCTGATACAGAAAAAGAATCAGACTAAGAGTAACTCAGTATAGACAGCAAAGAAGAAGAATCAAAAGGTAATCAGAAGCATCCTTTCTGATTTCCAATGTAGAAGAAACAAAGTGCTAAGCAGACCTAATACCTTATTTATGGCTATGATTATTGGTACAGATGCAGCCTTTGCATGAGCTATTGCTTCAATAGTTTGAGGACGAATTCCATCATCAGCAGCAACAACAATGATTGCAATGTCCGTGACCCGTGCTCCACGAGCCCTCATTGCGCCAAAAGCCTAGACAAAAGGTACAAAAATGCATACAGTAACCAAAAATGATCACAAAATGGAGACAATATCATCAGAAAATATGCTACCAAAACTAATCACAAAGTAGAGACAAGATGATCAGAAAACATGCTATCATGAGTTTGCTAAGGTAAACATTTAACTCTGAAGTGAACAAGTCAAATTAAAGCTGCCAAAAAATACCATACCTCATGTCCAGGGGTATCAAGGAAAACACAGGATTGCAGCTTTCCATCAACCAGCACCTGCATCTTATAAGCTCCAATCCCTTGTGTGATTCCACCGGCTTCAGAAGCAGCCACCTACTCATATCCAGAGAAGAGAGCCGACACTGCTAGTTATGCTAAATTTAACTATAATAAAGGAAAAGAATGAACAAAATGAGTATTCCCACTGAATGTAGATAGGAAGAGATAAAATCCTATTGTAAAACTGAGGTGTATCTTAGACACATCTGTATTTCTTGCTATCAGCCACATAGTTGAAGCCTCAACAGACTAAATAGTTTAACGCATGAATGGATTACATGGTAATGCCAGATGAGATAAATCAAGAGACTTATTTGTATCAAGACTAAAGTTTTGGATACCTTGCTTTTTCTGATGTAGTCCAGAAGAGTGGTCTGTCAAATAGATAAATAAGAAACTTTCATTATGACAACCCTGCTGTGAGGAAAAAGTGACTTTTGGTCCATGGAGAGGCAGTGATTGAGGTAAATATAATGTGATCTGTACCTACCTTTCCATGATCCACATGGCCCATAATTGTAATGACAGGAGGCCTTTCTTTTAACTTGTCCAGATCTTCTTCATCGAGTATATCCTGTTTTTTTGCCATATCTTCTACTCTAACTGGACCGGCGTCAAGGACTTCCACATCATACTCTCGACAAATCATCTTTACCATCTCCCGGTCTAGTGTCTGCACACCATCAGGTCTTATTCCCTTGGAGTATAGAAACCCAAGTATGTCACCTTCACCGATTGCAAGATTGTAGGCCAAATCCTCAATCGACATACCTTTCTCTTCCACCTCTAAAATTTCGACTTTAACAGGTGCTGCTTCTTTGGCAGCCTGGAGTCTTGCAGCCTTTCTACTAGCTTTACTCCATTTTCTCCCTTTTCTGGCAACTCCAGGAATGGATACATTAAGTTCTGAGGTATCTTCATCAGCAATATCATCATCATCACCATCAACAATTCTTCGTTTAGGACCTGATGATGCACTTTTCTTACGATAGTCATCTCTAAACTTGCTGGAGGGAGGGCCCTTTCCAGGTTTCCTAGGGGCTAAAGCAGTCTGAGCGATCAAAGAATCAACAGTAGATTTCTTAGAAGCAAATTTATCAATCAAAATCGGCTTTCTTTCTTCGCTTTTCGTGCCAGAATCAACTCCTTCAACAGCTGAAGGTTTAGAAAACATACCAGAGTCTTTCAAGATAGGTTTCTTTATAGGTGGTGGAGCAACCATAGGCTTCCCTTGTAACTTTGGCTGTGATCTTACAGGTGGTTTAGGTACAAAAGGACGGGTTGCTTGGGACTTAACTTTTTCCTCTTCCAATCTAGATTCCATTTGAACCCCTCTATTTTCAACTTTGGGCAAGTCTTTAACAACCTTTTGCACTGTTGCAAGGCTGTCGCCTTTACGCCACACACTCTTCATGGTCTTCGACTTCTTAGTCCCCGCGGCACCCCCAGGCTTATCATTTCTCAAACTATTACTGCGAGTTGACTGCAGCAGTTTACCAGCCCCATTATCCTCACTTTTTCCTGGCTTCGAATTCTCCAGCTTCTCGGCCTTCTCTAACACCTCTCCAAGAGATTCAATCACCTTACTCCTATCTTCTTTGTCATCTAATGATTCCTTACTCCATGACACTGAATTTACCCCTGAAACACCGTCTCCCTTAGATGGGGGAGGTTTTAACACGGGTCTAGGAGCCTGCTTAAGCACAATCTCACCATTATCCTCATTCTTACTCCCTTTAAACGTGTTAGAATCTATAGATACAGAAGTTTTTTGCTCAGCAATGAAGTCAGAAGTCGTAGTAGCTGTAGTAGTGGAACTCGTAACCGAATATCTACACACCCATTTCTTAGTTCCCTTAAGCTTTCTACTCGACAACGACATCCTCCTAACTAACGAATACGATCCATCCGATGAACTTGTTACCGCAACATTTACACCGTCACCACCTAAACCAACTAGAGAAGCCATTGACGGCATTGTACCAACTAGAACAAGCATCGATGGCATCTCTACAAACCTCAGAAACCGAAAAACAACAAAAACTTTCAGCAAGCCATTACAGTTTATGTCATTCAAACTCCGGGAACAGCGAGAATTTCAAAAATATCACATGCAGGGAAGAATTCAAACGAACTTCTACTCACACACGATGCACGAAACGGAGAACTAAAGAACTTTTTCTGGAAATTGGAGTTCTAAGAAGAATCGAACCTATGGCTACGATGCCAGAGAGAGAGAGAGAGAGAGAGAGAGAGAGAGCAAGGGCGGGGGATAACGGAAGAGAAGGCTGTGGGTGTGGCTGCTTCTATGCCTGAATTTTTTTACGGATTTCTGATAAGGCCACCAAGAAAAAAAAACAGAAAATCATAATAAGAATTTCACATACGAAAAACTATATTCAGAAGAGGAAAAATATGCGAAAAGCGTACAGCGGAATAATAATTTTCGATTTTCCGATGATTATTTTTGTGGAGGAAATTATTGGGAAAGTTGGTCCCTAATATTTCTCCAGGAATGGAACACACCAGGCCGAGACAAAACAAAAACACAGTAAAACAAAACATACGTTGGGCCTAATGTCGGCCCATTTTTGTCAATTCCGCGGTTAACGTAACCAACCCGGTAAGATATCCTTCCAAGTCCGGTCATACACATGGCTTCATGTAAACCGTTAGATTGTGCCGAAGTTGTGAGCAATGAAGAGATGATAATATCTTACGTTAGAGATGATAATGTAACACCGATGTGGAATGCAAGACTAATGCTGCTCTGTTCATGACAACGGCGTTGCAATTGGTTACATGGTTTTAATGTCGTTGTAAAGTGCAAATCGTAACATAAATAGCATTGATATTACATTACTCCACTGACACAAAGTTGGAGCATCTAACCATTCACGAACGCTATAATAGTCTGCACAATTACTTTGCTAAGTTGGTCAAGATAACGCAAGAGCAATGCCATTACGAAGACAATTATATATATATATATATATATATATATTGCATGGGACTTTATCAACTCACATCATATGTAGTGCAAATGTTGTGTTAAAATATCTATACAAAAAGTTTTATGGAAAACTAATATATTGTGTTTATCAAGGCAAAGATATAAACATAATGGCAATTTATACACATGTTTTTTAGCAAGATTATGTTTATACTATTTACAATTGTACGTCATTATGGATATATATAAATAATTGGGATGTTTTTACCCGGTCATCAAATTATGTATGATGGAAACATGAATGAAGAAGAGCTTTGTATGAAGGTTGTGGGATCATTCAAAGTTAGCACTTACAACTAAATTGATTGAAGTGATGAATAAGATGTGTTAAACATTGTATGATGTTTTGTCTAAAGGTAACATAGCACCTAAGTTCTTCCATGATATATAAAAGCTCATTGCATCTCTTGAAATGTGATATGAAAAATTTAACGCTGATAAATACGTGTGAGATAGTGAGCCTCGTGTGACGCATGGATGTTTGCACCGCTCTAGTGGAGGTGCAACAAACCAATATCGTGGAATTCAAAGCAATGTTTGCATATCTCGAATTTGTTATAAAACTTTTGCACCAGTCGACCTTGCATTCCACCCCTCTCGAACTCGCACCGTAATTCGAATGTTAGTCTTATTCATCACTCCATATTTACATTGCAAGACTAGAAGACTTTTTAATGATAAATATTTGTTTTTATTTTATAAATTTTAAAAATATTTAAAAAAATAACCAGTGCAATCCACGTTGGAACAATGTTGCCAAGTTTCACGCAAATGGTGCAATAGTGTTATAGCCATTTACGGTATAACTTAGTTTTTTGCATTGTATTCTCGTTGGCATTTTTTACGGGTTGTGTTACTCTTGCTTAGAAATTTGTAACTTCGTTGTGCATTGCCATGGCATTACAAATATTAATGCAAAATCGCATTAACTCCTTCAAAATATTTGTTAACGCGGTTTATAACCACGTTGCCCTTGACTATTTTGACACTCTCTCGTTGATCGTGCATAAGGCCTTTTGATGCAATGTGGCGTTGCCATTGCGTTGGTTTCTACGAGTTCGTTTGTTCTTCAATCGGTAACAATCGGAATGTGCCAATGTGAGACAATATTTCTTCTATTTGTTATTAAATAGAGTCAAAATAAATCAAATTGAGTAAAAAAGAATCGAATAACATATGTGTATTTAGGATTTTTCTGATTTAATGGACATTGAGATGAACTTGGTTGATGATAGGTGTTTGTGTAAAAAAAATCTGAAATTTTTTTTATCTCGTCAATTTATATAAATATTCAAGTTCATCTAAATAATATTGTTTCCATTCATCTTCGTAACAATTTTTGTATTCTTTGAAAGTGAAAGAAAAAGGGACAAGGATCCATGTGAAAAGATGGTAGCCATTGTTTGTTCATGAGAGACGAGGAGTGAACCAATTGGATCCTAATAAGTCGAAGTTCTAGTTCTTTTTGTATTCGTCATGAGCTCTAAAAGTGATAAATTGTTCATTGGAGAGTGAAGAATCTAGAATTTGTTTTTGTTTATGTTATATTTTGATTGATGCATTCATATGACAACTTATAACATTGACTTCCATTCTAAATTGAATTCTAATAAAGAAATATGATTGTGCAATAAAAAAAACAAATTGTCGACTTACAAGTGAAGAACACAATTACAATGAAGTTAGTTTTAAGACTTCATCGTGACTATTGAGTTATATGAGCAATCTATTTTTTCCTCTTGTTTTAGACAAAAGGACTATATATATTTTCTATTTTTCAAAAGTGTATAACCTTTTTATCATTTTTGAAAAGAAAAAAGTGAATAGCATTGAATATCATTTTTTAAGCTTCACAAAAATTAATTTGCATTGGTATGTGAATGTTCTTTTAATTTCGTAGGTATTGAATTCTGCATAAACTTATTTTTCTGTAGTGCATAAAGTTAGTTTTAAAAGGGTTAACATAAAAAATACATTTGAAATGTTATTAGTGAAAGTAATATGTCTCTTATGTAATATTTTAAGAGTCACGGGTTTAAGTTGTAATTATTAATAGTTTAATAATTATTTAAGAAACGAAAAACGAGTTTTCGTTATCAGAACACACAATCGAAACCCTAGCCATCAAAAGAAAAACAAAGAACGAAAACAGTTTTTCGTTCTTTCTGAATTCCGCATCGACGCAGAAAGCAGATCCGATCTCGACGTGGATACGCGTAGAGGGCTTGCGTTATCAAGTCTTGCATCCGACAATCACGCGTTCAACGCTACAGGTATTACGAAATTATTTCTAAATTTGTTCTTTGTTGAAACCCCAAAAAACCAATCGCTAAACATGACTAGATCTCATATTCTGGTTGATAAAACACGTTTCCGCACCCAAATCAACCCAACAATAGTACAGAGCATCTGGTCGTCTGTTTAGGATAAGTTTTTCGATTTTTTTGTGAAAAATCGGATTGAAATTCGTGACTAGCGGCGCGCGCACGATGAACCGAACGCAACAGAAGGACAGTCGCATAGCCGAAACTCTAACCGGCAGGACTAGGGTCGTCGGCCGCGGGCGAAGGGTCGACCGGCGTGTCCAGAACCGGCGCGGCACAACCTCTAATCGCGGAGGCCGAAAACGGCAAAGGTTCCGCGGTGACGGTCGATCGAATTCCAACGCTCGACGCGAAGCCTGTGCGCGAAGAGACAGGAAGCGTCAGAGCGGATGAGGGGAGAGGTGAGGACGCTGTCACACTGCTCGGCGGTTGGCGACTCGCGAAGAGTAGCGACGATGGTGCACGAGCGACGGGCACAGTGGGATTTAGAGCGAATCGTGATGAGAACGAGCATGACTGCGAACGGCGACGGGCATAAAAAGGGTTTGAGGAACCCTAACGGTTCATTCGCCTGTTGCGTACGGTTCGCAGGCGCTCAAACCGGCAATTCGCAGTCAGCCGCGTTGGCGGTTTCGCACGCGCCGTGAGCCGGCGGCACTTCACTCCCGGAGTGGACAACCGGCGACAGGGGCGGCGACAAAAGGGGAGGCGGCAGTTAGGGTTAACCCTAACTCCTCTAACCTTAAACCTAACCCTAAAAAAATAAAAAAATAAAAAAAATATATTTTTGAATTAAAATTAAAGAATTTTAATTTAAAAAATAATAATTGAGTTCTTAAGCGATAAATTGTTTATCGTTAGGCTTTTCTTTCATCGTAGAGGTTTTGAATAGGTTCTCATTTACATGGTACGGCCTGACTACCAGGAGGCATGTAGTTCAAGAATTCGATTCGTACGTCTATGACATCATATGTCTAGTGGGAGGGATCAATTAGTTTTTGTAAACGTCTGGACTACCCGGGGGACATGAACTTAATTGTTATCCGACCATGAGCTGAAGGATGAACTCAACTATATCGATAGGAACGACCTGACTACCAGGTGACTATGTGATATAGAGCCATATTAAAATCAACCTGTTTAATATGCTTAAGAAACGACGACAACCAAGGGGCTTATGCATGATTAGTTCAGGAGATATTACTTAAAGAAATATGATTTCTGAATACTATTGTAGTATTAATCAGTAAAATAATCATTTAGATAAAAGTCTATATTTATTTGATTAAATAAGTGTTCTAATAAATGTTGCAATTTTTCTTCCAGATTTCCCGAAGAATGTATTCAATTTCCCTACGTGTCATTCTCGATGTCCACAAGCTTGTTGGGGAAAATTTCGATGATTGGTACCGCAACCTCAAGATCGTCCTCAAGTAGGAGAAGCTACTCGATGCGATCGAGAATCCTATCAAGGAATCCCCTACTGATGACGATGAGGATGACTTGCTTGCTTGGATAAAGCAAAAGGATGACCTTGACACTGCCAAGTGTATCATCCTAGCCTCAATGAGTTTAGAACTCCAGCGCCAGCATGAGAATATGGATCTTGTTGCTATCATTGCGCATCTTAAGAAGATGTACGGTGCACAGAGCAGAACGGTAAGATATCAATTGTCAAAGGCTCTGTTCAAGTCCAGATTGTCTGTGAACTCTCCGGTGAGGCCCCATGTTTGTAATATGATCAGTCTTGTTGAACAGCTTGCGAAGCTGGGGTGCACACTAGGCAAAGAGTTATCTCAAGATCTGATCTTGCAGTCATTTCCTGAGACGTTCTCTCCGTTCATTGTTAACTTTAACATGGAAAAGATAGACATGGATCTCCATGAGATGCTGAACCAACTGATTGACTATGAAAGTCACTCAATGTCTGAGACGTCTAAGGAACTTAGTGCCGTAATGATGGTCGGCTCTTCTTCCAAGAAGGGCAAGGGCAACAAAAAGCCCAAGAAGAAGCTACATGGGCCCAAGGGTGGTGTGACCAAACCCAAGGGCAAAAGGGGTAAATCTGACCAAGCTGATGCTGAGTGCTTCTTTTGTAAGAAGAAAGGGCATTAGAAGAGAAATTGTAAGGAATACCTTGCATCTCTAAAAAAGAAAGAGGGTAAGACCTGTATAAAAAATGTTTTTATGATTTCTTTAACTACTGTTGATTCTTCGTCTTGTGTATTGGATACCAGTAGTAGTTTTAACATCTGCAATGTGTTGTAGGGGCTGAGGATCAATAAAAGGTTGAAGAAAGGTGAAGTCAACCTGTAAGTTGCAAATGGTGCAAGCGTTGCGGCATTAGTTGTAGGATCGATTTCTCTTTGTATGCCTTCGGGCAAGACCTTGGTTTTAAAAGATTGTTACTATGTTCCGAAATTTGTTTCGAAAATAATTTCTATTTCTATATTGGATAGATGTGGTTATAAAACAATTTTCGATAATAAAATTTGCTCTATTTTTCATAATGATGAGTTATGTGCAAATGGTTATTTACATCAAGGCATCTATGTTTTACCCAATACAAAGGTTAATATGATTAACATGCATATTTCTGCTTTGAAGAGAAAGAATAATAATTCAGTAAATCAGACTTTCCTTTGGCCTTGTAGACTTGGTCATATAGGCAAGAAAAGAATAAACAAGTTGGATAAAGAAGGTCTTCTTGGTCAATATGATTATGTAAGAAGGTCTTCTTATAACTAAATTGATTGAAGTGATGAATAAGATGCGTCAAACATTGCATGATGTTTTGTCTAACGGTAGCATAGCACCTAAGCTCTTCCATGATATATAAAAACTCATTGCATCTCTTGAAATGTGATAATAATAAATTGAAGTTGATAAATACATGTGAGGTAGTGAGCCTTGTGTGACACATTGATGTTTGCACCGCACTAATGGAGGTGCAACAAACCAATATCGTGGGATTCAAAGCAATGTTTGCATATCTCGAATTTGTTATAAAACTTTTGCACCAGTCGACCTTGCATTCCACCCCACTCGAACTCACATCGTAATTAGGATGTTAGTCTTATTCATCACTCCATATTTACATTGCAAGACTAGAAGACTTTTGAATGATAAATATTTCTTTTTATTTTATAAATTTAAAAAATATTTAAAAAATATCCAGTGCAATCCACGTTGGAACAATGTTGCCAAGTTTCACGCAAATGGCGCAATAGTCTTATAGCCATTTACGGTACAACTTAGTTTTTTGCATTGCATTCTCGTTGGAATTTTTTACGGGTTGTGTTACTCTTGATTAGAAATTTGTAACTTCGTTGTGCATTTCCATGGCATTACAAATATTAAGCAAAATCGCATTAACCCCTTCAAAATATTTGTTAACGCGGTTTATAACCACGTCGTCGTTGACTGTTTTGACACCCTCTCGTTGGTCGTGCATAAGGCCTTGTGATGCAATGTGGTGTTGCCATTGCGTTGGTTTCTACGAGTTCGTTTGTTCTTCAATGGGTAACAATCGAAATGTGCCAATGTGAGTCAATATTTCTTCTATTTGTTATTAAACATGGTCAAAATAAATCAAATTGAGTTAAAAAGAATCGAATAACATATGTGTATTTAGGATTTTTTTTCTGATTTAATGGACATTGAGATGAACTTGGTTGATGATAGGTGTTTGTGCAAAAAAATCTGAAGTTGTGTTATCTCGTCAATTTATATAAAAATTCAACTTCATCTAAATAGTATTGTTTCCATTAATCTTCGTAACAATTTTTGTATTCTTTGAAAGTGAAAGAAAAAGGGACAAAGATCCATGTGAAAATATTGTAGCCATTGTGTATTCATGAGAGACGAGGAGTGAACCAGTTGGACCCTAATAAGTCAAAATTCTAGTTCTTTTCGTATTCGGCATGAACTCTAAGAGTGATAAATTGTTCATTGGAGAGTGAAGAATCTAGAATTTGATTTTTTATGTTATATTTTGATTGATGCATTCATATGACAACTTATAACATTGACTTCCATTCTAAAATGAATTCTAATAAAGAAATATGATTGTGCGATAAAAAAGACAAATTGTCGACTTACAGGTGAAGAACACAATTACAGTGGATAAAGTTAGCTTTAAGACTTCATCGTGACTATTGACTTATATGAGCAATCTAAAATTTTTCCTCTTGTTTTGGACAAAAGGACTACATATATTTTTTATTTTTCAAAAGTGTATAACCTTTTTATCATTTTTGAAAAGAAAAAAGTGAATAGCATTGAATATCATTTTTTAAGTTTCACTAAAATTAATTTGCATTTGTATGTGAATGTTCTTTTAATTTCGTAGGTATTGAATTCTGCAGAAACTTATTTTTCTCTAGTGTATAAAGTTTGTTTTAAAAGGGTTAACATAAAAAAAAACATTTGAAATGCTATTAGTGCTTCAATCCTACCCTTCCCAAAAAAAGTTCAATTTCAATTTTACCCTTATAATATTGATATTCTCAAATTACCCATGTGACTCGTGCGACCCTTGCAACCTATGCGACCCATGCGATCCAAATGACCTATGCGACCTTTGCGATCCATGCACCTTGTTACTCATGCGACCTTTGCGATCCAAACGATCCATGCGACCCATGAGATCCTAAAAAATCGCTCGAGAATTGCTGAAAATCTTTCGAAAATTGTTGGATTGGAAATTGCTCGAAAATCGCCGGAAATCGCTGAAAATTGCTCTCTATTTCGAAATCGTCCTCGCTTCTTCCTCCCAAATTTTGAAATAGGTTTCATTTCGGAAAAAATATCAAAATGTATGTATTTTCACTAACAAAATATAAGGACATATATGTCTTTTCTCCAAATTTTTTCATTAGATTTTCGAGGATACGTATACGTGAAGCAAGGAAGTCCTAAGAAGGTATTTTTGATATTTTGCCGTTTTAAAATATTCTTATTGAATATTTCCAAAATATACATATTTGAGTTAAACTCTCAATATCTCTAAAACGGTTCAAGTCATTCAAAAGGGGCTCCAAGACCACATCAGTCATCATCGTAGGTGTGTGACAAGGTTTGAAATAAGAGAACCACATACTTTTTTCTAGAATAGAAAATATGATATTTGTAAATATGTAGTTTCTTTTTCTTGTATTTTTTTAAGTTTAGCTTTTCTTGTTGTAAGGTTTTCCATTTTGTAATAAAGGATTCTCTCCCTATAAGTAGGTCTGGCCATATAGGATTTTGGTTCAGATTTCAATTCGAATATAATGAGTACGAGTTATTTTATTTTTAAAAAACAATAATCAGATAATAACTGAACATAAATCGGTTTGGTACGATTCGGTTGTATATCGATTCGGTTTAGTTATATCAATAAAATATTGTAACTGGAGTAAAACTAAAACTCTAATTTATTAGGTTATTATTTGTTTATTGATTTTATCGATCATCTTATCATATAAAAACATAAACAAATGATATTATTTGAAAGTAATAATTATTATGTTTTAAAAATAAAAATATATCTTATTTAAATTTGATATTTTATCCTTAATTCTTAACATATATTATATAAATCTTCATTTGATAAATGTCATTTACCTATATTTTTTTATATTTTTAAATAATCAATCGGTTATCCATGGTCATTCGGTTAATAATCAACCGAATCCAATCTGTTTTTAGACTTTATACCCGATCCTTTATTTTATATATATCCGAACATGACTGAATCACCATTATTTATTTTGGTTTTGGTTCGGTTTTATAGAACTGAATAGAAATGTTCATCCCTACCTATAAGTGCAAGTCCATTCGACCACCATTAATTCAATTCAAAAAGGTCAAATCGAGTATAATTCTATCTTATTCTCTTTTATTATTCTTGGTATTCTTTGTAATTATCTCGTGTTTTACAGTTTAATTCTTCATCACTCTTTCATTTTGTATGGTATTAGAGTCTGATTCGAATTAAACCATGTTCTTGATTGCTTGCTACCAAATTTTCACCAAAACTTTGATTTCCCTTCTTGTTCAAACTATCCATCATAACAAATTTCAACTAAGGTGGAATCTCGATGATTTTTAGTTTAGACAACTATCTAGTGTGGTCTCATTTTTCCAACTTTTGAAGCACGAGTTTATAGAAACATGTAGTGATTATGCCACAAAAATCATCCAAACCCCACAACTAGGATGTGAAAGACGAACCTTTGACCGAGAGGCACTAAACACGCTTGTAGTGCTTTGAAACTTCCTAATTCATCACATCTTGAGGTCATATGAAATCAGAGTAGTCCTACGTCATGTGGAACAGACTTAAAGAGATCTTCAAAAACACGTCCAACCTCGTGTTTTTTTGAAATCAAATGAATTCTTAATCAAATGCAATAACAAAAAAAATTGTCTAATCACCTCCTTGGAAGTTTTTAAAGACTCTTGTGTTAGAGCTACTTGGGACAACCAAGATTGGGACAACCATGATCGAATAATTGAGCTAATCTAAACGTTGGATAAGTCATATACATGGATCGACAACCATATATGTGTCAACATGTACCTTCTTTCAGTGAGATGTGTATGCAAATCCATTTTATGGATATGGATTGATTTAGAATATGGTACAAAACTTATTATGGTGAATAAAATTATACATAAATTCTAAATGTCATGTATGTTTATAGAAAAAAGTTATATAATTTAACTCAAGGATTCACTTAAAAAGGAGAAAAACATTTGGTTTCTCGACCAGATTCCCTCGTTGGGAGTGAATCATTTACAAATGATCTCAAGTGGTTCACATGTTATAATGTATTTTATTGTTCATCTTAAATGATAAAACAATAATTAATTTAAGATCATTCAAATGTCAAATTATTTTATTTTATTAGTTTTATGTTATTTTTTATTGGAATTATGTTATTTGATTTTATTTAAACTCAATATTCTCATTGATTTCAATGACAATAGATCTATACGGTCCAATATATTTAAAATAAAAATTAATGGTTTCATTAACATAAAAATAATCTAGAAGGATCTCATCATGAAAATTATGTATATTTAAAGATAATACAATAACTATAATTTCACAAAAAATGTTGATGTAGAACATTGTAAGTGGGAGAATATCAGGGATACCCTCGTAGGGCTAAAACACTTCAAAAATATCCTAGTGAAAATGATTATTAAATAGGATAAAAAATGACAAAAAGATAAATTTGCTCTTAATTTTCGATCGTGAAAAAACACACGTTCTGTAGTTTTCGACGTGAAAAACTGTCAAACCGTGTCAAAAGTAAGAAAGATTAACTATTTTTCGACGTGAAAACCTGTTTCAAAGTTTAGAGCAATAAAGAAGAAGTGATTTCGGACTTGAAAGGGATCGATTTGAAGTTTGCAAGAAGGAAATTGCTAGAATCAACAGCAGCAGTAGCAGTGAAGATGGCGTCAATAAGTGTAGGTAGATCAATTTCTAGGGTTTTGCAGGTTGTCGAGTCGCAAAATGGTTTATTGATTTGAAATGGGTGTGAGTGTGAGTGAGTCGGTTGAATCGAAAGGGTTGCAGGAGTTGCATGACCATCTTCGACTCAGTGAGTCGGTTGAGTCTCAGTGAGTCAGTTGGGTCGCAATGATCGCTTGAGCGTCTCAGAGGGTCCAAGGATCGTTTAAGTCGAATGGGTCGCTTATGTCATTGAGTCAAAAGGTTCGTTTGAGTCACATGGTTTCGCTTGTATCATTGAGTCGCATGGGTCGCTTAATATTATGCCCCATGGGTCGCTAAAGTCGCATGGGTCGCTTGAGCCTCAATGAGTCGGTTGAGTGTCACAGAGGGTCCAAGTGTCATTTGAGTCGCGTAGGTCGCAAGGGTCAATTGAGTCACATGGGTCGCTTGAGTCTCAGTGAGTCGGTTAAGTGTCGGAGAGGGTCCAAGGGTCGTTTGAGTCGCATGGATCGCAAGTGTCGGTTGAGTCGCATTGGTCGCTTGAGTCGGTAGAAGTCTAATGTATTCTTAATTGGTCATTTTGCAGGTGGCGACAAAGCCGAAGTTTGTGTATGAATTCAGGCACATGGACAGAATGCAATAGATCACCATCAAGTGTTATCCTCACGAGACAATAACAAAGCTGAGAGGAATCTTAGATGAATATGAGTTGCATTACTTCGAGAAGAGTCACAATTTAGGCATTTATTCCATTTCCAATGTGACTCCACATTGAAGAAGGTTCAAATGTCTATCCTACTAAATCACTCTGTGATTGTGCGAGACAAGAAGGAGTTATGATTCGTCTTAATGGTGTTCCTATCATGTACTCTATAGTGGAGCACGCACTAATTTTCGGATTGAAATACATACCATATCCCAAAGGATGGGAGTCCAAAAGGGGTGAGACATTCAGACTGAAGAATTTCGGCCGTGGAAAGGTGACTCCCGTACAAGTCAGTAAAAATCTTGTGAAGGCAACGAATCCCGACGATCGAACGAGGTTGACAACTTTGATGTTGTTGGCACTAGTTATGACTCACACGCCTTCAACAGATAGCTTTATAAGCCATGATCTCATTGACATGGTTGATGACTTAGATCTTTGTGAAGGCTTTCCATGGGGGCGTTACACATTCGAGAAAATTGTGGAGACTTGCCCCAAGCACGTTAGTGGGGAATCACCGAAACCACAATGGTATTGTGGCGGTTTCATGATCCCACTAATGGTAAGTTGTATATATTATTCGAATAACTTGAATATTTTCGTACTTTTTACATTTTTATCATTTTGTTTTAATATTTCAGTTACTTCCATTTGAAATCATCCTTAGTTTGAGCGGAAGGGGATGGCATGTTGATGTTATGGATGAGGATCCATCATACCCAAGAATATGCAAGAAGATGGTTAAATCCAGTATTAACATGAAGTATGTAGATGTGATAAGGCTTATTGGAACTTCTAAGGTAACAATTACACAAGGGTCACAAGGGTAACAATTACACAGAAGAAACGGTTGGAATTCGAAAAGACATGACCCTTAGAATTTCGAAAAGACATGACCGTGACATCGAATCGCCGTCAGATGGGGTCGAAGACATGATCACACACTTATGTTTTTTCAAATTTTGGTGAAAAGTTCGGCGGGAATTTTGGTGAAAATGATAAAATGTCAAAAACCGATCAAAATTGAGGGTGGCATGGGTCACATATATGGATCAATAGAATGAGTCGCATAAATTGAAGGTTGCATGGGTTGTATATATGCGAACTCGACGAATTTATGGGTTTATAATGATAAAATGCCAAAAACAAATTAAAATAATAAATTTACAACGTCAATCTAATTAATGCCAATTGAGGGTCGCATGGGTCGCATAGTAGCATATAGTGATCAATAGATGCGAACTCGACGAATTTATGGGTTTATAATGATAAAATGTCAAAAATCAATCAAAACAATACATTTACAACGTCGAATTAAATGATACCCGTTCAGGGTCGCATGGGTCATATGGGTTGCATGGTCGCATATATTGATCAATAGATGCCAACTCGATGAATTTACGAGTTTATAATGATAAAATGACAAAAACCAATCAAAATAATACATTTACAATGTCAATCAATGGTTAAAACAGATAATAACCCATGTGTCCCTAGTTGAGTTGTGTATAACAAATGACCCACATCCGGGATTTCTTTCTGTAAACATGTGGAACCATCCTGGAAGCCTCCTATAATGTTTAAAGTCATCACCATGAATCTCCTTTTGAGTACCGCATTTTCCTCTTAATGCCATCAAATACGATACATTGGCACCGTACTTTGCTTTTACACGAGCACATCAATTCTTTTGCTGGAGGTATTTTATAATTCCCGGTCTTTCAAATAATCCTTAACCAACTACGTTGTACCCTTTGTAGCTTCGGTCCATTTAGATACAAGTGAACAATTATGAAAGGGATGATGTATTCTCACACTAAACCATTTGGAATTCGAGACTGCTGCCACGTGTAATTTCCATTTACAACCATTTTCGGCAAACTTGCATCGTACTTCCCACAGCTTCGAATCAGATTTTAATGTTGTATATCTAAAGCAAGCTTCGATTGAACTCTTCCTTACAAATGCATGTACATCCTTATTGCTATCAAAATCTTGCCCAATTTGAAGATGCAATCCATCTTCGAACTCGAAGATATTATTTTTGCTATCTGCCTTCTCGTGAACTACCCTTTTCAAGTTGTTCTCACCATCACCAAACTTATGTTCTGTTGGCACATCAGAAGCAACTTTATTATTGCCACAAATAACTTCATCAACTACCACATTTATGGCACACCCACCATCTTCTCTTAACCCGCTCGTATGTTAACTATCAGAATTATCCGAATCCAAAATATTTATTGTTTCCGTCGATTACTCCCAGCTCTACTTTTGTTATTTGAACCTACAATAATACAATCATCATAATCTACAACACCTTTATCCTCACCTTCTTTAGCAATGCTTCCAAAAGCAAGAATTATAGCCTCAATTTCCCTCTCAATTTCGATTTAACACTTCATACTTGCCGATTCTATCTCCACATAAAGCAGTGGTCGAATTCCTCTTATGCGATCGAACAGATAACATATAAGATGCTTGTCATTCATTATATATGCCGGCTTCTTATTTTAACAAATATTGAGAAAATAGCTTAACTTTAACTTCGTTGTATTATTTCCCACCATCATTGCTGCGCATAACTCATCAATCAGTTGCTCGTATGTTAGACAACCCGGAGGACAATAGAAAAATACTCTCTGGTTTTCCTAAACTCTACCAACCAATTCAGATTCTCTATTTGGGTGTTTCCCATTTACCATCATACAAAAAATAAATCAGTGTGATTTTCTCATCTGCCGAATCCATTACACATGTAACCAAAACATAAAAATAGGGTAAATTCTGTGACACACTGCGACCGTGCGACTCGATGAGACTATGTGACCCAGTGCGACCATGCGACACTTGTACCCCCTGCAAACCTTTGACCCCCTCTGCGACCTTTGTACCCCTACGACCCTTTGACCCCTCTACGACACTTGTACCCCTTTGCGACCCTTGAACCTCTGCGACCCTTGTACCTCTGCGACCTTGTACCTCTGCGACCCTTGTACCCCTGCGACCCTTTGACCCCTTTGACCCTTTTGCGACCCCTTTACCTCTGCAACCCTTGTACCCGTGCGACCCTTTGACCTTTGATTCCTTAGACCCCTCGATGAGACTTTGTGACCCAGTGCGACCATGCGACTCTGTGATCCAGTGCAACAGTACGACCGTGCGACTCTGTGACCCAGTCACTCATTGCGATCATTTGACATTTCAATAAATATGACTCGTTTAGACTCGTTTTCAATAATAAAAGACACATTTTTATAACTCACAAAAGAAACAAGAAAACACAAGAGAAACACGAAAAACTCACTATACATACGTGGTTTTTCTACGGAACGTGCTTAATTGCAAGCTTCTTTGTTGAAAAAAAAACGATTTCAACCTATTTGGCAGCGAATCTGATGGCGATTTCAAGCTAGTCTCGTCGATTCTGTTGTGGTGTGAGAGAACAGTAATTTTCGCGCCATAGGAGAGAGAGAAACCGAGGTGCTGTGGAGGAGAGAGAAAAATTGTCGATTGATTAAAGGACAAGAGTAATATGGGGTTATCAATATTTTAAGGGTAGATTTGAAGTTGAAATTTTTTCGAAGAATGGTATTTTTGAAGCGTTTTAGCCCTACGAAAGTATTTGTAGTAATTTTAAAAATAAATAAAATACAATAATAATAATAGGTTAGATATCAATTAATATATCTTAAGAGTTATGAATGGATGCAAGAAGAAGAGATACGAGATGATAAAATTATATTTTCATGTGTGTATAACACAAATAAAATTCTTTTATTTATATATTTACAAAAAAGATGAAATGCCAAACAAATATAATTACAATTAAATAAATACAAACGAAGTGTGAGATGAAAGTAAAAAAATGGGAGAATGTAGTAACGAAAAGAGGGACATACTGAGAGAGATTCATCTCTGTATCATTTTTGTAATATAATCACTTTTATTATTTCATAATAACATTTAAAAATTCCGATTTTTTTAAATATTTTTTCTAATATGTAGTAACGAAAAGAGGGACATACTGAGAGAGAATCATCTCTGTATCATTTTTGTAATATAATCACTTTTATTATTTCATAATAACATTTAAAAATTCCGATTTTGTTTTAAATTTTTTTTTTCTAAACTCTAATATCGTGAAATTTATTTCAGTGACATCATGAACAACATTAATAGTTACATGAGTGGTGAGTGAATGATGATTAAAGGTTACATCGGAGAATCAGGCAAATGATGGTGTAATGATTGAGGACAAGACCCGATAGTTTGACTAGAGTCTTAATCACCTTGATGGTGGGGTTCATCAACTTACATGTACTAAACATTATCATATGGCACATAGCCACTTCATTTTAGGTCTCGATAACTTTTTTTAGAATCTAATATTGTGTTGACACATATAAATCATATATATATATACAAAACTTTATTTTTTAATCAGATTTGATATGATCCATCCAAATTTGAATATTTTAATATTAAATCACCGATTATAATTTACATATTACATAATTGAATATGTATATAAATGAAAATATTATTTTGTATTGTTTTGTATAAATTAGGACATCCCATATATAATATTAGACCATTCTAAAATTTTGACAAATATTTAGGTTCATATTTGACATAGTATGATAAAATTTTGATAATATAATTCGTCTCAATTTTAATATTATAATGATATCCTTGGTTGTTATGTTGAAGCTCTAAAACCGAACATGAATATAAGTCTTTTTTTTTATTGTGCGATCTCGTTTCATTTAAAACATAAATAGTGAATTTGTACACTATAAACTCTTAAATTGGTTTTTTATTTAATTAAATCCAATTTAGTATTTGAGAGATGATATTTATGCGTGTTATCCTTCCACATTCATCATTTAGATGGCCTCATAGAGATATAGAGAGAAATGTTCCGAACTCATTGAGATCATTTAAAAAAATCTTTATATATGAGTAAAGGATTCATTGTAAAGCAGACAAAGCCAAAAGGAACATATAAGCGTTACACATAATTATTACGTCAACTTGTGTTTTGGTAAAGAGCTGGAATCAACCTCCGAAGACAGCTACTTCAATACCCTTGTTGGAATCAACATCAGGAGCCTCGTACCGACTGAAGAGCTTATAAGAGGAGATGAGGGAAAGAACCACGTAGAACACAACGACCACGAAAGTGATGATGACCGACGCATTTGCCTTGTGACAGAAGTCACCATAGGAACTGCAAGCGTCGCTCCAAGTGATTGCTGAATCTCCTTTGTACGCTAAGTATAATACTTCACTTGACACGGCTCCGGCAGCCAACACCAAATAGGTCAGCAGCTAAGGACTCCCAGAAAACAAAGAATAAATATTTAATATATATATATATTGTCTGTTTGTTATACATATCGAATTTTGTAATTTTTGTACAAATGAGTCTTCTCTATTACTGAAAAGGCGACAATAACTATATATGTATTATATACGTTTTGATTTAAAAAAAATGAAATGAACATTTTAGTGAGATTTTTAAAATATCATATTCCTGCACTATTTTTCATAAATAGAATTAAAAAAGAAAAACCTGGTCGAGGCAAAAGAAGGTCCATGCGCGAGGCAAGGTGGATGAAGAGCGAGGCATGGCTAATATAGCCGCCGACAAAAGAGAGTAACCTGCACATATTCCATTTGCATGCACCAAGTACCTAAATTTTAAGAAAAATCTTATTATAATAATTATTCTAATTATTTCCTATGTTTATAAAAAACCAACTCTGAAAATGTTGACAATTTTTTCTTATTACAATAATTATTCCAACAATTCTTATGTCTATAATAAACAAAATAGCATATGCATTGTTTTCAAAATTAACTTGTTGATCAAAATTAACATGGGTGATTTATTGTTTTATTAGTTTAGTCTATCATTTGAGTGCATATAATATCATATTTTAAGTATATTAATCATATAAAAAATTTATTTACAAAAAAATTGGCGTATATAACTATGTTTACTGTAAAGTTCAATTTCGACCATTTTATCACAAACCCTAATCAACCTCGCAGGGGATTCATTTTTGGCTATGCACATGATATTTCACAAACTGATTTGTGAAAGAGAATCATTAGTTTATGCATAATCATCCAACAAATAAGTCCTAGTCTCATAATAATAAAAGAAATTAAAATCTTAAAAGCAGTTTACATGTGTGTTTCTGTGTGTATGTGTGCATGGAAACATGGATACATAATATATACATGTGTATATGTACCTGAAAGCTAAAAGATTGGAGTAAGAGACAGAGCCGAAGTCATTGGTCTCAGAGTCTTTGAGCATGACAACGAGAGCCGTCACACAAAGAGCCACCGGAGTCAACCGGAGCATCGTCTCCGCCGTGCGGATCCCGGTGCTCACCTCCTCCTCCGCCGCTCCTCCGCCGGTGCTGCCCTTTTCCTGATGATCTCTCTTCTCCATTCTCTTTCTCAGTCTCTCTTTTTATTTTCGTTTAATGTTCTTAAGAGTTTAGTTGTGAGGAGTGAGGAAAAAAGAGTGGTTATAAATATTGGAAACTTTTATGCTAATTAAATAAAGTGTTGGATGTGGTTGTTGACAGCATTCAATGTCGATATTCATGACACTTCCACACTTCCCTAGAATTTTTATTTCCTTTAGGCTTCTATAATCTCTTTGATTCTTCCAATTGCAGCGTACATCTTTATATAAATAAAACAAAAATATGCTATTCAACCTTTATCGTAAGGATGTAATTTTAAAAAATAATACTATTGAAGTACAAGAAAATATATATTTCATGTAATTAAGAGATAGGAGTACATAGGGTTAAATTCTTAAACAAAACCAATTACAACAAAGCATTACTTACAAGCAAAATTAATAGTGGCTATAGAAATTTCTGGTGTACAACATAAAATTTCCCTTACAAATTGATAGTTGCAATGAATTTGTAAAAGCCGCCTCCTAAAATTCTTGATTGGCTAAATACAATCGAATCAATTGCACTCCCATGGTAACTCTCACCTTATACCAAACGATTTAAACGTAAGAGAGACAAAGATTTACGAGATCTCCTCCTCATAAATGAGGAATGTACATCTCAATCCAAGGTTTTAATTTTGAAGAACTTCACTATAATCTTGGAGGAATTACAACGAGTTGGACAAACCAATATCGTAATACAAGAAAATGTATAAAATTAAATCATCCTCTTGATTTGTAACTCGCAACATTTTAAACAAGTTAGAATAGACCACCTCATGCGATTTTTGTTCGAAATAACAAAAAAAAAGCACCTCGATGAAAATTCCTTTTATTTATTAATAAGCCAACAATTCTTTTCGAGATTTCTTCTATTTTAGTTGGATCACCTTTTTCTCTAAAAAACTCAACCTTGATGAATCTCTTAACCTGAGCCCTTCTGAAGTCCTTCTAATATCTCGATTGTTATGAAAAGTACATAAAAACAATATCATTTGAAATAAAAAACAAAAAAATCTAGAACTTTACTATTTAGGCGTGATACAACAATTATTTCTTCGTATGTGTTTGCGAGAGTGTAAGAACAAATGTGCTTAAGGTAGGACTCAAGGTCTACAAGCTTTGACGTCGCGGGTTTACTACATCATCTGAATTCCATCGTGGAAAAAAAGATCAACCATCTGGAATGTGGTTCGTCAGAGATCCTCGAGTTCGCAAGTCAATATGATCAAGTTGGATTAGACCTCATCTTTTTTTGTACACGCTATCTATAATAAAAATAGGCATCATTAACATTTTCTCGCTTATTTGTGTGAGCCGTTTAAAGTAATCGAAATTATCATATTCGAGGAATTTCATTAATTATAGTGTATAAAGTTAAACTATCTTTAGGACATTTAATTTGTGCATTTGAATAGAAAATCTTGAAGCTGAAATATTATTTTATATGACTTTTACTTAACATAAATTCATATGCTTTATGAATCCAATTTTGGATTTATTTCTTTTAATGAAAATGGATTAAGTCAATGATAGTCGTTGAGCGATAAAATTATGAAGATAATTTTAATGACAACCACGTGTATATAGAAGTTATTGGAGATGTTGATGCGATTCAAGTTAAACAAATTAACCTAAACTATCTGCAAGTGCACGACACATGTGTAGTACTCTAGGTGTCGATCCCACAGAGATTAAGTAACACGAACTAAACTCAAATTAGGATCAAAATTACTACGATGAAATGTTGGTTTTGGGATGAAATAAAGAAAATGTAATAAACTAATGAATTCTTAACAATGAGATAAACGTTCTAGGATAAGGTTTCACCGCAGAGCTTTCAAAACCAGCTATCGATTTATCTAATCATGTGATCCCAATCAAGATATCTAAGACGGATGATCCTAATGTAATTCATACACTCTCTAAGAGCATATAAATGCGATTCAATCGAGTTATCCCCTACTTTCATGGCTGATACCTCAAACTAAACCCATGCGATCTATGATTCATCCGATTAACCCTCAACTGTTACTACTCTACTTTCGTGACCTAGTCTCGGTGTTTTAAGCCTGATCATCTAGTACCAGAATTTCCATTTCGGACATTCCTAATCCTTAACACATGCATCTACTTGGCATTCGTAAATACAAGACGATTAAACACTTAGACAAAGAATAGATTAACAAAATGAGAAATGCATTCATGAATAAATCGAAAGAGGTTCCGGGATAGCCATGGGCTAATCCCTTCTGCTAGAATAAGATAACTACTCAATCATGAGTTCGGGATCAAACAACATAAATGAAATAAGATGTCTAAGGATAATGGAAATTAAACGAGGTGTCGTCCCGATTCGATCTGTAAAGGATACATGTATAGGGGTATATAAGTCTTTTTGTAATTAGATCTATTATTGTGTAATTAGGTCTAACTTTGTATATTTTAGCCGTTTTGGCTCATTTGAATCTATCATTCAGATCTGATTTCATCATGGTATCAGAGCTTTAAGTCAAACGACGTAACAAACTCTCCTAAAAATCCGGCCGCCTCTCCTCCCCTCTCCAACCGCCGCCGCCGCCACTCCTTA
>CM071863.1:42601558-42616889 GCA_036759665.1 Gynandropsis gynandra
GCGGCTTATCTTATTAACCGCCTCCCGACCCCGACCCTAGGTATGTCTTCCCCTTACGAGTGTCTCTTCCAACAACCACCAAACTATACTAAACTTCGTGTCTTTGGATGTCTATGTTACCCTTGGTTACGTCCCTATACAGCGAACAAATTAGAACCTAAATCCGATCTATGTGTCTTCCTTGGGTACTCATCCACTCAAAGTGCATACGTTTGTCTTGATCCGCTTAGGTCGCGCATATTTATATCCCGTCATGTCCACTTCATTGAGTCTACCTATCCTTTTGCCGAGCCTACTAAATTTTTCTCACAAACCACCAAATTACCCACGGTAGCCACCTCTTCAAATAACGTCAACCCTACACCTTCCTTCTCGCCACCACTCATTGCTCCGTTACCGGTTCAGCCCCTAAGCTCGGATTCTTCACCGCCGCAATCTTCGGATATTGGCTCTCCACCTTCGGATCCTCCTCATGTTGAGCCCTCAACGTCGTCACAGTCTTCTGACCTTGTTATCTTGGACGTGCCACCGCAACGTCCTCGCACAAATTCGCATCCGATGGTTACTCGCTCAAAGAGTAACCGATCTGCTCTTGTCGCTCAGGTGGAAAGCGAACCGGCTAATATTACTCAAGCCTTGAAAGATCCATGATGGCGTGATGCAATGGACTCTGAGTTACAGGCCTTACATCGCAACCAAACGTGGCAGCTTGTTCCCGCAGCACAAGTAAAGAATATCGTTGGTTGTAGATGGGTGTTTCGAATCAAACGCAAGCAAGACGGATCCGTGGAACGATTCAAAGCCCGACTTGTTGCAAAGGGGTTTCACCAAAGACCGGGCATTGATTACCATGAGACCTTCAGCCCGGTTGTCAAACCAACAACCATCCGTGTTATCTTGAGCATTGCGGTCTCTCGTGGATGGTCTCTCCGATAGCTTGATGTTAATAACGCCTTTATTCAAGGCAGTCTCATGGAGGAGGTATACATGTCTCAACCCCCGAGTTTCATTGATCCTAATCATCCTATTCATGTGTGTAGACTTCAATGAGCAATCTATGGTCTCAAGCAAGCTCCTCGAGCTTGGTATTCGGAACTTTACACATTTCTTCTTGCTCGCGGCTTTAGCAATTCTTTGGCGGACACCTCCTTGTTCGTTCTCAACACAACCGCGCTATAATTGTATGTGCTGGTTTATGTTGACGATATTGTTGTTACAGGCAATTGCACATCAAAAGTCCAGCAATTCATTGATGCCCTAGCCGCCCGCTTCTCCATCAAGGACTTGGGTGACTTATCATACTTTCTCGGGGTAGAAGCAACGCGGACGTCTCGTGGCCTACATTTGACTCAACGGAAGTACATTCAAGATCTTCTCAACCGTTGTCTCATGCATGAAGCAAAGCCGGTTCCTACGCCCATGCCGTCCTCATCTCGTATGACACTTGACATGGGGACTACCCTCTCCAATCCCACGGAATATCGGTCCATTGTTGGCGGACTATAGTATCTATCCCTTACACGACCGGACGTTAGCTTCACTGTCAACAAGCTGTCCCAATTCATGCATGCTCCCACAGATGTTCATTGGCAAGCCGTCAAGAGAGTCCTACGTTATCTTGCTGGCACGAAGGATCGAGGTATCTTCTTATCCGCCAAGAACACCCTCTCCTTACATGCCTTTACCGATGCAGATTGGGCTGGAGACTCCCTTGATCTCAAGTCCACCGGGGCGTATCTACTCTTCCTTGGTGCGCACCCTATTTCTTGGTCGTCTAAGAAGCAAACCGGACTCTCCCGTTCGTCTACCGAGGCTGAATACTGCTCTATTGCATCCACGGCCGCGGAAGTTCTATGGGTCGTTGCTTTACTATCTGCAGTTGGGATCAAGTCATCATCACCACCTACCATCTATTGCGACAACATTGGAGCGACATATCTCAGTGCCAAGCCCGTGTTTCACTCCCGCATGAAGCACTTGGCGCTAGACCATCTCTTCGTCCGCGGCCTGGTCAAGTCCAATACTCTTCGGGTTACTCATGTACGAGCCGCGGATCAACTCGCGGACATTCTCACGAAGCCTCTCCCGAGACTTCCATTTCAGCTCTTGTGTTCCAAGATTGGACTCACCGAGGGTGCTCCATCTTGAGGGGGCGTGTAAAAGATACATGTATAGGGGTATATAAGTCTTTTTGTAATTAGATCTATTATTGTGTAATTAGGTCTAACTTTGTATATTTTAGCCGTTTTGGCTCATTTGAATCTATCATTCAGATCTGATTTCATCACGATCTTCCTTCTCCTTACGTGTCTCCCGTCAAGAGGACTCTCTCCTATGGTGAATGGTTAATGGTTGATGAATAATGAGTTCGTCCAAAATAAATGAATTATGTTTCGTGCCCTTGACGTTTTGTGATTCAAAATTTGAATCATTCCCCATGCTTATCTCCACTCAAAACGGACGTAGGAGGATTTTACCAAGTCACACCCGACATCAATTTATAAATTCTGTTTTGTGCCCTTGACGTATTGTGATTCAAAATTTGAATCATTCACATGTTTATCTCCACTTAAAACGGACGTAGGAGGGCTGACCAAGTCATGCCCTTGTTTGTAGAACAACTTCTTCAAGAACCCGATCATGCTATGTTCATGTCCGGGCCGTGTGTGCCTATATGTTTGGTCCATTTCTTATCCGTTTCTCGTCCCTTTTGCTCCATTGTGATCTCCAGTGCTCGTAATTTTTCCCGTTTATGTTCTTTGGCTCCGAAACAAACCAAATATGCATTAAAACCTATAAAAACATGAAAACACGCAAACAAGTAAAACAGATACAAAATCACACGTAAACATCGCAACTATTGTCATAAACATATCTAAATCATGCGAGAATCGTGTACGAAAACGAGATGATCAGATGTTTCCTAATCAATTCAATGAAAACATGAGGATGTACTAAATCTCGAAGCTAAGAAATTTTACGAGTTACTTAGAGTCGCAAAACAAACTCGTTATGATTTTCTACTAAAGATAATTCCTAATTATGAATTGAAACTAGAATAATGAAAATAAAAAAAATTATATCGTCAAAAAGATATTCATATATACATCGAATCTGATTGAGACTCTGGATAGTGCATTTGGATCACATCTATGCACTTCACCACTGGTATTAGATGGGTCCCCATAGCGGGCTCCATCGTCTATCATGGGATCATCGCAACGTCAGAGGCAAATGCCATTTTTCAATTATAACAACTTGTAAGAGATAATTGCTTTTACATATTGAAGGTTTCTAACATCGAAACTCTTTTCGAGAATCGAGAGTGGCTTCAAGTATGTTGGTTACATCCATAAAAGTTATCTAATCCATATGGTAACCATACTTGAAAAGTTATTTCAATTCCAAAGCAATATCAACGATAAACTAACCTTACATTTTACGTTAATTAGCGCTAAAAGTTTTACACAAATTCAAACCTAATTGATGCTATTACAACATTAAGTTTGTGTTGCAATTAACGTTGAAATTTCTAACGCTATGTTAAATATAGTCAATGTATTTTTTCAACAATAAGTTAGCATTAAAAATTGCACTTCTAACAACAATTTTACTAAAATTTTGGTTGGAACTCTTAACGAAACCTGTGTTGAAATAACAATGGAAATATCAATGCAATTGTATTAAGTTTAGATTTTATGATATCCTATATATCAAGGTTTAATATAATTGTGTTAAAATTTGAAACTAAAGGGCAAAAATATAGCACTAAAAATTATCAATATATATCTATACATATACAGATATTGTTGTGAACCTAGACCGATGTTTTATTGTTAGTATGATGAAATTATATTGGAACCCCCTAACAACTAAATAATAGAACTTTGAACTTGTCTTCCAAAAAGGGACGTCTCAAACCTAACTACACCCTACCAAGAAAATATCATACTCAACAAACGATGCCACATCACTTTTGATCTAATATTGATAAGTCGTTGAACACTCAGAATTTATCCAAAAGGTCATTAGCTAAATCTAAAAATAATAAAAAATACACTCATTTGATTAAAACCTGATATGTAAATTTTATACAATAAGTCTCATATTTATAATGATGAAACAACAATGATAAACTAAATAAAATAAATTAACTTAACAAAACTCACTAAAATCGCTCGATCGAGCGTTATGACCGTTCAGTCCAATGCCGCATAAGTTTTAACCCTAAAATCCATAAAATTAAATTATTTTGGTCTAGAGAAATCAATCGGGTCGACCGATTTTTCCTCTAATCGAGCATTCAAGTCAAGATAATTCCTAATTTAGCCGAGTGCTCTTGTCGAGCGATTCTTTGATCTGATCGATTCCCTACTTTTTTCGAGTGCTCTAGTTGAGAAATTTTATGCTCTGGCAAAGCGCTCTAGTCGAGCAATTTTTTTCTATGGACGAGTGTTTTTTGCTCCTCCAATCTTGCTCCTCTCGATCTTCTCTCCTTAATGTGACATCTTGTAGTCTTTCTTCAAAGTTTCTTGACGTCCTCATGGGGTCAGTTTCCATCCTTTCATGTCCATTTGAATGAACACGTACTCACTTGATAACTCATTTTAGGAAACGTTAGGGTTAATGCATTTTCAGATACTAAAAGGTCCACATCCTTACATCAAAAGATGTGATTTGTTCCTATGTAGGAGTCTTATTGTATACACCTGCCCCGACACCTTATCTCTCAGCTGGAATATTTTCAACACCACACCTAACCCTTTTTCTTTATTAGGAAACAACAACTCACAATCAAAGAAAGAAACGTTATCCTCACAGGTATGTTCTCACAGGCCTTTATTTGGATTTATCTCAAGAACTCACTATTTTTGTGTTGATATACCTCATGGTCACTCATATTCTCACACCATTGTCCTTTAATAGGTGTTCTTCCATGTCGTATAATTCTAGGACTTGATGCACTACAACTTATTTGTCCTTTGATGTCTCATGTTCTTCACAATTTTCATCTGAGTTATGAGGCATATGGTTATCCTCTTGTACCATGTTGTCATCTAGTTCTACCACATGTTCATAATCCACTGTACCAATATTCGAAATAGATAATATCATGGTTACGCAAAATATTTTGTTGGAACCTTATGTTTTTTGTCTAGATATCTTTTTGTAAGAGTCCTCTATGTTTCAACTCCCTTACACAATTCGCTATAGATATTGATTCATTTTTCTACGGTTATAAGGGTACAAATCGACGTCTCATCACAGCTCGCATTTCATTCCACGTCACTATTGGTTTCCATCCATACTCTGACGTGAACGAGTTAGCGAATTCCACCATGAAAGTGCATACTCAATAAACTTCATCAAAGTTAGCTTTACTTTTGCGAGTTAAAAATATTGATGACAATTGAAAACCATCTCAGTTTTATTCTTCCACTTTAAATATGCTTCCACATCGCTCCATCCCATGAAAGTTGGGATCTCTATCTTGACATTATTGTATTCCTACGTTTTACGTATTCTTTTGTGTTCATATCTATAAGTTGTATATTTCTAGCAATAGATGATAGTGTCCTCGGTTGTGTTTGACAAACTCCACGATCGGTGTCTTCAACTTGATCAGGTCGTCAATGGATGATAGTGAATTCATCCCACAACACCTTACATAATTTCCTCCACCTCATGATGACTTGTTGTGATGATATCTTGAAGTAGACATCAAAATGATAGCAACAAAACCAAAATTTAGCAAAAACAGAAAAAAAAAGAATGAAAGAGAAGGTATCACGATCTCTCACAATGGTGATTAGCTCAATTTCTCACTCGTTCTCTAGTATTTTCCTCCATTTCTCTTGTGTCAGTTAATTTAGAACTCAAGAACAAGCTTGAAGTTAATTTCCAACAAATTCAAAGTAAATCTTGACGTCTAATGTGTATAATGTCACTGCCACGTCCATAATTTTTTTATTTGTTCTTATGATTCTTCTATTTTTTTCTAAGGCTTTTGTCTATTTATTTGATCAATTCCTATTTTAGTTTTGTCATTTTTTTTTCTTTTCTCTTATTCTTATTTGCACTTTTCCTTTTCTTTTTTTCTTTTCATTCTTTTTTTTAATCTTTTTTCTTTTTATTCTCCATCCTTTTTTCCTTTCCTTTTTCTTCATTTTCTTCCTTTTTTATTAAAACGATAAAAATAAAACTAAAACAAACTAAATTGAATAAAAAAAAGAAAAAATAACTAACATAGAAAAATTAAATAATAAAAAGATAAGCAAACACAAGAACGAGAATCTAATACCACTTGATATAAATATACACAAACGTTTTATTGTTAGAAGGATGAAATTATAGTGAACCACATAGCAACTCAATAATAGAACCTGAAATTTGTCTTTCCGAAGAAATGACATCCCAAAATCTAAGTACAATCCGACTAGAAAATACCATACTTAGTGAACAATGACACCAAACTTGTGATTTAGTGTTGATAAGTCGGTAAACACTCAAATTCTCTCCAAGAATTCGACAACTAAATCTCAAGAAACAACAAAGAAAAGAAAATCTCAATTGTTTAAGACTTTATTTTTAAATGTCATACAATGAGTATCATGTTTATAAGGATCAAATAATAATGGAAAATGTAATAAATAATTAACTTAACAAAACTCAAGAAATTAACTCGTTCGAACATCACATAAGTCTTAACTCTAAAATACACAAAACTAATTTTTTTTGTTCAGACAATTCTGCTATGGTCGAGTTTTCTATTCGAACAACTCGCTACTCTTTCGAGCATTCTAGTCAAATAATTTTCTATTCTGGCCAAGTGTTTTTTTGCTTCTCCAATTTCTTTCTCCTCTCGACCTTCTTTCCTTGTATGAACCTCTTGTAGTCCTGCTTCAAAGTTTCTTGACATCCTTGTGGGATCGCTTTCCAACCTTTCATAACCATTTGAGTGAACATATCCCCAAGCTCATTTGCATTAACCTCTTTTTTTTCATACGACTAGTGGTAGATCCAAGATCTCGACCTTATCACTTATTGTCCTCTCTAAAAAAAATTCAAACCACAAAGAAATACTATGCTTATAGTAACAATCAACATTATTTTTTATAAGAGTTAAGTATTATTTTAGAGGATTAATAGTTTATTACTTTGAAGATAGATGTATGATAAGTTAGATGTAGAAACAAAAAATGTTCTCATTGAATCCAAATTAGTTTTAAGGACAGAAAAGTCAAGAAGGATACAAAAGGTGCATAAATATATTGTTTATGTTCGAAGTGTAGAAATATAAGTTTCTCAATGCATTTGGAAAAAAATTATGGAAAAATATTACATGGATTTACCATGTCGAAGAGATGTGTATAATTAGAAATATACAACAATCAATGATGTTTTCTATACATCAATGCTTATGAATGAATGAGAAAGTTATGCAAGTCATTTTTCTATAATAGTTTTGGATATATAAAAATGATTATGAGTGCTTTTCGCGGTTAAATCTATGAAAAAATATTAAGAAATGTATATGATGAAATTAGATAGTTAACGAGCTATTTTGAGAAACAAAACAACCTCTATTTGATGGCTGTGATGAGTTTCATTCTTAATTATCAATTTCAACTAGAGTGATAAAAATAAATACAAGCTACAACATTAGATAGAATTGAGTGGATGAGATGTGTTATACATTGAATGATTACTTACTAAAAGGTGACAAAGCTCTTAAGTATTATGTGATATGTTGAACTCATTGAATTACTTGGAATGCAACACAAATGATTGACGTGTATGTATAGAACTGTATTGGGTTGATTTTTATTGTCGCTTCCTCTATTTGTTAGCTTGACTTGCTTGTAATGATAACTTGAACTACAAATTCATTCATAGTAAATCACGTAAAAAACCTTTTTATTTGATCTTTAGTCTTCGTTTTCATTTGATATAACATATAACTTGTTGATGTCGCTTATTTGAATGATTAGATGAAATTAATGGGTTAACTAGGACCTTTATTATAGTGGCAATGTATATATCATAGATGCAAAACTTTTGTGTTTACCACAAATTGTATAAAGGTAGTAATTTTTGTATCTATTGTAACAGTGTTACTGTCTCTTTCGTCATAATGTTTATATCCTTCACAAAGAAGAATTTCTTCGATAAAATATCAATATGATAATGAAATTTTTTTGTAATACCGAAAGATAACATCAAATCAAGGATGAATATAATAGATATTATGCATGAAATGAGTTTGGAATATTACAATTTCTTGGATAATACTATAGATTTAACGTGGTAGCATGAAATAAAATACTAAATAGCTGAAGAAAGAGATACATTTGTTGAACTAGTTTCTAAAATTATTCACGAAGCTATTGTGTGATATATCTATATATTTCATATAATATAATACTTTTCCTAACACAATTACAACATAATTGTATTTGAAAACATTTATTTGATTGTTATATATGTGTCTTAATCTAATGCAATTGTGTTGGTATTTTTTAATTTAAATACAAAATTGCCTTCGTATTTCTATGTAATTTCATTAATTAGCATCAAAATATTAACGTGTTAAAACATAATAGTTATGCTACCAAACCAACACTTTACATTAGATTTGTGTTAAGGATTGCAACACAATTGTGTTAATATTATTCATGTTCTTAAAATTGACATTTTCATCTCGTAATTTCTCAAACTTGGTGAAAACAATTCTCATATACATTGTCATCTCTTCTCATCATATTAATTTGCCAACTCATTTCTGCTATTTGTTCATCAAATTTTTAGGGTAAGTACATGCATCTCGATGGCTTTTGTTAGGTTTTCTAATGACCTTGGTGAATTGGTTTTAGTCCAAAATTTCTAGCAACATTAGAGTTTATATTTCGAGTGATTTAGACAATGTTTTTTTCGGTTTATTTTGGTTTAATTTGTTATAGGTGAAAGTATGGTGCCAAAACATAATATTAAATAGTCGTGGGATTATTTTATAGATACCTAAAAATTTAGTATTATAAAAGGAAAATAGAAAATAATGTTATGATGACGATTTATTATTCCCTATAACAAAATCTAGCCCCAATAATAGAGACGTAGAATGAACCGATTCCCGTTCGTGAACAGATTCACATCAAAAGTTGAAAGCAAAAATAGATCTCGGTGTTGATACTCTAGAGGCTTCATACATTCGGAGCCCACATCTTGCAGTCGTTCGTATTCACCAAAACAAGTAATTCTAAGAATCGTTCTTCGTGTTTTGATGAAATTCCGCACAATCCCTTCATTAAACATGACTAGATCTATATTCGGGTTGTTAAAAATGCTTGTGCTATCTTGTTAATAACCCCACAATAGGCTGATTTACTTCGGCTTATACCTTTTCATGCTTAAAAAAATGGTTTGTTGGCGATTTAGGGTAACTTTTGGCGAGACTTTGGTGAAATTACTGTTGTTCGAATGTCACTGATGTTTTTGGAGATGTCATATACGTATATATACATGTATGTATGTACATATATTTGTAAATATATACATGTGTATATGTGTTATTATGCATGTATGTATTTGTATATGTATGCACATATTTGTATTTGTATATATGAATAAATAAATATGCATATATGTTTATCATATTTTAATGCATTTTTGCATAAGTCTCGTGTACACCACGTACACTAAGATTGTGTGGTTGTCCAGATAGTGTAGTTGTTCTCAACCACGCCCTTCACCATGTAAACCATTATATTTGGATCAGGGATCATTAGTAGCCCCAATACAATAACTTGGTCTTTGATGGCTCGAAATATCTGTGACCAAGTGATTGAAGTCTTTATTCACCATCTAAAAGAAGGCTTAACATTTTAACCTGTAGTCCGAGAAGTACCACAAAATGTCAGCACTCATGAAATCTAGTAAACATTTTTGAATTGTTGGACGAATCCTGATTTTCTTGAGCATAGTGAAAAAAAAAATAGAAAACTCTCCTCATACTAGATCTAACACAAAATGACACATATATATCGTGCAAGATTATCATAAATTATTATAAATAAATTTTATTTTGATTCTTTTTGTCATTTTGTGTGTGCGCACAGAAATGCATTATTGTCACGAGTATCGATTCGAGCAAAGCTGCCATCTTTGGTGGTCGAGAATTGGTCCAAGCCATGCTTCGTTGTGTAGTCATAAATGAGTATGGGGGCTCTGGTCTGTCTCTCATTAGTCTCTTTATAGACTTCATTTACTAGAAATGTTTAAGGCCCTCCGTTTTCAAGCTTTTACATCTTGTCCGCACTCCAAAATGTATCATCTAATTCATTGAATTGCGAGCTTCAATGAATCCAATTCATTCAAATCGACAGAATTAATATTCAATGGTTTGGTTGCAACAATAAAAAGAATTGTCATGATTGAAAGAGTTGTCGTGAAAACAAGACAACAGGATGCGTCGAAATCAAGCTTTGTTGTATTAGAGAACGTAAAAGGGAACTGTGGGTCAAGAATACATATGACAAATGCAATCACAATGTAGTTCATGTTCCGATAGACATATCCACAATTTTTTTCCGTGTACCAAAAATATATTCATGAATGATAAGAAATATAAAAGATTGGATATTTCCTATTACAATTCTACCCAAAATTCAGAAACACCAAACATCCCTAGAAAATCACAAAAGAAAGACTCAAATAAGGTTACAATCATGGTGTCATAAGATGAACAATGACAGACCGGGAGAGACCAAGGAGTAAGCCGTGCCACATTCCTAGAATAGGAAAGTGAGAGGTTGGGGTGTATTGGTAGACGAGCAAAGTGCCTTGGATAGCGGACTTGTTATGTTATATTGTCCAATATTAATTTAGACAACCTTGAACTTCTAAATTGAATACAAAGCAGACTCTTTGCTGAAATGCTCAATGATTTTTCTCTTATTAGTAGGCATGACAGGTTGAACCCCGAGCATAATGACATTCAATTTGCATGAATCAGTTCCTTTTTCTCTTAATGAAATGTAAATGAATTTATGACAAAAAAAGTTCAGTTTCTTGTACAAGTAAATGGGCAGCAAAATACTTTAGACCACCGAAAACTTATCAAAAGTTTGATAGAAGTAAACTCGTCCTTGTTTTTAGTAGCTTTTTGCTGAGGAAAGACGACCCTTCCTTGGGCCAGCCACGGACTATTTTAGGTAAAAAGTTTCGTTTTCTTTTTTCTTAGAGCGTCAAGAATCTAAATAAGGCAGTGCGGCTGCCGGTGATGTCGAAGGCGTTCTTGAATCAGATTTTGAAACCACCAAGGTCGAATCTTGAAACCCATTGATCAAGCTCCAGACTACAACCTTCTTGGAGCTAATGTGAAGAACAGAGAATTCATGAATTATGGTATGAACCCTGAGCTTCCTGATGTAGATCCGATAAAAAAAACTTCATGAAGCTCGATTCACTCCAAAGGGAAAATGAAAACAGATAACAATGAGGACATTTTCCCTGTTCTTGATCCCATTGGTGAAGAAGAGAATGCATGGGGTAATGAACATGTAGTAATAGTTCTCTTCAGTTTCGCCGTTTAGAGTGAACTTTTATGCTTGTCACTGATCATTGAGGACATGAACTTTGAGGCATGGATAAGTGGCAATTATCGATAATAACCATCATTAGATCAACAAGGAGTTTATTAATGACAAACGAAGGCTATAAAGTCAGCAAGACCCAAAGAAAACACCCGAAACACAACAAATAAAACCATCGAAGGGTTTATAGAGATCACTCAACATATACTGCATTATTCAGAAAATAAACACTATCCCAAAACATAACTGCATACCCATAGCCCTAAAGACTGACCACGATATCCGATCTACTCGACTACGAATATCTTCCTGAGCTCAGCAACAAATCCAAGAACCTTCTCCGGGTCAGGGAGGGACTTAGCCACACTCTCCCTCTGCAGACACCTCTTGGCCCAAGCGATCAGCTTCGGGCACTCGGATTCAATGCTAAAGTTTCCGAATTTCTCGTACGCAGGGAACCACGTGTAGAATCCGATGAGGGCAATGTCGACAAACCCGAATTTTTCACCGCCAAAGTATGCTTTGTCTTTCAGCTCTGATTCCAGGGTCTTGAGGGTTTCCATGAACTCCTTCTTCGCCGCCTCTTGCTCATCGCCTTTCGTCGCCCAGATTCTCCGCGCTGGATCATACATCTGATTCATTGTCCAAAGAGCAATAGATAACCGATGTTAAGGCTGGTAGTTTCCTCTCATTTAGACATTACATTATGCTAAAACAGGTGTCTAAAGTACTAAAGATTGAACTTACACTAAATTTATGATTTCACATGGCTTAAATTACTTCAAATGTGAAACCAATTCAAGGGACTCCACAAAAAATGAAAGCTCCAAACTGCAAGCGGATATGATATATATAGAATTCGTGATGATAAACGAACCATTACTTTGTATGTTCTATTTCTATTGTAGGAAATGCCTGTTTATGCAAACTCAGAATTAGGGATTTTTGTTAGGTGTTACAAGAGCTTAAAACCCTAGTTTTCACCTTCTTGTCGACGAAATCTGCCCAGAACCTGGCCTGAGCTCTCTGGTAAGGATCTGAGGGCAAAATAGGAGCCTTGTCGGACCAAACCTCGTCGATGTACTGAACCTGGATGAGCGATTCCAAAACAGGTTTCCCGTTGTGGATGAGAACCGGGATTTTCTTGTGAATAGGGTTCATCTGCAGGAGCAGTTGGCTCTTGTTCCTCAGATCTTCTTCTCTGTAATCGTACTTGACTCCTTTCTCGGACAGAGCGATTCTCGTCCTCATTCCGAACATGCTCGGCCAGAAATCAAGCAGGATCACCTCATCTGCCATTGTTTGCGAAGCTTGGAGAAAGAACGAGAGAGTTTTTTCTTAGTTTTGTTTATTTCCCCTGTTTATGCTGAGAAGTGTCGACTGATGAGAAACGTGGATGAAACTTTGGTATTTATAGAACTAAAAGAAGGTTTGGAATCGAATTTGGTTTCTTCGACTGTAGAGTCGACACGTCATATACAAAATATTCGTCCGCGTAAATTTCATATTATCTCTCAATATTTTCTAAAATAAATATTGAGAGATATTTATTTTAGAGAGGTGAAATTAAAAAGGAGGAATATCAGAAATACCCTCAAAGAGGGTTAAAATCATTTCAAAAATACTCTTCCCCAAAATAATTATTAAATCCGAAAAATAAAAACTGAGAAAAAGATAAATTTGTCCTTAACGTTCGAACGTGGAAAAATGGAAGTTCGGTAGTTTTTCGACGTGAAAAACTGCCGTAAAATCGATTATTTGGATTAATATTTTATTATTTAAATTATTTAGATTATTTGGATTCCAATATTTGAATCATTTCAATATTTTGATTTTTTAAAATACAAATAAAATCGAAAAAAATGTATAAAAAATAGAAATTACTATTTATTTTTATTTGAACTATTTGTAATTGTAGAGTTATCTAGAATTCAAACTGGACCCAATAAAACTCGTTTAGATTTTTAGTTTTGTGACCAAATGAATTTCATAATTATAATCAATTTAATTCGAATTGTAAGGATGAATTTAATTTATTTTGGGTTTATGTACATGAAATGTCCATCCAATATAGAGTGAAAAAGCTTTGTGTTTGAACTTTTGGTTCTTTCCCTTATGGGAAAAAGAGAAAGCAAAGATGAGAACAAAGGACAGTCCAAATTGCCCGTTTCTAGGCTCTGTCTTGTCATCTATTTTTTTTCCTAAATTGCATATAAAATTTATAATTCGGCGAAATTATTATTCTATTTCTTTACAATAAATGCTAAAGAAAATAAAAATAAATTATTAAAACATGCACATTTACAAAATATTGGAAGAATTCGTATTTTATTCGTATTCAAATTGAAAATTCAAAAATTTGTTAATACAAATACAAATATTAGAAATTAGATATTCGATAAATACAAATACAAATAGTAGACTCAATTATTCAAATTATTAGTATCCGTAAATATTAAAAAGAAAATTTAGTTAATATATATATATATATATAACAAAATTGATTTTAGTGATCAAATTGGAAATAAAAAACATTGTTAATCTTATTTAAACATTTATTATATAATTATATACAGACAAATATGTAATATATTTATAAATAGAGGATTAAAATATAAATATTTTAAAATAACTAATATTGTTTAAGATTTAATTTATATTTAATATTGATTTTAATCCAAATGGCTTAGAGATATTATAATATATAAAAATTCAGTTTTTAGATATAAAAATAATTTTGATTTATAATTTTTTTAAAAAATTTTAAAATATCATATATATATATATAGTATAAATTTGAGAATTTAACCGTTTACATGTTTATATATCATCCACATAATTATAATTATTTATTAATGATATATTTTATATAATAAATGAAAATATATCAAATGTATTTTAATATATAGAATATCTGATAATAATACTAAAATAGTTCAAAAGGTCATTCGTACTTCAAGGGTTACATTATTAAATAAAAATTAACAAAAAGAATATCGTTAAATATGTCACATATTGTCGTTCATTCTCACATCATAACAAACTTAATTAATTTATTTTATGTATTCTATAATTAAATATTCAATTTAATCATTTCTTTAAAATTTATAGCAAATTTATGTATCTTACGATTTATTACGCTGCAAAACTTAAATTTCAATTAATATAAATGTCATTTAAAAAATAAATCTTATGATTCATTATGTTTTCAAGCTCACAATTCTACCAATATAAATTGCTCTCGATGTGGACGTACGAGGATATGGAAACTTTGCCGGAAAAGCTTAGTCAGTTTTTGAACGTCAAGCCACCAATTAGTGATTATAAAGGTTTTGTCTCGGTTCTAAACATTCCATCGGAAAAGAATCGATGGGTAGGATGTCATTGGATAGCCATCAAAGCGGATTTCAAAACCCGATGCATCACGGTATACGACTGCAGGATGAGCCTTAAGGAAACACATATCGATCCGGTGATTGAGAGGATAAGAAAAGCTGTCCCCAAGATGCTCATTCTCGGAGGGTTTCCTTCTTTGGCTTCTGGAGAAGATGCATGGAGGTATGTGTATTATGAAGGTCTGCCACAGAACCAAAGCGGGAATGACTGTGGTGTTTTCGCCTATAAATTCGTAGAAGCCTCGTTATCAAAGGATATGGATATGTTTCTTCGTATTTGCGACGACAAGGTTACTTCCATGCGTAAGAAGATGGCGGCTGATATATATAATAATGGAGAACGTA
>CM071863.1:42641017-42657277 GCA_036759665.1 Gynandropsis gynandra
AACCTTAATAAACTTACTCTCACCACCGGTAAGAAAATTTATCAAAGCTGTTTTAGATTCAACCATTGAGACAAATGATACTTGATTTTGGTGGTGAGTATATCATATCCGTTGATATTGATATTGTTGATATTGTTTTAGATTCAACCATATATATAGTTAAATTTTCAACGGACATCCGTTGGCATATGTAACGGATGCCCGTTACAAGATCTCACTAATTTATTTCGACGGTTGGACCTCGAAATTAACAATATCAACGGCCATCCGTTACATATGGTAACGGATTTCCGTTACAATATGTAACGGACGACCGTCAGAATATCTCCCCCAGTTTCTAACGGTCTTGCAACGGATATGTCCAACAGATATTATCCGTTACAATCCGTCGCAAATTGTCAACGGATTTTTAACGGATTTGGTAACGGCAATATTTCGTTAAAATCCGTTACAAAGTCCAACGGATTGCAACGGATTCTCTCTCGTTGAAAGCATTAACATATCCGTTGCAATCCGTTGCTATTTGTTTCCAACGGACGGATCCGTTGCCCTTCTGTTGGAAATAGCGTGTTTTTTTTATAGTATCAAGCGATGCTCCTCCCTCTACCTCCCGTCAAGTGAAACTAGTCGCTCAAGGTGCTGGTAGATCAGTCCCTCATGCTCCGTCTCTAAGGGAACTGGTTCCTCCTTCATCACCGCCGAAGAAGGTACCACAACCTACGAATCCTGGTTTGTCTCCTCTCCCTTCTGCTGCAGGCCCAAGAAGAAGCCCCATGGGCCCAAGGGTTGTGTGACCAAACCCAAGGGCAAAAGGGGCAGATATGACCAAACTGATGCTGAGTGCTTCTTCTGTAAGAAGAAAGGGCATTGGAAGAGAAATTGTAAGGAATACCTTACATCTCTCAAAATGAAAGAGGGTAAGATCTACATGAAAAATGTTTTCATGATTTCTTCAACTACTATTGATTCTTCTACTTGGATATTGGATACCGGTAGTAGTTTTAACATCTGCAATGTGTTGTAGGGGTTGAGAATCAATAAAAGGTTGAAGAAAGGTGAAGTCAACCTACAAGTTGCGAATGGTGCAAGCGTTGCGACATTAGCTGTAGGATCGATTTCTCTTTGTATGCCTTTGGGTAAGACCTTGGTTTTAGAAGATTGTTACTATGTTCCGAAATTTGTTTCGAACAAAATTTCCATTTCTATGTTAGATAGATGTGGTTATAAAACAATCTTCAATAATAAAATTTGCTCTATTTTTCATAATGATGAATTATGTGCAAATGGTTGTTTACGTCAAGGCATCTATATTTTACCCAATGCAAAAGTTAATATGATTAACATGCATATTTCTGGTTTGAAGAGAAAGAAAGATAATCAAGAAAATGGAGAAACAAACCGGAAAGAGTATCAAGGTGTTGAGATCTGACCGGGGCGGTGAATATCTTAGTCATGAATTTGTCGATTATCTAAGGCAAAATGGGATTTTGTCTCAGTGGACTTCTCCCGGAACACCACAACATAATGGTGTATCCGAACGGAGAAATCGAACCTTATTAGATATGGTGAGATCCATGATGGGGTTCACTGATCTTCCAATGAACTTATGGGGCTATGCTTTAGAAACAGCTGCCTATCTGCTAAACAAAGTTCCCACCAAAGCAGTCTCGAAGACACCATATGAGATATGGAAAGGACGTAAGCCAAACCTGAGGCACATCAAGGTTTGGGGGTGTCCGGCCTTCGTTAAGAGACTTCAGCCAGACAAGCTTGATGCTAGGTCTGACAGATGTAGGTTCATAGGTTATCCCAAGGAAACTATGGGATATTATTTCTACCACCCGTCTGAACACAAAGTGTTTGTGGCCAGAACGGCAACCTTTCTTGAAAGGGAATTCCTTGATGAAGGAATTCATGGTGGGGAAGTAGTTCTTGACGAGATTCAAGAACCCGATGAGCCAACACAAGCTCATGGACATGAGATGTCAAATGAGCGTTCTTGGCTGAGTGATATAGTGTTAGGCTCCGGCGCTTCATCTTCAAATGTTGAAGTGACAGTGCCCGTTCAGGAACAAGTTCAGGAACCTGTTCAGGAACCTGTTCAGGAACAAGCCCAACAAGATATCCCAGCGCAGGTTGAACCTGCTACACAGGCTTCCTTGAGAAGGTCAACACGTTCTCGACGTGCACCTGACAGACTTAATCTGATGGTGCAAGAGGATGTGGTCGGTCATATAGATGACGACCCTTTGACTTTCCAAGAGGCTATACAAGGCCCTGATTCTGAGAAATGGTGGAAAGCCATGGAATCCGAGATGGAATCTATGAAGATCAACAAAGTATGGACTTTGGTTGATTCTTCACAGGCTTCCAGACCGATAGGTTGTAAATGGGTTTACAAAAGGAAGATTGGAGCGGACGGGCAGGTAGAGACCTATAAAGCTTGTCTAGTTGCCAAGGGGTATAGTCAACGAGAAGGGATTGACTATGAAGAAACGTTCTCCCCTGTGGCAATGCTCAAATCTATTCGGATTCTGCTTGCGATAGCGGCATTCCATGACTATGAGATTTGGCAGATGGACGTGAAAACAGCTTTCCTTAACGGAGAGCTCCAGGAAGAAGTCTTCATGACTCAACCTGAGGGTTTCACGTCGCCAACTCAAAGTCATATGGTATGCAAGCTTCAGAGGTCCATTTATGGACTCAAGCAAGCTTCTCGAACCTTGAACATTCGCTTTAACAAGGCAGTTGAAGAGTTCAACTTTGTTAGATGCGAAGAAGAGCCTTGTGTGTACAAGAAGTTTAGTGGGAGCGCGGTTGTCTTCCTTGTGCTTTATGTGGATGACATATTGCTCATAGGGAATGACATTCCGGCGTTGCAAGAGACAAAGTTCTGGTTATCCGAACAATTCTCCATGAAAGATCTGGGAGAAGCAACCTATATTCTGGGAATAAAGATCTATAGAGATAGATCAAGGAGGTTGCTTGGACTATCACAGTCCCAGTACATTGATACCATCATGAAGAGGTATAACATGGAAAATTCCAAGAGAGGCTATCTACCGATAGGCACTGGAATTACTCTCTCCAAAGAGGATTGTCCTCAGACATAAGAAGAGAGAGAACACATGAGTAGGATCCCATATGCTAGCGCAGTGGCAGCCATCATGTATCCATGACATGTACGAGGCCTGATGTAGCCTTCGCGCTAAGTGTAGCGAGTCGGTATCAGGCAGATCCCGGTGAGGAACATTGGAAATTGGTGAAAACCATTCTCAAGTACTTGAGAAGGACTAGAGACCAATTCCTCGTTTATGGAGATTCTAACTTAGAGTTAGAAGGGTTCACGGATGCCAGCTTTATGTCCGATAAGGACTAGCAGATCGACATCGGGGTATGTCTATTGTCTCAATGGGGGTGTAGTGTGTTGGAAAAGTTCCAAGCAAGCTACTGTAGCTGATTCGGTTACTGAAGCAGAATACATAGCGGCTTGCGAAGCTGCTAAGGAAGCGGTCTGGATGAGAAAGTTCATAACTGAACTTGGTGTGGTGCCTTCGATAAAGGAACCAGTTCCTTTATTATGTGATAATACCGGGGCAATAGCCCAGGCGAAGGAACCAAGATCTCATAAAAGATCAAAGCATGTTCTGCGGAAATACCATCTAATAAAGGAAATCGTTGAGCGTGATGGCATTATTTTATCATTTTGATGATATTTGTAAATATATATGTGTATATGTTTTCATAGCTAGTATGATAGAGTCCATGATTAAGTTTAGAAACTTGTCATCATGATAGAGATCATGATAAAGAGAGTCAAGTTTTGGTAAAACTTAATCTAAATCGTTCTTGATCATAGGATAACTAATTGGACGTTAGTAATCCGGATAGATCAACATGGATGTGATGGTTTCTATTTGATAGAAATTAGTAGATCTCTTTTACTAAATCACATGTATGGATGATGCACATAGAGATGTTATCATTGAACAGACCCAAAGGGAGAATTCCTAATGGTTATATTACCTTTGAACTGTCAATAGGAATTTCTCTAGAAGGATTGGAATATTATAATTTCCTTAGACCTGAGATCAACATAGTAACTGACAAGTTATCTACCATTCTTTGATACTGGACACCTTATGCCTTGGGATGTAAGTTGAAAGGATATTGGGAATGATTAGATGCTTGTGCAGTTAGTGATTGATCAAGATGGAATCTGTCAACTCTAGGTAAAGAGTTTGAGCTGTATGTTGTCAGCAACATAATGACTGAAAAGGCCTTGGCCAGGGCATTTGAATGAGAGAAGAAAGGAGTTTCTTGCGATCATTCACCAGTCAGTTATGTTAGGCATGAAACATAGTTGATAATCTGTTAGGACTTGACAGTCAGACCATGTCCTAGGATTATCCGGAGCTGTAAAGACGGAGGGAAATAATAATATTATCCTTCTACCATGGTTCTACAGAGTAAGGATGTTACTTCACACTATCTGGTCGTTGAGGAGTGTTGCTAGACGCCAACCTCGATTAGTTAATTAGTGAGACTAATTGACTACCAGCTTAGTGATGAATCTACGAGGTCACACGCATACGAGTGTCTCGGTATCTGCTTGTTATTGTTAGATAATCAGCGTGGAATACAATTATATTCATCCGCTAGCATCGAAGGATATAATTGTACTTGATTTTCTTTTGCGGTTAGTACATCAGATGTACAGACAAGTATGTGTATGGAGATACATATACTTTGACTGTTTGAAATATTACGTAAAGGAAAGTGGGAGATTGAAAGTAATATGCCTATTATGTAATATTTGAATGGGTTAAAATTAAAAGTGTAATTATTAAAAGTTAATAATTATATAAGAAACAATGTAATTATTAAAAGTTAATAATTATATAAGAAACGAAAATTAGGTTTTCGTTATCATATTACACAATCACAAAAATAAAACCCTAGTAGCCGTCAAACAGAAAAAAGAAGAACGAAACAGTTTCGTTCATCGGAAATTCCGCACCAAAGGTTGAAGGCAGATCCCGATCTCGGCGTGGATACGCGTAGAGGGCTTGTACCATCAAGCCTCACATCCGACGATCATCACGTTCAACGCTACAGGTACCCTGAAATTGTTTCTGTATTTGTTTGTCGTTGAATATCCGTGAAAAACTAATCCGAACATGACTAGATCGTTATTCGGGTTGATTAAAACATGTTTCCGCACAATCAAAATCAATCCTACAAATAAATTAACAATAAATATTTACTAATAAATTTGAAATTAAAACTTACCATCAAAACAATCCTCCAATAATCTTTGGAGGTTGCGACGTTGACATCTAACTCTTGTATAAGCCGAATATTTTGTCTAGCATTAGATAATATTATCTTGGTTATAAAATCTATATTAAACCAAAAACTATTTAGTAAAATAAAAATCAACATAATAATTATAATTTATTATAGCTAAAACTTACTAAGACGTTGGTTTATCATTCATATTTGACACTTTCTCTAGATGTAACCAATACATAGATGTGCTTTGGCACATTGCAAAAACTCCTCGACATTCAGATTACTGAACTCGAAAATGATCATCCCCTGTAGTGTGCTGACGCTACGAGAAATGCATCATCGGGAATTGTTGCGATGATGTTGGAGGGAGCATTGGAAAATATATGACAAGTCTTGAAATATGTGGTTGTGAAACATTCGACATGTCCCGACTTCTTTTAGGATTCAGAATCCACGATGAGTGGAGACTATTAGAATCACGACCATATTATCGACAAAACATGTTTATTTTAAATGAAAAATTAGATATTTAACTAACCCCAATGCCAACTCAATACTAACCTAATTACTCACAATACTGACTCAAACTAAATTAAACATTAACCGATCTTAATCGAGCTTTACTGAATTTGATAAATTTTAAACAACCAAGGTTCCTACCTAACTAAAACCTAAGCCAAACCCCAACTTCACCTTAACCAAACCATAAACCTAACCCGCAACTCACATTAACCTAATACTAAACCAAAATTCATACATAAAAAGAATCCTAAATCCAGTATATCTGAATTTGAATATTCAAAATCCATTGAAAATTATACATGAATACCCTAAAATTTGTTGTAATATAACTAAATCAAAGTTTAATTACTAATAAATCATGAAACACAATGAATATATGTAAACTATAATCAAACTAAACCAAACATAAACATGTTTCAAAATATAATTTCTAAGAATGTCATATTCGACAAAAAATATGGATTAATGTAGGTTAGATTGAATATATATTTTCCATGAAAATTGCAGAAGTACACGAGAATGAAGTAGATCAACACAATTGCATCACAAAACTAACGCCACGATGTCGCAAGTGCGTAAATATTTCTAAGGTAATGTTGTTACTCATTACAAACTGCATTTTGAATGAAATGACGTTTACGTATTAAATGATATCATTAAATAATGTTAATGTATTTTTCTAATACGATTGAATTGGGGTAATAATTTTGCAATTTAGTGTCGTTACTATATGAGGTTAACGTGACTGCGTTGATAAATACGTGAAATCATTCGTACATAACATTATGTAAATATTCTTTTTTAGTAAAGCTCAAGATATACCTTGACAAAATCTTATACGCTTTTCCATTTGACGAAATATCTCTTTTTTCTATCTATTGAATGGTTTCATTCATGTCATGTCATGTGTGGTGAAATATATTGTAATTTTTACAATCTCTTTAATCTATCAACAATTTATATGTAGAACATCCTTTTATATGAAATTCTTTTCATTTTATTTGTTTTTTAGGTTGAACATCGCCACAAAAACAAAAATTGAAAATATTATACCTCTTTTCAAAAGATTATACAATTGTTTACACACGTGTCAATCTTTTCATGTCGCATTTGAAGTGAATCAATGAGTTTTGAAATATCATAAAAGGATTTAGGTGTGGTGTTGCCTTTATGCAAAATATAATGTAAAATTTTTGTTCACTATCATAAATCTATTTGCAAGTGAGAATTGCAAATGATCTTCGTAATCTTTATCCAAAGTTTTTTTAATGCACTAAGTAGATTGTAAAAACTTAGCGTTTAGCACATCTTCATTAATGTGTTCATCATGTATGTAAATCTAATGAACTAGAATAACATCTTCAATCATTTTTATATATTCATCATGATGGGTTCAATCGTCAAAAGTACTTTCATTAGTATTCGATGTGTAATATAAGCATCAACTGATTGACATAAAACACGTGTATAAGTTATCATTATACTCATATCTTCGTCGTGATAAACCCAAATGTAGTAGTTTTCAACAAAACCTTTTTTATAAGAGTGTTTTTAACATAATGTCTGTACTAAAATTTTGTTTTCAGTTCTATACCTATAAAATCGACAATATAACTTATATCTATCCTTTCATATCTAAACCGCTTGAAGACATTATATATAATTGCGTTTATATTGTTTTGTTTGTTTGGGTATGAGTAGATTGATACAATCGAAAGGTCCCATGTAATATACACATACTTCCATAATTTTCAATACATTGGTGTCACAATGGCACTGCTATTGCAAAACTAATAACACAATTGAGTTAACAATTATTGTGTCTAGAATAGCTAGTTGTTTGAAATTTGTGTCAGAATATTAGCTCAACTATATTAATGGTGCTAACGTGGCCGCTTTACAACTTATAACGCAACTGTGTTAAAAATTGTATCACTAGTCTAACGCCAATGTTGATGTTGGCATGAGGTGGCACGAGTATTATAGTTGTGTTGTCACGAACAATGTCAATTCATATGCAAAAATGTCGTTACAATAACATTGAGTTATAATACCGTTACCATTATTTAAACAAAAAATATTTTTATTCAAACTCATATGTCTCCACAATTCCTTTCACTCCTCTATGGTTCTACTCTTTCTCCTATATCAGCTCGTCTAGTGGATCCCTAAAAATCGTTGAGGGTGATGTCATGGTATTCCTTCTACATGTTGTGGTAGATAGTTTCTTCTCGGAGATCTGACAAAATAGGTCATAGGGAACATATCAAGCTTTCAACAACTGGGAGAAAGAGTCCAAAAAAACTTGTGAATACCAGTACATATAGTCCCGAATTCCAGACAACTTGGTAGAAGGAAGCTCGCACAGACCCTATCACTTCAAATTCATACGGAACTCTCTCTCTCTCTCCGTCTATCGTATCAAACTCCATTCCTTATCCTCTTCTGATTTCCCTTTATCCTTTCCTCGATTCTTTTTCTTCCCCTATTATTGGTCGATTTACAGGGTGTTGAAGTTCTATAAATTAACTACATATCACGATGTTTGTTATGCGTTTGAATGTTTAAGGTTTATGTTTTTAAGAATTATAAGGGAAAAAGGAATAACTTATTCATCGGATAAAAGAGTTGGAAGGATGCGAGAAGAAAGAAAACGCGAGGTTGCTCTAGATTCATTGCGGAACATGCTGAAGATCAGGAGGAGTTATTCCTGAATTCGAGCTAGATTCTGGTGTTGACGAATACTTTAAAAAGACGTAGAAATCTAGGGTTAGATGTGTTGAGGATGTATGCAATAGCTGATATTCTAATTAGAGAGTATTGAGTGAGAAATTCGAGAGAAAATACACGATTAATAGTGTTTTTGGAAGAAAAAATTAATTGTATTCATGTAGAGATGTCAATGGGTTGGGTTGTGTCCAACCCATTGCAATATGATGCGTGTTGTAGCTTAATTGGGTTGGGTTCAACCCAACCCATTTAGTTATGGGCAAAATAGGTCGGGTTAAGCAGGTTAAACAAGTTAAACGGGTTTATTCATATACATAATACTTTGAATATAAATTTTATCATTTAACATTTATAAAATATATATCAGATATCATAATTAATATATCAGATATCATAATTAATATATCAATATTCAAAAATAATTTATAAAAATAAGATTCACGATATATATTAAAAATATTTGATATATTTTGAATCCAAAATCAAATCTGTAGAGTGCTGAACATAATCCACCGATGTCCCAAAAGTCACTATGGGTGTACAAACACTATTTTCATGTCGAGTAAGTGTTATATTTCGAACCAAACTCCAATCTGAAAAACACAAGTACTTGAATTACGAATATCCAAAAACTATATGGTTACATGCAGGATATATATATATAATATTAATGGAAAAAATTTTATGAAAGAATTTTTCGTTCGTCTTAAATTTAGTGATAAAATCCAAGGGATTGATTTTGGTTCATCATGAAATTTATGGACAAATTTTAGTTATGGTTCTAAATTACAAAACTAAACATTAGAAATCATTTGTTCTATCTTTATATTAAGGAACTGGATTTTGGATAATCATTAAATTTAAGAACAAAATCTAAGAGATAAATTTTAGTTCATCTCTAAATTAGGGATGTTGTTTTTCTCACACTAAATTTACGAATAAATGTTTGCAAATAACTTTTTTGTTCATAATTTGAAACAAAATTTTTTGGATAAATTTTTGTTATATCCCTCAATTTAAGGATAAATTTTAGATACAAATTTAGTTTATCCATAATTTATGGAAGACATTGTTTTATTCCTATTTTTATGGATGAAATTTGACATGTTCTAGGATTCAATGAAAAATTCTAGTTTTATTCTAAATTTAGGGACAAAATTGTATTGATGAATTTTGATACATTTCTAAAATTATTGACAAACGTGTTTTTTTAAAATTTACATGTTAAATATTAAATTTATAAAAAATATAAAGTTAATCGGGTTAAATGGCTTATACCCATTTATTAAGAACTAATAGGTTTTTAATCCATTAAATCCATATATTAATACAACTCATTTAACTAACCTAAAAATACTTTTTAATAGGCTGGGTTGGGGTAACTTGCTAAACCCCACCCATGATGAAATTTCTATATTCACGGTCTAACTAAGGGGGAGGTAACTGTGGTAGTATTAAGTACTTTGTATCGAAAAGTAAGTGTACTTAAAGACTGGTTCATGAATAAAACTTATTATTTTATTGAAATTCTATTTCTTGTTCACAATGTTTACTAAGTTTGTCCTCATAATATATCAATTGGTATTAGAGCCGTAAATTATAGGATTAGCATTATATTGGCCATGTCAGACCATATGGGGAAAAAGGAAAAAAATGGCTATATACATGAATATCACTCAACGAATCCTTTCATTGATTCATCTCATGTCTCTTGAGTCGTGGAACTTGTAGAACCCACCTTCCTCCAGTATATCAGCCCCAATGATGGCTATTAATAAGTCAGACTAGGAACCAAAAACCAGACGAAACAGTAGGTATAAAGTAATGGCTAGGAATAGAAAGGTAGGACATGTTCGTTTGAGGACCCCTTCCTCAAAGGGATACTAGATAGTGGTTCCTAAGAAAGAATTCATCTTAGTATCAAGGTCTATTATAGATTTCTTCTGTGTAATACTAATTGATAGGGCAAAGCGCTATGTTGAGGTGGGGGATGAGAAAAGAAATAGCTCTAAAGATATAAATTGGGGTTCCCAATGCATAGTATCTAGAGTCAATCTATTATGGTGTGAGATCTTAGAAGACCACTTGGAGGGACCTATGGATCAATACTCTTTTGGTAAACCAATTATGTTGGATGCATCAAACTATGGATATTGGAGAGTGAAGATGCGAGCAAGTATCAGAGGTATTGGCGAAGACGCCTGAAGTGCAGTAAAAAATGGATGGAGTCCACCTACAATGATAGAAGAACATGTAAATGTAAAAGAAAAGTCATCAAATAAATAGAAACTAAGTGAGAAAAGGAATTCAACTTTTAATGTGAAATCAACATCAATGATTTCAAGCAAATTCAAGGGTATGAATCTACAAAGGATGCATGAGACACTCCATAAACCATTTATGAATGCACTTCAAGTGTTAAGAGAACTCGACTTGATATTTTAGAACATCAATTCGAAACATTAGAGATGAGAGAAAATGAAAGCGTTAAAGACTTCAGTGGTAGGGTGAATGCAATTGCAAATGAAGTAAGTGTACTTGGTCAAGCCTTTGAAGACAAGAAACTGGTGAAAACGTTATTAAGATGTCTACCAAAGAAATTTCATGCTCAGAAGGTGGCCATGAATATGTCCTTGATACTGATACATCACGTTTCAAGGAAATTGTGGAATTTTTGTAGCATATAAATTGGAATTTTAATTTGAACACGGTGACAATCTAAAGATTTGAATAGAGGAGTAGTTCTTCCAGAAACTAATGAAAGTTCAAGGTTAAACAATCTGGAAAAAATATATAGTATTGCTGACCAGAAAATTTGGAAAGAAATGTACAAGATTCAAGCGTTCTAACAGCGAGCATCAAACTACTAAGAGATAAGGAAAGTCTGGAATTCAATGTCATGAATACGAAGGATTTGGACACTTCAATTCAAAATTTCCAAGTACTGCAAAAAGAGAAAGTGTATTGAAGAATCTTCGAGAAACACAATGCTACAACTATAAGGGTTATGGTCACACCAAAAATGAATGTGGAGGCTCCAACACGAACAAAGGAAAAATCTTAATCACTTACAGTGAATCTAATTCAGATTTTGAAGGAAGTTGTGAAGAAGAAATGACAAATTTTGTGACTTTTATTGGAATAATTGAGGAAGGTGAAAGTGGCAAAAATGATTGTGGAGTCTCCAACACGAACAAAGAAAATCCTTAATCACTTACAATTAATCTAGTTCACATTCTAAAGTAAGTTGTGAAGAAAAAAATGACAAGTTTTGCGACATTTATTGGAATAATTGAGGAAAGTGAAAGTGAAGCCAAAATCCTTTAAGAATATGAAAATGAAGAAGATTAAATATGGAAACTATCTACAATGAATGACTTAATATTGGAAAACTCAATATAAAGTTGCTCAAATCTTATGAGAAATTAGAATAACAACTTCAAGAATTCAGAAGATTTTAAATAAAAAAGGAGAAGAAGTTGTGTTGACTAAAAGACAACTTGATGAAACTAATAAGTAATTGATGATGATCTCAAATTGTACGGAAAAACTTAATCATCTGTTGTCAATAGGGAAACAAAAGAAATCACCATGGACTTGGATATGTTAGAAACAAAGGAAATTCTCAAAACAAAATTATTTTAGGAGGTAAATTGCCAGATCTTACAACTGCTAGCAATGAAAATATATGTGGTACCGTGAATAAGACACAAAGGTATGCATTTAAAAAGGGGAATGACAAAAGATTTTCGAGATTTGTTGAATCCGTTTCAAGCAGAAGATGGTCTAGTCAAACATATCCAAACCAATCTAGAAGATGGTTTCACTTTCAAAATAGGTATCGTCAAAATAACTTTGTAAGATGTTATTTTTGTGGTTTGTTGGGACACAAACAATTCACTTGCTTGAAGAAAAATAGGTACGACTCAGGTAAGTACTCCAAGCTGAATATAAAACAAATTTGGATAAAAAATGATCTCCATTGCAATGTACCATATATTTCTGCTAAAAAAGATAGATCTAACACTTGGTACTTTGATCGTGGATGCTTTAGACATATGACAAGTGCCAGAGAACTCTTGTCAAAAACTTTTGAAAAAAATGCTGGAAGTGTTACATTTGGAGACAGGAACAAAGGAAATATTATTGGAACAAGAGATGTGAAAATTCCAGGAAAACCTTTGTTGAGCAATGTTCAATATGTAGTAAGATTAACAACTAATTTGATTAGTATTAGTCAACTGTGTGATTACAGTTACAAGGTTGAGTTTACACAAAAAGAATGTTTAGTTATGATTCTGATGAAAAATATGTTCTTATAGGGATAAGATCTTCAAACAACTACTACATATGGTCTGATGAGAAAATATGTTTCAATGTAACAAAAGACAATCTAACACTTTAGCATAAGAGGTTAGGACATATCAAAATATTAATCACTGGTAAAACTCTCTGGTTCGAAGATTGTTAGAGGTATCTCTAAACTAGATCTTGATAAGTCTGAAACGTGCAAACCATGTCAGATAGGAAAACCTGTAAAAGTTCATTATAAGAAAATGCACGAGGTTAAAACTGAAAAATACTGGAATTGGTTCATATGGATTTAATGGGACCAATGAAAATAGAGAGTTTTGGTGGTTATAAATATGTCTTTGTGTGTGTTGATGATTTTTAAGGTATACTTGGGTTAAAGTTTTAAGAGAAAAAATTGAAACTTTTGAGCTTTTCCTTTATTTGTATTAATGATTGAAAAATACTGATAACATCAATTTTGTTCTAGTATTTTCATCTATTTTCATAGTTAGTTTCATCATTCATTTGATTTTATCAAGCATTAAGCATCATGATCATCCGGTTTTCAGTCATTTTGGAGCTAAAGGACGTGCACGAGACAAAGTACAAACATCGAGGATCATCACGGGACAAACGGGATGAGAATCGGCAAGGAATAGCCACTACTCGCGCGGGTAATTCCCTAACCCGAGCGGGCATTTGTTACGGCGATTTTGTCCAGCGAATTGTGCACGAGTCGGGCAAGAAATACCACACCGGGGCCTCAGCTCGAGCGGGCAGCAAGTCAGCCCGAGCGGGCAGCAGCTCAACCCGAGCGGGCAGCAACTCAGCCCGAGTGGGCTGCCTCTTTTCCATCGCGTTCTTACGCGATCTTCCGCACCGTACCCGAGCGGGTCACTTACCCTGCTCGCGCAGGTCGCGTCCATCACCTGCAACTCCAAATAAGTTAATTTGACTTAAAACAAATGGGAGTTTGTTGATGACTTATACAATAAGGAAAACACATTTAGAGAAGAGGAATAAGTGATATTTCACTGGAGGAAGTAATTGAAACGTTGCCAACTTAATTAAGTAATGGAAAACTCAAGAAAAGGCAAGAGGAGAGGGGTGGCTGCTGCAAGGAACTAAAGGGGAGAAAGCTTTAGAAACGAATGAAGACAGAAACAAGGAGAGAAAATAGAACACATAGAGAGAGAGAGAAGGAGAGCACAACGCACACACAAGGGCAAGAACGGAGCGACGAAGCCGGAGCGTGGATGAGCTGTTGAAGACGTCGGTAATAGAATAGGGAGGAATCTCATTCCCTATCAATGTTGAATATAGTTATCTTTTGTGTTTCGTTTTCTAAGTTCATGTCCGAGTAGGTCCATAGCAATAGGTTAGAGAGCTTGGCCGATATGTAACGAAGTCTTCTTCTTAATGCTTGGTGACCTTAATGCTCTTGTTCTTGAATGCCACTTGAATCAATGATTTTGGTATTTGATTATTTTCAGATTGGTTAGTTGTTTTTAATGCTTTCATTCTTGTACGCCACTCGAATGAATGATCATAGAAGTTTAAGGAATCTATGCCAGGGGATTAGACTTTGGAACATAGCCATGATTTAGGATTTAATCGGTTTAGAATCTATGCCAGGTCGATCGATTGAATCTAGGGATTAGGATAGCAGTCTTAATGCGTCTAGTGTGTGAGATTACACAATTGGGAGATTGGTAGTACGCACGCTAGGTAGTGGACAAGTCTACGTCAGTCAGTTCCTATATTAGAGCTTGAATTCCCTGAACTCGTGATAATATCTAAGACCATGGTCTTGTTAGAACTTCGCTGCATCATCGTGCATCTCTCAAAACCTGTGGTGTCTAGTTTATTGAGTTTAATCCGAGAGTTAGTTAGTTAGTTCGTTTATCTTTGTTCGCATTCTCATCACTTATTGATTTTACAAGTCTTATTCATTAGTTTACTAGCTTTAGAGTTGCATCAATTCCTTGTGTTCGACCCTGGTACTATACGATCCATATTCTTGCGGAAGCGTTAGTCTAGGTAAATTATTACTTGAGATTAACCACATCAAGTTGTTGGCGCCGTTTCCGGGGAATTGATTATGGCTTTAGAGTTAGGATACTTTTGAATTAGGATATAGTCCTTTCCGGAGTCTTTATTTGTTTTTTGTATTTTTGCTTTTGTTTTCTTTTGTTTCTTTCTTTTTTTTGAGTCAAATTTTTTAACCTCCGGAGCTTGATTAAATTTTGTCTTCTTTGTTTTCTGAGGAAACATGAATGAGGTACATCCTTTGTATGCCGGTATAGCTGAATTAAATGATCAACTTTTTGGAATTTATCATATGCTATCTAACTCACACCGTCCGCATTACTCGGAGCAATTATGGGAACAAGAAGTTTGGGGGTATGAAGAAGTGAACTACGAGAGTTAGAATCAGCCTTTCGGGAACACAAATAATCACGATGGAGCGATCACCAAACTTCCCGGTATAGGAACTCCGACGGTGTGTTGAATGCACAACATCTATTGAGAAATTTTCAGCCGCAAGCAATGCAACAAAACCAGAACTTTCAGCCATGGACGCCACCCCAAACTCAGAATTATCAATCACATGCACCCCCATGTCCGCAGCAAGAAGCTAACACCGATATTATGTCCATGCTCGCTCAAATCTTACAAGGGGAAGAAAGATCAATACGCGGAACATAGAGAGATGCGATCGAGTTATAGAGACGTAAAGAAGGAGGCTATGGAACTCCAAATGCACCTAAAGATCTTAGACTGCACAACTCGCTGAAAATTCCTCCAAACCACAAGGAGTTCTACCGGGAAGATCAGAAACAAATCCTCCTGAGCATGTCAACGAAATTTACCTAGGGAGTTGTAAGACGACGGATCAGCCTACTTCGACATTAGAAAGGGGTGAAGCATCTATCACAGTAGCGGAAATGGCTGTCAACAAGCTTAAGAAGAAGCTCAAGGAGGAAGAGGAGCCAAAATACGTAAAACCAGCCCCGAGGCCACCTTCTTTACCGTTCCCACAACGTCAACGCATGAAAACGGTGGATCAGCCAACTCCCTCGATATTTGAAAAAGGGGAAGAATCTAATGCAGCAGTGGATAAGGCTATGGGCATTGATAAGCATAAGAGGAAACCCGAGATGGAAGTAGAGTTCAGCTTAATTGACACACTTGAGCAGCCGTGCATTATCGATTTCGTGTTCCCCGACGGCGTCTTTAATAATTTAGCCTAGGAAGTTTGTGAGGAATTTCGGAATGCGGATTCCCTAGATATGAATCTCATAGCAGCTGGATAAGGATTGTACAACGCACCAAACGAGCTGCTTGACAAAAAAAAGAAGAAGGAATCCCCCGATCGGGACTTCCGCACAACCCGAGCTAAATGCGGTCAAATCAGTA
>CM071863.1:42657292-42676270 GCA_036759665.1 Gynandropsis gynandra
GGAATCCCCCGATCGGGACTTCCGCACAACCCGAGCTAAATGCGGTGCAAATCAGTACATAAATGACACCGAGATACCGAGAAGCTACACCAAATGTCCAGCACACAATTGGAGCATTGACAAGGCACCCAAGGTGAAGATGAAACCTTCACCACAAAGGCTCACGCACCAAAAAATGTCTGGAGACGCTGAAGGAAACAAGCGATGAACGCCTAACCGGTTCCCTGGAGTACACAACCGGACTTATGGACAGCTCGACCATAATTTTGGACAGCACGATCTAGCCCCCAACTTAGAGAACATAATGACCAATATTAGGGAAGACATGACTGATCGTGCAAGTAACTCAACTGATCCGCGCGTTACACCCTACCGAGCACATATTGCACGCGAAGAGAACATCATGACCAATTTTAGGGAAGACATGACTGATCGTGCAAGGAACTCAACTGATCCACGTGCTACCCCCTATTGTGCACACTATGCACGCGAGACGCTATGCACATGGCGACGTCGAGGACGTCCACCTGATGAGTAACATCGTGGTCAGGCTCGTGACCTTAAACAAGCGCTTCTCGAGAGGCAACCCGAACCCCATATCCTTTAGTTATTTCGTTTTAATTTTTTTAGAATTCGACTCTTATTCTTTTCACAAGCATGTTCCTTACCAACAACCCCGATATATCGTACTCTCTCTTTTGGATTGTGTGACTTTTGTTACAGGTTTTCCACTTTGAAATCATCCACAACATAAAGAAAGACGCGTACACCCAGCTACATCAACTCGGGACAGCAAGCATGCATCAGGTGCACACGTTCCTATTTATAGTCTTTTTCCCCGAGTTTTTGCGTGTTAGTCCTTCTCTTAGGTATTGAACACCAGGACGGTGTTTCGTTCAAGTCTGAGGGGGGGGGGGTATTTTTCGAATGTCATGATTGTGATTAGGATTTATATGTTGAGTTCTTCGTTTTGTTTTTTAGGATTAGACGGATGGATATCTAGTACAAAAAAAAAATTTGAACTTTAGTCACCTTGTGCAACTTTGTCGAATCGGGAACAAAAGTCTAGATTTGCTGAAACATACCTTTAGATATCGATTTGTTAGTGGTCGTGCATGAATCCATAGCCTTTTATTGTATTCATTCCCTTAGGCTTCAATCCCAAACACTTATATCTTCGAGCGTACCTTTCATTCCTTGTTTTGTTTCGATCATTATATTTCCACGCACTTACACTCTGTTGTCAATAGACTAAGTTCTTTAACTTTTTCAGCCCTATATTGACATGAGTGCATCAATATTGATGGTTCGGGTCTAAGTGGAGGGTCGAGGTGGGTTTTCTACGTCCTAAGGGTTAAAATCGATGCGTATTCACACTAGTTAATCAAAAAGAAAAAAATCAGCAAAAACGCAACCTCTTCACTCCGCTAAGGTTACGAGACCTTATGAGTATGCCAATTGGCAACCTGGGTCTAAGTAGAAGGATGTCCTCTTCAGCTCCGACGTCCTAGAAACCGAGTGCAAATTTTCAAATAAAAAAATGTGTGGAAACCGAAAAAAAAAGAGAAGAAGAAAAAGAGAACCAAAAAAGAAGAAAAATAATTGTCTTAAGAATGGTATCGAACTGTTTGTGCATTAGAATAGGTATGGAGTTTGCTTGGATGTTGTCTAGGGTTAGTGAAATGAACTCAGGACATGTGTAGGATTGCACGGTTAGTGGCTTTCGGTAGATATGGGTCTAAATTCGGTGTGCGTAGATCTATGTTGGTGTGACGCGTTGTAGCGTAGGGTGGCTGACTTTTCGAGTTGATTGTGCTAGTTTCCGGTTGTTGTCTAATTCCTCTCCTGCTTCTTTCTAGTCTTGCTCGAGGACGAGCAAAGGTTCAAGTCTGGGAAAGTTTAATAACGTCAATTTTGTTCTAGTATTTTCATCTATTTTCATAGTTAATTTCATCATTCATTTGATTTTATCAAGCATTAAGCATCATGATCATCCCGTTTTCAGTCATTTTGGAGCTAAAGGACGTGCACGAGACAAAGTACAAACATCAAGGATCATCACGTGACAAAGGGGACGAAAATCGGACGAAAATTTGAAACTTTTGAGCTTTTCCTTTATTTGTACTTATGATTGAAAAATACCAAACAAAACATTGGACGGATTCAAAATGATCATGGAAAAGAGTTTGAAAATGATGCATTTCACAAGTTCTAGTCTAAAATGGCATTATTCATGAATTTTTCGTACCAAAAATATTGCAACAAAATGGTGTAGTTGAAAGAAAGAACATAACATTAAAGGAAATGGCTCGTGCTATACTTCATGAAAAATCTATTGCTACTCAATTTTGGGCCGAAGAGATAAATAAAACTTGTTATATCATAAACAAAGTTTATGTACGCTCTGGTATGTCACAAATGCCACATGAACTTAAGAGTCTGAATCTGAGTTAATTCCACATTTTGTTTGCACTTGCTTTGTTCTTAATGACAGTGAATATCTTGGAAATTTTGATATAAAAAGTGATGAAGGAATATGTCTAGGTTATAGAACCAACACAACTGCTTACAGAAACTAAAATTTGAGAACAAGATCGGTTGTTGAATCTATAAATATTGTATTTGATGCAGATCATCCAACCGAGAAAGTTATTTCCTTTTTCTTCTGATCTAGTTAAAAACATAGAAGCTAGAATAAAAGACGAACATGAGCCTACTCATGAAAATTATGGAAGAGGATCATCAATTGTACATCGGAATCATTCCATTGATGATGTTATTGGGGACATTTGTGATGGTAGAAAGACAAGAAGTAAGCCAAGGGTAGATATCATGATATGGTACAATTCACATCTTTTACATCTCAAACAGAACCTAAGAATGTGAGTGATGCTTTAAATGATGAATCATTGGTATAATCCAAGCATGAGAAATTAGAACAATTTGTGAGGAATGATGTTTGGTTATTAGTACCTCGTTCGGTTGATGTAGATGTGATTAGAACAAAATGGGTTTTTAAGAACAAAACCAATGAAAATGGTGACATTATTAGAAATAAAGCTAGATTGGTAGCTCAAGGTTACACACATGTTGAAGGTGTTTATTTTGATGAGACGTTTGCACCTATGGCTCGATTAGAGTCTATTAGATTGTCGCTTGGAATTGCTTGTTTTCTTGGTTTGAAATTGTTTTAGATGGATGTCAAAAGTGCATTTCTAAATGGGATATTACAAGAAGAGGTATACGTCGCGCAACCCAAAGGATTTGAGGTTCCTCACAATCATGATCATGTGTACAAACTGAAGAAAGCTCTGTATGGACTCAAACAAGCACCTTGTGTTTGGTACAACATGCTAACAAGTTTCTTAAACAAGAAAGGATACACCTAATGCTACTAATGCTAGGAACGGGAGATGTCCAAACATCGGAGTGAATGATTTCAAAAGGAAACATGGCCAACGTGGAAGATTTATTAAATGGTAATCGAATGTGTTTTCCAAGTTGACACGCACGACAAAGAGTTTGTGCGTTGTCTTTATTACAAACAATGAAATTCGAAGAAAGCAAAGAACGAAAGCTAGAATCCCCGGGGTGTCCTAGGCGGTGATGCCAAGTTGTCCCCGAGGTGATGAGAGCATGATCATGAGGTGGGGGCCGTGCGGGGGACAAGGGTGGTAGAAGAGGATATAGTGGTCTTGAGCTCTCACATCGGAGAAGAAGTGTTTGCGTCGGAATGTCCTTCACAGAAAAACCAAAAGGATCAAATTCGACCGAACAATTGTTATCACGAGTAAATTGCCTAACCGATATTAGGTTTTTGACAATAGATGGGCCGACGAGAACATGGGGTAGGTTGAATTTTTGGCTAGCTGTAGGTATGGTTGTCTGACCGGTTTCCGTAACGGGAATAGGGGATCCATTACCGACGCAAACAATAGATTTGATGTTCGAATTAAAAGTGGACTCGAGTGTACCTGATTGCGACGTTAAATGAGCGGTAGCTCCGGTGTCCATATACCACGAATCGCCGTTGGATTGTTGCAGATTGACCGCGTTGAACGCTTGAATCAGACCTGGAGGAAGGTTTACGGATGTAGGGCTATCGGCCGAAGAGTTCGGCGCACTCGGTGCTTGCATGAGGAGAGCCGCGTTCGTTTGGGAGCTCGGCTGGTGATGCGAGGAATTGACCGGTGCTTGTGGCCAAGGTGTTCCGTAGGCTGCTGGAGGAGAAGGAGTCTGCGGACCATATCCGACCGGTGCAGTCGGTGGTACGGGCCATGGAGAGGGTGCTTGCGGGCCATATCCGGCCGAGTGAATGCCCGAAGGTGCCCATTGCGGCGGGGCGTATGGTCCGTGATATGGTATGTTCCATGGACCAGGGAACATATATGACGATTTTGGATACGTGGCTTGCCCTTGTTGCCACGTATTATTGCCGTGATAGCGATGTGCTCCCCCGCGGTTTCCCCGATGACCACATCCACGCGATCCATTCCATGGTTGATGATAGGGTTGGGGCGCAGGTGGAGGACTGGGGCCGTCCGTTAGAAGGACCGTGGGAGCAGATCCGTTCTCCGTATGTATCGGATTTGGGCGTCGATGAGGGGTGACGCGCTGTTCCTCTAGCGAGAGCATAGAGCGTGCATCATCAAACGAGGGAAACGACTTCTGATGTTGGATAACATTGACAATGTTATCAAATTCTTCATTGAGGTCGTTGAGTGTGTGCATGACAAGCGCTTTTTCGGACACCGGGGCATCGAGATTAGCAAGAAGATCCGCAATTTTTTGTATCCGCTGGCAATATTCGTGGACAGATTTGTCGCCGATTGTGATGGTGCGGAGCTCATTGTCGAGTTGGATAGTCCGAGCCTCTTTGTTGTCGCGGAAGAGGCGTTCGAGGCGCAGCCATATGGCTCGGGCCGTCGATCGTGTTTTGAGCACTTCTTGCAGCAACGGTTTTGAAATTGTTCCGTAGATCCAGAGCTTGACGAGACCATCAAGACGCGTCCAGGTCTCGGATGTTGCAGCGGTGGCTGGGGCGGAGCCGTCAATGTGGCTCAAGAAGCCGAAGGTGAGACAGTGTGTCTCAAAGATGTCACGCCATGAATCATAGTTCATCTCCTCCGTGTCGAGAATAATCGGGATGTGTGATTTGATGTTGGTAACCCCGAAGGGTTTGTCGGATGGTGCAGCAGCGGCGGAAGCCATGTGAGCAACGGGATGGAAAGGCAGCGGAGGTTTGATTTAGAGGGGTGAGGCGCCACGTAATGGAGGCTGCCGTCGGTGAGAATTGGTGGTGGGGGGCGCCAAGCAATGGAGGCTGCCGAACGTTTTGGACCGGTGGTTAGGCGCCAAGCAAAGGAGGCGGCCGTATGGGTTGGTGGTGCGGCGCCAAGCAAGCAGGCGGCCGACGGTGGAAGAGAAAGAGAAAGGCTAGGTTTGAATTTCAAATTTTGAATCTGATACTATGTAATTAGGAATGATTCCCCTTGATTTGATTATTGTGAATGTTACATATATAAAGTACATCAGATGAGATAAATAAGGAAACTAACAATAATACATAAAAATATCTAGAATCGTGTATACTAACATAAAGTTCTTGTTGTGTTGGTGAATGTTCAACCTACTCATATCACTTAAGATTTGATGAAGTACACTTGGTAATATATGTTCTCTTACTCGTTTAACAATTTAATATGTGATTACCGATTTTGTCAAACATTTGAAAATGTTATGAGTACAAGCTTGGGTCTAAATTGAGAGACATTCAATTTCAATTTTAACTTCTTAAAGGCACAAAGTAAAATTCTTGCTTAAATACTCATGTATGATCTAAATGATACATAAGAGTATACCTAAATGGGCAGCATGTGAGCACATTATATGAATAAAAGAATGTCTAACAACGTCTTAGAAGTAGAGAATAAAAAAAGTAAAAATAAATGTTATGTAAGTGTAAATAATAAAATTTTAAGTGAATCAAGAGGTTGAGCAAGTACACTTTAAATTGACAAAGAAACATTACTTATTATTTGTTCATTTTGTGCAGATTTTTTTTTACTTAATCACAAATATTTATTTGCTTGACGGACATATTTTAATTAAAAAGGAGGAAAAGACTAGGTGATTTTAAAGGAAATTGATTGGTTAAATTTTCTGCAACTGGTTTAAATAGACGTGGTAAGTGGAGTTCAAAGACGTGATGGACGTGATAGATGGAGTTAATTTTATTTCTTGAGAAAAAAGTATAAGGGAAATTTTGATGAAGGTGTCTCGGTGTTCATTTTTTTAAATCTATCAAACCCTAATTTCCTTTCTCTAAAGAAAAGGCTTTGTTTCTTAACTTTATATCCAGTTGAAATTGGAAATGGCAAGAAAAAGAAGAATGGAAGAGAACACATAAAGTGAAAAAGCGAAGATGGATAAAGAAGTGTATTGGTATCAAGAAGAAAGAATACAGAAAAATGATCCCAGACTCACCACAAATCCGCTGAGGATAAACGGCAAATGGTACAAGGTAACAACTAGGAAACAAGTTACTAAAGTGAGTACCAAGAGTTCTCAGCAGAAGAAAAACGTTGTCAACCGGCTCATCATCATCAAAGGAAAGCACGAAATCCTAACAATCATCATCTGCAACAAAGAAGTTTAAGTTCAGATACTTCTGGATATTCACCAGATACACCTAAAAGACGGAAAACATAACCCAAAACTCCAGAAAAACAGAAAAATCCAGGTATCTCCAAGCTGTCTCCATCAAATCTTATTTTAAAACATTCTATTCATATGTTGAAGTGTCAATATATAGTACGCTGAAATAAAAAGAAGTTCTCAATGAAATGGGTGTAAATGTTGGCTAGTTCAAACATCTCTCATTGTGGGAGTTACTGAACAAGAGGAATTCAACTGGTACATTGACGAATGTGGTGCATTTATGCAAAGAATTTATTTATGAGTTTTATGCAAACCTCTACTCAAATATAGATAGATATGGAGCTGAATCATTTGAGCAAGTTTATGTCCACAAAAAGATAATACAGTTCAATGTTGAGGAGATAAAGAATACATTGGAAATGAAACATGTAGAGACATTGAGGGAAAAAGAGTTAGAAATCGATCTGGACATGGAAATTGTTGCTTAGGAACTTATTGGGAATGAGATTTTGGTATGGCCTGGTCAAATTTCCAATGTTAAACTCACATTAGAGTATGCTTTTCGTAATAAGATTTTTAGAACGAATTGGATTCTTAATAACAAGATTAATGAATATGCTTTTCGTAATAAGATTTTCAGAACGAATTGAATTCTTAATAACAAGATTAACGACATACTGTAGTTCTTTTGTACCGTGTTAAGAATGGAACTCTTCCTAACTTATTGGACCAAATCATTGCCATGGATTGTCAAATGCAAAGAAGTTTATACTTCAATGTCCATGTTTGATTCAAAACATCATACGTTGATAGTTTCCTGACATTGTTTATCAAGAAGAAAAAAGAGAAAAGATTCCATCATGGATCATCTTTGAGAAGATATATATTGATAAAATGCTAGCTACTGAGGGGGAGAAAAGTCAAAGTGAAAATGATGTTGCACAAAATGTCATTAAACTGAAAATAGGCTAGTTATAGTTGTCTCATAGATCCTACAAATCTAGAAAGAACAGAAAGCCTTTGTCACATAAACTAGGGTAAATCAGAGTAACAATGTCTTATTTTTGTCTCTGATGAAAATGCTAATATCTGGCTTGAATATCTTGTTACACAAACAAGGGGAGATAAAGGAAGTTCGAGCGAAGCTGCACGAGAAAGGCTACAATGTTAGAAGATTTGAAGATTTAAAGATTGTCTAACAAATTTTAGCGGAGATTATTTTCAGTTAGAACCTGTTTGATCTTCAACTATGATAACATACGTTTGTTTTTAAAGAGTTGTGTGTGATAAGAATTCAAAGGAGGAGATTTTTGAAGTTTTAAAATTAACTACATATTATGATGTTTGTTATGCATTTGAATGTTTATGTTTCACGTGGTTGAGAATGTATGCAATAGCTGATATTCTAATCAGAGAGTATTGAGTGAGCATTTCGAGATCAAATACATAATGCAGAGTTTGTTTGGTAGAAAAGCAATTAGTTTTATTGATGGTATAACTCAGAGGAGTTAAATGTGGTAGTCTTAAATATTTTGTATAGAGAAGCAAGTGTATTTAAAGATTGATTCATGTATAAATCTACTATTATTTTTGGAAATTCTATTTTTTGTTCACAATCTACTTAGGTTGTCTTTTTATTGACGGTTGTCTTCCGTTTTTCATACTTTAACTATCCATCTTATGTATTTGGGTTAATATTGTGAAAAGATGGCATTGATATTGCCAGAGATTCTACAGACACACACCATTGTCGACATGTATACTTGGATCTGGAAACCCAAATGGGAAAATCTATTATATAAAAGAGGTTTTTTTCCTCTTATGTGGTGCTGCCACATCAACAAATGGAGAAAGAAACCCCTTTCATACTTCGGGAACGCAAAAAACAAGGCTTATTCCTCTTTTCCTTCTCCTCCTCTTCATACGATGATGAATTGCATCGATCTCATACTTTGTAAATGCAGAAATGAAGCTTCTTCCTCTTTTCCTTCTCATCTTCTTCATAGAATGTAATGCTTTCAATTTGGATTAATTATTTTTAATTCAATTCTTTGAATGGACTTACGGCTCAAATCCGACACACATCATCCCTTACACAACCAGTTTAAAAGCAACAAATTGAAGAGTGATACAAAGGGAGCAGTGGTCGATTTCGCCGATTTCCAGTGGCAAATGCATTGTTGAGCGAGAGCACTGCACAAGGAAACAACTTAGGTCGACATCCAATGGGAAAACCCTTTTTTATTCAAACATATGCATTTGGAGGTTGAACCAAACAAGAGAGAGACGAGTGGCCCTCCGCTTCTCTCTCTTCGAGCTTCAGCAAACGAACCCAGGCGGCACCTGCCTCACCGCCGGTCGGCCTCTGCCGACCGATCCTCCCCTGTAAATCATGCCGCCCTTCCTCCGCTCTTGCCCTGCTCGACCTTCCCCCCTCCAGAAAACAACCGCCCCTTCTACTCTACAACCATCTGACACCCACCCTCTAGAGCGCCCTAGCCCGTCTACGCCTTCCCCTATTTTCAGCGTTGTCAACCAAGCTGCGGTTGGCTCTTCCCAGTCCCACCGCGTTCCCACTCCTCTCCCTGTGGTCCCTCAACCAAACCATCAGGTGTCTCTGCGGGGCTCTCCGGCCCGCTCCCCCCAAGCGACTCAGCGTTTGCAGAAGTCTGTCGCTCAATCACAGGGGAAATCCTCAAACCAAGACAACCAACCTTCGGCTCCAATTAACTGGCGCACGCGTTTCCAAGCATCCCTCCGAAATCTCTCGAGCACAGGATCTCCATCGACTCACAACTCAGGACGACCCTTCATTTTGATCCCAAACGAATCCCTTCAGGCATCTAAGTTCGCGTGGGCAGAATTTCTCATCGGTCAGTTCTATGGCAACCCTCCTTCTTTGGGAAGGATTATCGGCTTTGTCAATGCAGTTTGGGCTAGGAAAGCAATGAGGATTATGGTCCACGATTTGGGTGGAGGAGTCTTCTTGTTCAGAATACCGGACCCTACCATGAGAAACTTCATGCTAAGCAGGAGATTCTGGCACATTGGACAATGTCCTTTTTTTCTCTCAGAATGGGACCCCAACTTCACCGAGGACAAACCCCCACTTACCTCAATCCCCACCTGGATAGAACTTCGTAATGTTCCCAAAAACCTTTTCACAAAAGATGGCTTGAGTAGGATTGCCACCTCGATTGGTGATCCCCTCTTTTTGGACCCATGAACTGTCGCTAAAGAAAATCTTGAGGTGGCTCGCATCTACATTGATGTAACTTTATCAGAGAACCTTCCCAAGGAGATTGTGGTCGGATATGAAAATGACAATGAGGTGATCATTGGTGTTTCGTACGAATGGCTCCCCCACTTGTAGTCACTGCTCACTGGTTGGTGTGAAGAGATGATTCTGCCACACTCTTCCAATCCCGACGCCTGCTCAGGTGAACCCTTCTCAGGAGAAGATTGAATTAAGCACTACCCTTCCTGAGACAATCCCCAACTCTGAACATGCTCCTCCTGCTCAAGCCCCTACCCCAAACTCAGACAAGCTGCCAGTTCAGGAGGTTCAAATCTCTGCAAATATAACCAAAGATGGTAAAAGGCCTTCGGTTTCCAATCCTACTTTGACATATGAGGGTTGCCATGTGGCAGCACCGCAGAAGGAATCGTTCCCCTCCGCTTCCCTGGCTAAAAAATCGAATGAGACCCCAAAGACTCCTTTTACCACCATCTCTAGGGATAAGAACCACCGTAAGTCCCAGAAGAGTGGTCACAAGATCACTAAGTCACGCAAAGCCTAATCCTACAAACCCCATGTTTTTTTGGATATGAGAGGATTGAATAGTCCGGATAGACGTAGAGCAATAAGATCTTGGATCAATGAACACCGTCCACTTTTTAAAGCTTTTTTTGAAACCCATATCCGAGAGCCTAACTGGATGAGAATTAAAGGATCCTTACCAAGGGGTTCATCTTTCCTCTTCAACCACCACTCGGACCCTTCGGGTAGGATCTGTGTTGTCAGGGATCCGAGCATTTTGGTTATTGTGTACCACCAATCTCCCCAAATGCTCACTTGCGGTTTCTATCTCCCTCAGCATTCCCTCAGCTTCACGATTTCCTTTGTGTGTGCTTACAACACTATTGCTGACCGCCGACCTTTTTGGGATGATCTCCGCTATCTATCTAGCTATGACCCCCTATCTAACCTACCTTGGACAGCCCTGGGTGACTTTAATCAGACGTTATATTTAGCAGATCACTCATCTTACCCCGCTGTTATCCCCTCATCCGCTGGTATGGATGGTCTTGCCTTGTGATGTGGTTAATCTCAAGTAATAATTTACCTAGATTAACGCTTCCGCAAGAATACGGATCGTATAGTACCAGGGTTGAACACGAGGAATCGATGCAATTCTAAAGCTAGTAAACGAATGAATAAGACATGTAAAATCAATAAGTGGTGGGAATGCGAATAAAGATAAACTAAATAACTAACTCTCGGATTAAACTCAATGAACTAAACACCAAAGGTTTCAAGTGATGCACAATGATGCAACGAAGTTCTAACAAGATCATGGTTATAGATATCGTTACGTATTCGGGGAATTCAAGCTCTTTTCTAGGGAATGACTCTCCCGATGTCTAAACCCACTATCTAGCATGCGTACTACCAATCTCCCAATTGTGTAATCTCACCTACTAGATGCATTAAGATCGCTATCCTAATTCCTAAGTTCAATCAACCGACCGACCAAAGTTCTAAATCAATTGAGACTTCGTATCATGGCTACATTCCAAAATCCAATTCATCTCCCAATGCAAGTAGATTTTTATAAACATTCATTCAAGTGGCCAACAAGAACAAAATCATTACGAACAACCAATCAATCCAAAAAGAACAAATATTATAACCAAGCATTAATAACAAAACTTCATTACATATCGGCAAAGCTCTCTAACCCATGGCTGTGGACTTACTCGGACATGAACTCAGCAAAAGAAACACGAAAGATAACTATATTCGACATGGATAAAGAATGAGATCCCTCCCTATTCTATTACCGACATCTTCAATAGCTCCACCACGCTTCGGCTTCCTCGCTCCGTCCTTCGCCCTTGTGTGTGCGTTCTACTCTCCTTCTCTCTCTGTCTCTGTGTGTGCTCTATTGTCTCTTTTTGTTTTTGTCTTAATTCGTCCCTCAAGCTCTCCCCTGGTTCGTTACAGCAGCCACCCCTCTTTTCTTGTCTTTTCTTGAGTTTCAATTACTTGATTAAGTTGGCAACGTTTCCATTACCTTCTCCAGCGAAATATCACTTATTCCTCTTCTCTAAAGGCGTTTTCCTTATTGTTTAAGTCCCCAAAAAACTCCCATTTATTTTAAGTCAAATTAACTTATTTGGAGTTACAGGTGACAGACGCGACCCGTGTGGGCAGGGTAAGTGACCCGCTCGGGTACGGCGCGGAAGATCGCGCAAGAACGCGATGGAAAAGAGGCAGCCCGCTCGGGCTGAGGGGCTGCCCCCTCGGGCTGACTTGCTGCCCGCTCGGGCTGAGGCCCCAGGCGTGGTATTTCTTGCCCGACTCGTTCACAATTCGCTGGACAAAATCGCCGTAACAAATGCCCGCTCGGGCTAGGGAATTACCCGCGCGGGTAGTGGCTATTCCTTGCCGATTCTCGTCCCGTTTGTCTTGTGATGATCCTCCATGTTTGTACTTTGTCTTGGCACGTCCTTTAGCTCCAAAATGACTGAAAAGAGATGATCATGATGCTTAATGCTTGGTGAAACGACTTGCAAAAAATTGGATAGGTCCCTTGCAAACGGCCCTTGGCTCTTTTGTTTTCCGTAGGCCTACGCTGAATTCCTACCCTTGGGACCCTTGAATCATTCTCCTTGTTTTATCCACCTCCCTGGTGCCCTGAGACAAATCCGTAAACCGTTTAAATTTTTTCACCATCTCACCCTCCTTCCAGGTTTTCTACGGGTTGTTCAAGATTATTAGAATCCCAACTCGGCTGCTCTCTGATCCGAGCCCAGGCCTTGCTGTGGAAGAAAAGGAGATGAGATTCAAGTGGAATACTCTTATATGTGCGGAGGAGAAGTTCTAAAGACAAAAATATCGGGTGAAATGGCTGAAGCTCGGAGACCGAAATACTAGTTCTTTCACAGGACCGCTAGCTTCAGGGCATCTCGCAACTCCATTCCCTTCCTCACTAGCAAATCCGGAGATTGTATTACCGATCAAGATCGACTCAAAGAGCATGCTGCGGCGTTCTACTCATCGCTTATGGGCGCTCCCAATAGCGGTATATCTCCTCTCTTTGTCTATCAGCTGAAGGATCTAATTCATTTTACTTGTTCTGCAGATTAGAAATATATCCTTTAAGCCTGTGTAACGGAAGAAGAGGTCAGGTCTGTTCTCTTTGCCATGCCTGACAACAAATATCCCGGGCCAGATGGTTATCCTAAGGAGTTCTACGTTATAGCATGGCCAATCATTGGCAAGGATTTTACTTCTGCGGTATTAGAGTTCTTCTCTTCTGGAAGACTTTAGAGGGAACTAAATTCAACGACTTTAACATTAATTCCGAAGTTTCCGGAAGTAGTGAGGTTAACAGACTTGCACCAATAAGCTATTGCAACCTCATATACAAGGTCATCTTGAAGATCCTTCCCAATAGACTGAAGCAGATTCTCCCCGATTGCATCTCGCCAAACCAATTTGCTTTCCAAAAAAGGCGGTTGCTGCTGGAGAACATTCTTCTTGCGTCAGAGTTAATCAAGAGCTACAACAAAACCAACTCACCCAGGATTGCTATGCTCAAAGTAGACCTCAAGAAGGCTTTTGATTCAGTTGAATGGGGCCTTGTTATGGATATCTTAAGCACAATTGAGGCTCTTCCTTGCTTTGTGAACTGGATCAGTGAATGTGTTACTACAACGAGCTTCGCTATCTCCGTTAATGGAGAACTATCAAACTGCTTCAAGGGCCGTAGGGGACTAAGACAAGGGGATCCCCTATCTCCATACTTATTCCTGTTGATCATGGAGGTCTTGTCGAAGCTTCTAGACCAAGCTGCCATTGCTGGAAACATTGGCCTACATCCGCAATGTTCCTCTCCTTTGGTTACTCACCTTTCCTTTGCTAATGATTTGCTATTATTTTCTGATGGTCTTCCCTCATCTCTGCAGGAAACCTTTCGAATCCTACAAGTGTTTCGCAAAGCTTCATGGTTGGAGATGAATGTTCATAAATAAGATTTATACATGGGGGGTGCTCCGAACATGATGCTCTCTTGGCTAGTTCTACTTTGGGTGTCAGAGTAGGCTCCTTCCCGGTCAAATATCTGGGCCTTCCACTATCTACCTGCAGATTAAGAAACCAAGACTATCTCCTCTGCTGGAAAGAATCAAATCAAAGTTGGCCTCTTGGACAACTAACTTTCTCTCTTATGTAGGGAGAATACAACTGGTTGCCTATGTCATCTATGGGCAAGTTCTTTTCTGGTCTCAATCCTTCCTATTTCCGCAACGTATCCTCAAGCAAATAGACAGTCTCTGCGCTTCCTTTCTCTAGAGTAACAAATTTGAAACTACCAAGTCATCTAGGGTATCATGGCACTCTCTGAGACACAGATACCTTCGGATGATCGCGGTTCAGATGTGTTCTCATGGCGGCGTAATCCAAACTCCTTTGATACATCCTTCGATCATCTCATTTTCATACGTATTTCTTGCACGATTTTAGAGATGTTTACAATATAGATGCGATGCTTTACGTATGATTCTGTATCCATTTTACTTGTTTTCGTGTTTTCATGTTCTTTCAGGTTTTAATGCGTATTCGGTTCATTTTGGAGCTAAAGGACATACACAAGACAAAGTACCAACATCGAGGATCATCACGAAACAAACGGGACGAGAATCGACGAAGAACAAGCTCAGCCCGCGCGGGGTACATCCTTGCCCGTGCGGGCATTTAGTTTGGCAATGCTACGGGCCACTGGTCCAGCAATTTGAGCACGAGTCGGGCAAGTACTACACACAGTCGGGGCATCAGCCCGAGCGGGCCACACCCCAGCCCGACCGGGGCACGCATTAGCTCGACCGGGGCACTCCCTATCTTGAGCGGGCCACCTTGTTTTCCATCCCGATCATGCGTGATCATGCACGCCGCATCCGAGCAGGTCACACACTAAGCCCGCGCGGGTCGCGTTCGTCACCTGCAATTTACAGATAAGTTAATTTGTCTTAAAACGAAAAGGAACTTGTTGGTTACTTATACAATAAGGAAAACAAATTTAGAGAAGAGGAATAAGTAATATTTTTCTGGAGAAAATAATGGAAATGTTTCCCAACTTAATCAAGAATGGAACACTCATGAAAAGGTAAAATCGGTGGCTGCTACAACAATAGGAAAATAACAAACAGTCAGATGAAAAAGGGGAGAGAAAAGGAAAGAAAAGAAGAAGGAAAAGGAAGAACAGGAGCTAGGGGTCAAAGGGAGCTTCAATTAGAGAGTTAGTTTTGAGTTCTTGATCCAGGAGAGAGAGTAGAGAGAAGAAGGAGATTCTTGCAAAGGAGACATACAGGGAGCATTGGAGATCAACTCAGGACTTCGGTTTCGTTTGGTTTTCATGTTCCTTAGACTTTCTATTTCAATTATGTTTGTTTACGCACACATAAGCAAGTAGTTTGTTTTGTTCTAGGAGAAGGGATTAGCCCATGGCTATCCCGGAACCACTTTAATTTATCTTTGGATGCATCTTCCCCTTTTCGTTTATCTATTCTTTATTTGAGAGCTTGAATGAATTGTATTTATGAAGGCCAAGTGGATGCATGTGTTAGGGATTAGGAGAAGGACTGAAAGGAGAATTCTAGTCCTAGAAGATCAGGTTTAGAACAACCGAGGTTAGGCCACGAGAGTAGGGTAGCAGCGGTTAAGGGTAAAACGGATGAATCACAGATCTTATGGGTTCAGTTCAAGGTGTCGGCCACGAAAGTAGGGGATAACTTGACTAGATCACGTGTCTATGCCTTGAGAGAGGGTAGATATCATATTAGGATCGTCTGCCTTAGATAACTTGAATGGGATTGCATGATAAATAGGTTGATTGTTGGTTTCGGTAGTCTTGTGGTGAAACCGGATTCCTGGAACTTTTGTCTCATTGTTAGGAAATCGTTTGTTTATTTGTCTTTAGTATTTCATTCCCAAATTCCATACTCGTTCGTTGCAAGTTTGATTCATAGTTTGAGTTTAGGTTGTGTTGCGTAGTTCCTGTGGGATCGACACCTAAAGTACTACACACGTGCCGTGCACTTGCGGGTAGTTTAGGTTAAATATTTGTTTAACTTTGATAATGCATCAAGTTTTTGGCGCCGTTGCCGGGGTCTTTTGTCAACATGTCTTAGATTCGAGCCTAGAGTCTTTCTTGTTTGTTTTTGTTTTGCATCAAGTTTTTGGCGCTGTTGCCGGGGACTATTGTCAACACGTCTTAGATTCGAGCCTAGAGCCTTTCTTGTATTGTTTTTGTTTTTTTTATTTTCTTTCGTTCTTTCTACTTAAATCTTTTTTATTTGTCCTTCGCAGAGCCGTCAGATCAACGAGATATGGATAATCAGAACGGCTACGAACAGCTTCAATTACCTCTCGGTAATTTGGGGCACATGCAGCAACAACAACTCGCACCTCAACCGCGAGAACCACAGGCTCCTCCACCAAGTCGCCTTAGAGATTACGTGGTGCCGAACATGAACAATGTGCAAAAAACTATAAGGATGCCTGCTGTTGCAAGGGAACAATTTGAGATTAAGCCAGCGATGATCAACATGCTTTATCAGAAGCAATTCATGGCTGGAAATCACGAGGATCCCGATCAGCACCTCAGAGACTTCCTTGAGCTTTCCGGTACATTCAAGATACACGGAGTCTCGGAGGATGCAATCTTACTACGTCTCTTCCCCTTCTCTATTGGGGGACGAGCAAAAACATGGCTGCAATCGCTCCCCGCTGGATCTATCACTACTTGGGATTAGCTCTGTACATTGTTCTTATCACGCTTCTTTCCTCCGAGCAAGACGATTCAGATGGGGGGGAATCATAACGTTTAGATGCAGAGATTGAGAAACTTTGTTTGAGGCGTGGGGGCAGATTTAAGGATCTTCTACAGATGTGTCCACACCATGTTCTCCAGCAGTGGTATGTTATTCTAACCTTTTACAACAGAATTTCAGATGAGCACCGAACGACGTTGGATAACGCTGCTAGAGGATCATTGATGGATCTGAGCGTTGAGGAGGCATACGAGCCAATCGATAACCTCGCCATGAACCACACTATTTGGTCAACACCGAGAGGTATGCCTAACAGGACTCGTCGCCTATATGAGCCGAATCAGGGCAGAGCGACGGGTAATGCAACAAACGCCATGTACTGTGTGAATTGCGGAGATACAGAACACGTGGCTTATCAAGGAACGCAGCAAGGGAATGTGGAATAGATGAATTATGCCCAGCAGCAAGGAAACACGCATTTCGAAAATACCTACAATCCGAATTGGAGGAATCACCCGAACTTGTCATACCGAACGACTCAACCGACGAAGTATTCGGGATTTCAGCAACCATAGCAGCCATACCAGCAAAATAACCAGAAATTTCAGCATGCTCAGCAAGTTCCGCAAGCTCCTCAACCTCCTTGATAACTTCTATTTTGTTCTAGTATTTTCATCTATTTTCATAGTTAGTTTCATCATTCATTTGGATTTTACCAAGCATTAAACATCATGATCATCTCGTTTTCAGTCATTTTGGAGCTAAAGCACATGCACAAGACAAAGTACCAACATCGAGGATCATCACGGGATAAACGGGACGAGAATCGGCAAGGGATAGCCATTACCCGCGCGGGTAACTCCCTAGCCCGAGCGGGCATTTGTTACGGTGATTTTGTCCAGCAAATTGACCACGAGTTAGACAAGAATTACCACGCCCTGAGCCTCAGCCCGAGCAGGGAGTAGCTCAGCCCGAGCGGGCTGCCTCTCCTTCCATCGTGTTCTTGCGCGATCTTTCGCGCCGCACCCGAGCGGGTCTTTTACCCAGCCCCCGCGGGTCGCGTCTGTCACCTGCAACTCCAAATAAGTTAATTTGTCTTAAAACAAATGGGAGTTTGTTGGGGACTTATACAATAAGGGAAACGACTTTAGAGAAGAGGAATAAGTGATATTTTGCTGGAAAAAGTAATGCAAACGTAGCCCTACTTAATCAAGAATGGAAAACTCAAAAAAAGGAAAGAGAGGGGTGGCTGCTGATGGAAAGAAAAGGGGGGAAATCTTCACGATGGATTCGGCAGAAAACAAAGAGAGAAAATAGAGCACACACACACAGAGAGAGAGAGAGAGAGAGAGAAGGAAGAGAACGCACACACGAGGGCAAGGACGGAGCGACGAAGCCGGAGCGCAGAGGAGCTGTTGAAGACGTCGGTAATAGAATAGGGAGGAATCTCATTCGTTATCCATGTTGAATATAGTTATCTTTTGTGTTTTGTTTTCTAAGTTCATGTCCGAGTAGGTCCATAGCCATAGGTTAGAGAGGTTTGTCGATATGTAACGAAGTCTTGTTCTTAATGCTTGGTGATTTTTAATGCTTTCGTTCTTGAACGCCACTTGAATGAATGATTTTGGTATTTGATAGTTTTGATATTGATTGGTTGTTTTTAATGCTTTTGTTCTTGTACGCCACTCGATGAATGATCATAGAAGTTTAATGAATCTACGCCAGGGGATTAGACTTTGGAACTTAACCATGATTTAGGATTTAATCGGTTTAGAATCTACGCCAGGTCGATCGATTGAATTTAGGGATTAGGATAGCAATCTTAATGCATTTAGTGGGTGAGATTACGCAATCGGAAGATTGGTAGTACACACACTAGGTAGTGGACAAGTCTACGCCAGTCAGTTCCTATATTAGAGCTTGAATTCCCTGAACTCGTGATAATATCTGAGACCATGATCTTGTTAGAACTTCGTTGCATCATCGTGCATCTCTCGAAATCTGTGGTGTTTAGTTCATTGAGTTTAATCCAATAGTTAGTTAGTTAGTTAGTTTATCATTATTCGTGATGTGGTTAATCTCAAGTAATAATTACCTAGACTAACGCTTCCGCAAGAATACGGATCGTATAGTACCAGGGTCGAACACGAGGAATCGATGCAACTCTAAAGCTAGTAAACTAAAGAATAGGACGTGTAAAATTCAATAAGTGGTGGGAATGCGAATAAAGATAAACTAACTAACTAACTAACTATCGGATTA
>CM071863.1:42676275-42716759 GCA_036759665.1 Gynandropsis gynandra
CTAACTAACTAACGGATTAAACTCAATAGACTAGACACCACAGGTTTCGAGAGATGCACGATAATATAACGAAGTTCTAACAAGATCATGGTTATAGATATCGTTACGTATTCGGGAAATTCAAGCTCTTTTCTAGGGAATGACTCTCCCGATGCCTATACCCACTATCTAGCATGCGTATACCAATCTCCCAATTGTGTATCTCACCTACTAGACGTATTAAGATCGCTATCCTAATTCCTAAGTTCAATCAACCGACTGGCCAAGGTTCTAAATCAATTGAGACTTCATATCATGGCTACGTTCCAAAATCCAACTCATCTCCCAATGCAATTAGATTTTTATAATCATTCATTCAAGCTACCAACAAGAATAAAAGCATTACGAACAGCCAATCAATCCGAAACGAACAAATATTATAACCAAGCATTAAGAACAAAACTTCATTACATATCGGCAAAGCTCTCTAACCCATGGCTATGGACCTACTCGGACATCAACTCAGCAAAAGAAACGCAAAAGATAACTATATTCAACATGGATAAAGAATGAAATCCCTCCCTATTCTATTACCGATGTCTTCAAAAGCTCCTCCGTGCTCCGGCTTCGTCGCTCCGTCCTCCGCCCTTGTGTGTGCGTGCTGCCCTCCTTCTACTCTCTGTGTGCTGTTTTCTCTCTTCAATTCTCTCCGTCTCTTGCTGCTGAAGCTCTCCCCTTTTAGCCCTCTTTCTCCTCTTGCTTTTCTCTATGAAGCTCTCCCCTTTTAGCCCTCTTTCTCCTCTTGCCTTTTCTCTAATATTCCTTCTTTGGCCGTCCTCTTTTCTTCCTCTCTAGAGGGTGGAATTTCCTTTTTCTTATAGCCACTGCAGTTTTCCTTTTCCGAGTTTTTCCATCTCTTGTTTTTCCATTTATGTGTAATTGTCAACGTTTCCCCTTTATTTTCCAGTCATGTATCTCCTCTTCCTCTTCTCTAACCATATTTTCATTTGGTTTAAGTAGCCAACACGTTCCTTTTCTTGTTTTGCTAAATTTCCTTTTTCGCTAGTTTCCATTTTCTCGGTAGGTGGCAATCTTTCCATTTTTGTGTAGGAGGTTGGAAGTTTACATTTTGTTCCAGCAACTTGCTTCTATTTTATATAAAACATGTTTTCTTTTCATGTTCCAACCGTGCTCTTCTTCTTTTTGTTCTAGGAACCGAAATATTCCATTTTTGCTCCAACCACCGAAAGTTTCCATTTTTATAAGCGGCCATTGTTTCCATTTTTTTGTAAGCGGCCATTACTTCCTTTTTTCTTCTCTTGCTTATGATTATTTGGATGCTGACCGTGCATAGCTGATAGGAGAGTGGTATTGCTTAGTTTTGCTTCATTTACTCGTGTTTGTATCCCGATATGTCATTTCCTGAAATAACACGAGAGAACGCTAAAAGAGGACTAAATAATGCTTTAATGCTTGGTAAAGTTCAAATGAATGATGAAACTAAATATAAAACGAGACTAAAATACTATAACAAAATAGACGTTATCAATTCGCATTCCCATCACTTATTGATTTTAAACATCCTATTCTTTAGTTTACTAGCTTTAGAGTTGCATCGATTCCTCCTGTTCGACCCTGGTACTATACGATCCCTATTCTTGCGGAAGCGTTAGTCTAGGTAATTATAACTTGAGATTAACCACATCATGTTTTTGGCGCCGTTTCCGGGGAATTGATTATAGCTTTAGAGTTAAGATACTTTTGGATTAGGATATAGTCCTTTCCGGAGTCTTATTCGTTTTTTGTATTTTGTTTTATTTTTTATTATTATTATTATTATTATTATTATTATTATTATTATTATTATTATTATTATTATTATTATTATTTTCTTTCTTTTTGAGTCAACGTTTTTTACCTCTCGAAGCTTAATCGAATTTTGTGTTCTATATTTTGCGAGGTAACATGAACAAGGTCCACTCTTTGTATGCCGATATAACTGAAGTAAAAGATCAACTTTCCGAAATTTATCATATGTTGTCTAACTCATACCATCCGCATTACTCGGAGCAATCATGGGAACAAGAAGTTTGGGGGTATGAAGAAATGAACTACGAGAGTTACAATCAGTCTTTTGGGAATACATACAATCACGGATGGAGCGATCACCCAAACTTTCCGTATAGGAACTCCGATGGTATGCTGAATGCACAACATCTATTGGGGAACTTTCAGCCATGGATGCAGCCCCAAACTCAGAACTATCAGTCATATGCGCCTCAGCCACAGCCAAACCAACACGAAGCAGCCCCTGAGGTTACCACGATGTTCGCCCGCTTCCTTGAAGTACTAGAAAATCAATAAAACTTGTTGATGGGAGTGAATGCGGAACAAGAAAGCGCCAATAAGCAGATGGATGGCTTCCTTAGACAATTGGACATGCAAGCTGCACAACTTGCACAAGGGGCATCACGATCACAAGAGGTTCTACCGGGAAGTTCAGAAACAAATCCTGGTGAGCATGTCAACGAAATTTGCCTAAGGAATGGTAAGACGGTGGATCAGCCTACTTCAATGTCTGAAAGGGGCGAAGCATATATCACAGTAGCGGAAACGGCTTTCAACAAGCTTAAGGAGAAGCTCGAGGAGGAAGAGGAGCCAAAGTACGTAAAACCAGATCCAAGGCCACCTCCATTGCCATTCCCACAACGTTAACGCATGAAGATGGTGGATCAGTGAAATCCCTCGATATTTGAAAAAGGAGAAGAATCTAACATGACAGCGAATAAGGCTATGGAAATTGATAAGCATAAGAAGAAACCCGAGATGGAAGTAGATTTTAGCTTAATTGACACACTTGAGCTGCCGTGCGTTATCGATTTCGTGTTCCCCGACGGCATCTTTGAGAATTTAGCCGAGGAAGTTTGTGAGGAATTTCAGAATACGGGTTCCTAGATATGAATCTCATAGCAGCTGGAGAAGGATTATACAAGGTACCAAACGAGCTGCTTGACAACAAAAAGAAGAAGGAACCCCCAACCGGGACTTCCGCACAACCCGAGCTAAATGCGGTGCAAATCAGTACATAAACAACCCCGAGATGCCGAGAAGCTACACCAAACGTCCATCACACAATTGGAGCATTGACAAGGCACCCAAGGTGAAGATGAAGCCTTCACCACAAAGGCTCACGCACCAAAAATCTCTGGAGATGCTGAAGGAAACAAGCGACGAATGCCTAACCGGTTTCATGGATTACACAACCGGACTTATGGACAACTCGACCAGAATTTTTGGACAGCACGATCTAGCCCCACTCTTAGAGAATATCATGACCAATCTTAGGGAAGACATGACTGATCGTGCAAGGAACTCAACTGATCTGCTTGCTACGCCCTATCGAGCACACTATGCACGCGAGATGCTACGCACACCATGACGTCGAGGACGTCCACCTGATGAGTAACATCGTGGTCAGGCTCGTGACCTTAAACAAGCGCTTCTCGGGAGGCAACCCGAGCCCCATATCCTTTAGTTATTTCGTTTTAGTTTTTTTTTTAAATTTGACTCTTATTCATTTCAGAAGCATGCTCCTTACTAACAATCCCGATGTATCGTACAGTCTCCTTTGGATTGTGTGACTTTTATTACAGGTTTTTCACTTTGAAATCATCCACAACATAAGGAAAGACGCGTACGCCCAGCTGCATCAACTCGGGACAACAAGCACGCATCAGGTTCACACGTTCCTATTTATCATATTTTTCCTTGATTTTTTTCATGTTACTCCTTCTCTTAGGTTTTGAACACGGGGACGGTGTTCCGTTCAAGTCTGGGGGGTATTCTTCAAATGTCATGATTGAGATTAGTATTTATATGTTGAGTTATTTGTTTTGTTTTTTTAGGATTAGACGGACAGATATCTAGTACGAAAATTTTCGAACTTTAGTCACCTTGTGCAACTTTTTCGAATCGGGAACAAAAGTCTAGGTTTGCTGAAACACACCTTTAGATATCGATTAGTTAGTGGTCGTGCATGAATCCATAGCCAATAGTTGTATTCCTTCCCTTAGGCTTCAATCCCAAGCACTTATATCTCCGAGTGCTTTCATTCCTTGTTTTGTTTCGATCATTATATTTCCACGCACTTACACTCCGCAGTCAATAGACTAAGTTCTTTAACTTTTTTAGCCCTACATTGAAATGAGTGCATCGATATTTATGGTTCGGGTCTAAGTGGTGGTTCGAGGTGGTTTTTCTATGTCCTAAGGGTTAGAGTCAATGCGTATTCACACTAGTTAATCAAAAAGAAAAAAAAAGAAAAAATCAACAAAAACGCAACCTCTTCACTCTGCTAAGGTTACAAGACCTTATGAGTGTGCCAATTGGCAACCTCGGTCTAAGTAGAAGGCTGTCCTCTTCAACTTCGACGTCCTAGAAACCGAGAGCGAATTTTCAAATAAAAAAATGTGTGGAAACCGAAAAAAAAGAAGAAGAAAAAGAGAACCGAAAAAGAAGAAAAATAATTGTCTTAAGAATGGTATCGAACTGTTTGTGCATTAGAATAGGTATGGAGATTTCTCGGATGTTGTCTAGGGGTTAGTGAAATAAACTCAAGATATGTGTAGGATTGCACGGTTAGTGGCTTTCGGTAGATAGAGGTCTAAATTCGGTGCGCTTAGATCTATGTTCATGTGACGCATTGTTGCGTAGGGTGGCTGGCTTTTCAAGTTGATTGTGCTAGTTTTCGGTTGTTGTCTAACTCCTCTCCTGCTTCTTTCTAGTCTTGCTCGAGGATGAGCAAAGGTTCAAGTCTGGGGAGTTTGATAACGTTTATTTTGTTCTAGTATTTTGATCTATTTTCATAGTTAGTTTCATCATTCATTTGGATTTTACCAAGCATTAAGCATCATGATCATCTCGTTTTCAATCATTTTGGAGCTAAAGGACGTGCACGAGACAAAGTACCAACATTGAGGATCATCACGGGACAAGCAGGACGAGAATCAGCAAGGAATAGCCACTACCCGTGCGGGTAACTCCCTAGCCCGACCGAGCATTTGATACGGTGATTTTGTCTAGAAAATTGAGCACGAGTCGGGCAAGAATTACCACGCTCGGGGCCTCAGCCCGAGCGGGCAGCAGCTCAGCCCGAGCGGGCTGCCTCTTCTTCCATCGCGTTCTTGCACGATCTTTCGCGCCGCACCAGAACGGGTCACTTACCCAGCTCGCACGGGTTGCGTCCGTCATCTGCAACTCCAAATAAGTTAATTTTTCTTAAAACAAATGGGAGTTCGTTGGGGACTTATACAATAAGGAAAACGACTTTAGAGAAGAGGAATAAGTGATATTTCGCTGGAAAAAGTAATGGAAACGTGGCCCAATTTAATCAAGAATGGAAAACTCAAGAAAAGGAAAGAGAGGGGTGGCTGCTGAAGGAAAGAAAAGGGGGGAGAGCTTCATGACGGATTCGGACAAAAACAAGGAGAGAAAATCGAGCATACAGAGAGAAAGAGAAATAGGAGAACACACACACTAGGGCAAGGACGGAGCGACGAAGCCAGAGCGCGGAGGAGCTGTTGAAGACGTCGGTAATAGAATAGGGAGGAATCTCATTCGTTATCCATGTTGAATATAGTTATCTTTTGTGTTTCGTTTTCTAAGTTCATGTTCGAGTAGGTCCATAGCCATAGGTTAGAGAGCTTTGTCGATATGTAACGAAGTCTTGTTCTTAATGCTTGGTGATTCTTAATGGTTTCGTTCTTGAACGTCACTTGAATGAATGATTTTGGTATTTGATCGTTTTCAGATTGATTGGTTGTTTTTAATGCTTTCGTTCTTGTACGCCACTCGAATGAATGATCATAGAAGTTTAATGAATCTACGCCAGGGGATTAGACTTTGGAACTTAACCATGATTTAGGTTGCATCATCGTGCATCTCTCGAAACCTGTGGTGTTTAGTTCATTAAGTTTAATCAAATAGTTAGTTAGTTAGTTTATCTTTATTCGCATTCCCATAACTTATTGATTTTAAACATCCTATTCTTTAGTTTACTAGCTTTAGAGTTGCATCGATTCCTCGTGTTCGACCCTGGTACTATACGATCCCTATTCTTGCGGAAGCGTTAGTCTAGGTAATTATTACTTGAGATTAACCACATCACTCCTCAAGCCTCTTCGTCAAACCTTGAGGCGGTAATGCTCGAATTTATCAAGGAGTAGAGGTAGCAACATTCAACTCAAACCAAATTCAATGCGGATGTGGGGACAACGATCAACGAGCTCAAAACTCAGATGGAATCCTTGAGCAACCATGTGAAGAGCTTGGAAGGAGTCGAACCAGATTTGGACGAACCATACGTTGCTCCACCGGCATACAAACCTCCTATATCGTTTCCTCAACGGTTGGTGAGCAATATGAACTAAGAGAGAGTGGGCAGATTTGTAGAGGGGTTCAAGAAGCTGTACATCAACATCCCATTCGTGGAAGCCCTCCAAAAGATGCCTAATCATGCCAAACTCATCGAAGAGGTTCTCTCCAAAGAGAAGCATACCGAAGAAAACATGATGGTAGCACTCACCGAGGAGTGCAGCGCTATCATTCAAAACAAGCTGCCACCAAAGTTGAAGGACCCCATAAGCTTCTCCATTCCATGCACAATAGGTAATATTGATATTGATAATGCTTTGTGTGATTTAGGAGCAAGTGTGAGCATCATGCCACACTCAGTTTTCAAGCGGGTGGACTTCGAGAATCTCAAACCTACAAAGATGTCTCTACGCCTCGCGGATCGTTCGGTAAGATATCCGGTGGGAATTGTTGAAAACGTCCCCACCATGGTAGGTAAGCTTTGCATTCCCACTGATTTTGTTGTACTCGAAATAAAGGAAGATGCTCGGATACCTATTATTCTTGGTAGACCGTTCCTAGCTACTGAAGGTGTCGTGATAGACGTACAACAAAGAAAACTTTCTTTACGTGTCGGAGATGAGACGATCGAATTCAACCTGTCCAGCCCCATGAACGAACCCTCATTCAAGGAGTCTTGCTTTACAGTCGAGTCGCTGGACGAGTTAGCAAAAGACACGCATGATCAAGTAAGTGTTTCTGATCCACTTACACAATATCTAACACGAGTTTGCGATAATGCAGGATTTATGGACGAAGGAGCTGAGATGTACAAGAAATTCATGAGTGCTATTGCAGCACTAGGAGACACCCCATGTGAGGTGATACCACACGAAATCCATGCTGGTTTCGCAGCGGAGAAAATGTCCAAACTTGAGCCCGAGCTACCGCCGTCTTCTTTTCGATATGAGTCTGTTGAATGCGATAAAAGATATCATGCTGTTATGAATGCTAACATGAGTACAGATGAGATCAGAAACAACCCACACGCGTCAGGAAGCGTAGAAGAATCAACTCTTTAATATACGGAAGACAGCCACGAACCTTCCACCGAAACTCAGAGGAGGCTGCACCCACACTTGCAAGAGGTAATGAAAAAAGACGTCATAAAACGTTTTGATGCAGATACCTTTTATCCAACCTTGGGCAGCGAACGAGTGAATCCCGTGCATGACGTGCCAAAGAAAGAAGCAGAGACTAAGGAATGGCACGAAAAAAGGCTCCTACCTCATGACTTCCAACTAGGTGACTTAGTCCTACTTTTCAATTCTCATCCTATGCTTTTCTCGGGCACAGTACCATCCCGTTGGTTTGGTCCTTTTCAGGTACGAAAAGTCTTCGCACATGGGGAAGTGGAACTATGGAGCGATTCGAGTGGCACATTCAAAGCTAATGGACAGCGGCTAAAGCTCTACCAAGCCGCTTAACCGATCAAAAGTGGCAACCCCATTTCCCTCTCTGATCCACCCATCGCGCACACATGAGGAATGAAGACGTCAAAGCTTAAAGACGTTAAATAAGCGCTTTCTGGGAGGCAACCCAGCTGTTTGTTTTTTATTTTTCTTAATTTTTAGTTTAAGACTCGGTTAATCGTTTTCGTAAAAAAACACAAAAAAATACCAACCAAAACATGACTTCACTTTTCTTACCCTCCATCGGAGCTTCACGTCGAGGACGCCATTCAATTCAAGTCTGGGGGAACAACTCACGTTTGTCAGGTGATTTCGTTTCATTTTCTTTCATTTTCTCTTTGATTTTGTAGTTTTTAGTTTGTTTTTGCTTTCGTGAGTCAGAGTCGTCCCAGACACTAGTTCAGTGCCAGTTTTGAGATAAACCCTGAACCTAGGATGCTTAAGAAGTTGGCATTTTCCGTAAGATTTTGCATTTTTGAGCTAGATTTTTCCTAAGCGTTAGAGCTTATTAGTCAGCTGAAAAACAATAGGTCGTAATTCTTTGGAAATCCTAGTGTTGCTTGTGGGGGGTTTCGACGAGGTTGCTAGGCTAGTTTATCGTTTATTCTCTCTATCCAGATGGTCATACTTCGTGTAGACGGTACTATACTTCTTTTTTTATGAGAATTATTATATCATATGAGATCGAGCTTATTTTATAGATTAAGAGCGCACACTAACACTCCGCTGTCGATAGAAATAATGCCTAAAAGCATTATCTAAAATCGATATGAGTGCATCGACCTTAATACTCTTTCGATGGCTCGGGTCTAAGTGGTGGGTCGGAGATTATCTTTCTACGTCCTAAGGGCATGGCGCAATAAAACACCGCCTACTCCGCTGCACTCTTGAATGAGATGCATTAGTATACCATCATCGGTAGTCTGGGTCTAAGTAGAGGCTGGATCCCTTCAAATCCGACGTCCGAGAAGCCTAGTGTGTATGCAAAGAAAAAGAAAGAAAAGAGAAAAAAAAGAGGAACACAAAGAGAAGGCATAATAAGAAAATAAAAAAGAAAGAAAAAAAGAAAAAAGAAAAAAAAGAAGAAAGAATAAAGAAAGAAAGAAGCTCGAAAAAGATACAAGTATCCTCGATTGTTCTAGGTTTAGCATTTGTCTGAAGTCTTGTTTGGTGGAGAGAGTTACGGTGGCTTGTTTAGTTTTCCTTTGATTTACTTTCTCTTGGGTAGCCTTGGTGAACCTTGGAATGAAGACTGAAAACTTAATTAGGCCGAATTTGCTCTCGACTTGCTACTTGATCGGTTAGGTTCGCTTTAGCGGTATTTCTAGGAGAAAGGGGAATTCTCGGATTTTGTATATCCCATGTGTTCCACGTTTACGTTTACTTAGGGACAAGCAAACATTCAAGTCTGGGGGATTTTGATCATCTCATTTTCATACGTATTTTTTGCACGATTTTAGAGATGTTTACGATATAGATGTGATGCTTTACGTATGATTCTGTATCCATTTTACTTGTTTTCGTGTTTTCATGTTCTTACAGGTTTTAATGCGTATTCGGTTCATTTTGGAGCGAAAGGACGTACACGAGACAAAGTACCAACATCGAGTATCATCACGGAACAAACGGGGCGAGAATCGACGAAGAACAAGCTCAGCCCGCGTGGGGTACACCCTTGCCCGCGTGGGCATTTAGTTCGGCAATGCTACCGGCCAGTGGTCCAGCAACTTGAGCACGAGTCAGGCAAGTACTACACACGGTCGGGACATCAGCCCGAGCGGGCCACACCCCATCCCGACCGCGGCACGCATCAGCCCGACCGAGGCACTCCCTAGCTCGAGCGGGTCACCTTGTTTTCCATCGCGATCATGCGCGCCACACCTGAGCGGGTCACACACTCAGCCCACGCGGGTCGCGTCCGTCACCTGCAACTTACAGATAAGTTAATTTGTCTTAAAACAAAAAGGAACTTGTTGGTTACTTATACAATAAGGAAAACAACTTTAGAGAAGAGGAATAAATAATATTTTTCTGGAGAAAGTAATGGAAATGTTGTCCAACTTAATTAAGAATGGAAAACTCATGAAAAGGTAAAATTGGTGGCTGCTGCAACAAAAAGAAAAGAACGAATGACCAGATGAAAAATGGGGGAGAAAAGGAAAGAAAAGAAGAAGGAAAAGGAAGAACATGAGCTAGGGGTCAAAGGGAGCTTCATTTAGAGAGTTAGTTTTGAGTTCTTGATCGAGGAGAGATAGTAGAGAGAAGAAGGAGATTCTTACGAAGGAGACATACAAGGAGCATTGGAGATCAACTCAAGACTTCGGTTTTGTTTGGTTTTCATGTTCCTTAGACTTTCTATTTTGAGTATGTTTGTTTACGGACACATAAGCGAGTAGTTTGTTTTGTTCTAGGAAAAGGGATTAGCCCATGGCTATCCAGAAACCACTTTGATTTATCTTTGAATGCATCTTCCCGTTTTCGTTTATCTATTCTTTATATGAGAGCTTGAATGACTTGTATTTATGAAGGCCAAGTAGATCCATGTGTTAGGGATTAGCAGAAGGACCGAAAGGAGAATTCTAGTCCTAGAAGATCAGGTTTAGAACAACCGAGGTTAGGCCATGAAATTAGGGTAACAGCGGTTGAGGGTAAAACGGATGAATCACAAATCTTATGGGTTTAGTTCAAGGTGTCAGCCACGAAAGTAGGGGATAACTTGACTAGATCACGTGTCTATGCCTTGAGAGAGGGTAGATATCATATGAGGATCATCTGCCTTAGATAACTTGACTGGGATTGCATGATAAATAGGTTGATTGTTGGTTTCGGTACTCTTGTGGTGAAACTAGATTCCTGGAACGTTTGTCTCATTGTTAGGAACTCGTTTGTTTATTTGACTTTAGTATTCCATTCCCAAATTCCATATTCGTTCGTTGCAAGTTTTGATTCATAGTTCGAGTTTAGGTTGTGTTGCATAGTCCCTGTGGGATAGACACCTAAAGTACTATACACGTGCCGTGCACTTGCGGGTAGTTTAGGTTAAATATTTGTTTAACTGCGCGTCATCCTTCTCAACAAAACTCACTATGCAAATGCTGAGACTTCCATTGCCCTTGGTCCCATGGTATAAATTGGTATGTTTCAAGCAAGCAACTCCTCGCTACAGCTTTATCCAATGGTTAGCTCTCCTCCACCGTCTTCCTACCCGAGATCGGCTCAAGGTGTGGGGCATTACAAATGATGACTCTTGCCTGCTCTGCGGTTCGAAGGCCGAATCCCACGAACACATCTTCTTTGGCTGCGAGTTTAGTGCTGAGCTATGGCTTAGTTTTGCCTCCATTTGCTTCTCTGACCCACCACCTTCTCTCCACATATCCCACATGTGGTTTGCGCAAGCCAACGGACCTCCTCAGCTGGTGGTTCTCCTGAAGATCATCATGCAGGTTTGTGTTACTCCTTATGGGGTGAACGTAACGCCAGACTGCATAGTATCTGTAGTACTTCCATGAACTCCCTTCGCGAAATGGTTGATCGCAGAATTAGGGACTCTATCCTTTCTCTACAAGACCTGACACCAAATCAGGAAAACTCTCTTCTTCTCCTCTAGCATAGCCACCGAAGCTGATTCTTAATGAGCGAATCCCGACCTTTTTGTATATGCTTTTAATGGTGATCCCAAACATGGGGTTTGTATCTCCTTTTGTAATAGGTGCTTCATTAACAACTTATTGTAACTTATTTATATAATATATAATACACATGTTTAACAAAAAAACCCTTTTTGCTCAAATTCTTTTTTAAATCGAGGCTTCAACCCCTTCCAATTTTCTGATGAAGCCTTTTATTCTTCCTGCCTTTTCGAATGTTCCTCCATCTCCTTATCTTTTCTAAGGTTTGGTTGCTCTATGTAGGTTTGAGGAAGTGGAAGGAAACTGCTTTGTGAGATCGATAGATATAAGGGTGACTAAGCAACGATGAGGCGTGGCTGTTGGACGATGGAAAACAAGAAAATTTGGGTTTCTTAGGAGAATCTGATTTCTATGCCACGTTATTTGGATTCCACGACTGCGACGATGTATAGCAGTGGTGGAGGTGCCTCTCTGATTCTATTCCTCTTTGATCGGGATCTATTATAGAATCCTAGCATTCGCCTGAATGGGTGTTAAGGTGATATTCGTCGGATCGTATTCTATCCCTAAAATTGTCAATAAACATTGTTTTTTTCCTAATATGTGTTTTCCCCTCTCTCTCTCTCTCTCCACACTGTTTTCATCGTTTTTAGTTGCAAAGATAAAGAAGATGATATTGAATCATCAACACAGGGAGGAAAAAACCTAGTGCTAGAGCTGATACTGAGTATTTTACACCAAAGACTCCAGTTCCTAAAAAATGGTGTGGGTCAGATTTCTAATTTGGGGTGTGTCCAATGCCATGATTGCTTCAACTCTGAATTAGGTGACAAATCTTAACTTGCTTTCCAGATCTAAATTTTGGGAGCAATCTGTTGTTGGCTTGGATGCAATTCTCACCGTGTCATATATTTTTCCATATTATTTTGATAGATAGTGTCATATATTTTTGGAAAAACAGTTTATTCCCTTCGAAAATACTGATTTAGTCATATTCCCTTCTTGATTTTGACCCTCATCTAATTCCCCCTTGGATTTTTAGTTTTCATCCGATTTCAACTCAATTTTCAAAAATCTGTCTAAAATCCCCTCCATTATTTATCCGTTTACCAACACGATTTTGACCCAATTTTGACCAGAATCCAACCCAATTTTGGCTCAATTTTAACCCGCATTTGTACTTAATTTTTACCCCAATTTTTTTCTTGATTTTAGCCCGAATTTTAACATTAAATAAAGTTAATTATTCAATTTAATCAATGTACTTATTTAATTAATTTTGAGTAAAATTGAGTACGGTTTTTTACTTGAAATCAATTAAACGGTCTGATTAACTCGGTTTAATCCAATTTTGATACAATTAACAAAAACGTATTTATTTTTTTCGAAATTAATTAAATCGAATAAGTAACTTGATTTTGATGAAATTATCTAAAAATTAACATTTATTGTTTATGTGTGTAGTAAATTTACATTTAACATTTAATAAACTTGGGTCAAAATTGAGTCAAATTCGGGTCAAAATTAAAGTATAATTTTAGTCAATATTGGGTCAAAGTGGATCAAAATTTTGTTGAATTCGGGTCAAAATTGAGACAAAATCGGGTGGGCTAACAGATAATTAATGGATAAATAACAGAGGGGGTTTTAGGTGAAAACTAAAATTCGAGAGGAGAATGAGATGATGGTCAAAATCAATGGAAAATATGACAAAAGCAGTATTTTCGATGGGGAATATGTTGTTTTTTCAATATTTTTTCATATCAATTTGGTAGATATTTGAATATGAAGCTGTATTTGTGTCAGCGATTCATTAGGCATCGTTGGTAAGGCATAAGAGATTGGATTGATGCTATATGTTTTGTTAAAAAATGGGCGATGATTTTGTGCTTAGTTATGCATTTGAAGTTTCGATTCTCCTCTCGTTTGAGTCGTGGAAGATGATAGATGATAAATGATAGTTTTTGTGTTTGTACTCTGCAGTGGCGGCTTCGTGAAGAAGAAGGCAGATGCGTTATTGAACATGAGAGGAAAAAGTTTAAAGACGGTTTCAGGTACTCGCGGGTACCCGACTTGTTGATCGGGTTTCCGAGCCTTAGATACCCGCATCATGGATTCGAGTTCGGTTAGAAAAATATTTATCCGTCTGGGTTCTGGTTCAAGGACCTAAAAAATCCGGGTAACCGACCTATGCCAACCTCTTAGGTTCCATTTCGTTTTTGGATACTTCGTACATTATCAGTCGTATGATTGCTCTTTTTTTCATGAATTGAGCTTTAATTTCAAATGTTTGATCTTTTTTTTTTCTTGTAAAAGTTATAATGTGGATTGTCGAATTTAAGTGAAAAGTGTTTTTTGTTTTTGGTCGTTAGATTTTGATCATATGTTTTTAATCTCGATCATTCGATTAGATTTTCCAAAATTTATTTACAAAGGATTTTTTGAATTTACACTATAGTTATTTTCATTATCTAGTACTATAATTTTAATACTAGTTTTGCATATACATTATAATGCAACAGCGTATAATTATCTATTAGCCAGATATAGTCCAACGGTATTTAAACTTTATCCTTGAGTTATTTATAATCTTTGCAAAAACACAAAACTATGGAAATCTTTGCATTTGAATCAAAGAAGTAATGTTGTAGTGTTATGTATTATAATGATAACTTGGAATAAAATAATTATTTTCTGCATTTGTATTTTTTATTACTTTGTCTTTGATAATATTGTTTCTTTGATAATTTGAAGTCAAATTCTATTACATAATCCAAGACTTTAATCATTTAATATTTCGTAATAACATTTTTGGTATTCCTATTTTTGGTTGCACCAAATGATTTGGTATTCTAAAAATATTTAATTGCATTTCAAAATTATGTATTATATAATTATAGAGTATTTAAACTCAATTATATCGTTAATTTCAATTACATTTGCATTTCCGAACAAGATTTGAAGCATTATATCATTAATTTCATGAACAAATTTGTTTGTTGGACATAGTGTAACACGATTCTCTAAAATTGTTTATATCATAATAATGGTTATTTAGATTTCTTATACGTGATTTGCAATATTTTAGATAGAAGAATTATATGTGATAATCAATACATTTTGTACAATATCAATTACACGTTGACCAACATTTAATTCTCATATTCATCCATTCTCTTATTTTATGACCTAATAAGAGAATTGCTTAAGTTTCTTATAAATTATATTTATTTGTCATTTTTATTAATTTCACATAAAAATTATTATAATAAAAAATAATTATAATTATTATTATTTATAAATATATATTTAAAATAAATACAAATTACAGGTGTATACAATTTAAGATTAAAATATTTAAAAAAATAGAAAAAATAAAAAGACATGTTTAAAATGAAATAAATATAAAAAAATTAAGTATATGTAACAATGTATTTAAAATAAATAAATTAATCATATATAATATTAAATTATATAATTTTAAGATTTTTTAATTTTTGAATATTTTAGATTTAAAATCCAAATTAAATCGGTGAAACTTTTAATAGGGGAATTTCAAAAATACTCATGTAGGGTTAAAGTGATTCAAAAATACCCTTCGATGAAAAAAAAGTTTCAATTTCAAATCTACCCTTAAAATATTGATAATCATATTACCCTTGTCGACAAATTTTCTCTCTCCTCCAGAGCACCTCGATTTCTCTCTCTACTGTGGCGCGAAAATAACTGTTCTCCCACACCACGACAGATTCGGCGAAAGTAGCTTGAAATCGACATCAGATTCGCTGCCAATAGGTTGAAATCGTTCATTGTCAACAAAGAAACTTGCAATTAAGAAGGTTCCGCAGAAAAACTGTTGCACTGGGTCACAGAGTCTTAGGGGTCCAAGGGTCGCAGGGGTAAAGGGGTCGCAAAGGGGTCAAAGGGTCGCAGGGTTTAGGATAGGGTCGCAGGGGTCCAAGGGTCGGAGAGGGTAAAAGGGTCCAGGGGTCCAAAAAGGGGCGCAGGGGTCCAACGGTCGTAGAGGTACAAGGGTCGCACGGGTCTAAGGGTCACAGAGCCTCATACGACCCTTGCGACCCATGTGGACATTGCGACCCTTCCAACCATTGCGACCCTTGCGATCCATTTGTTCATTTTGACCCTTACGACTATTGCGACCCTTCCGGCCATTGCGACCCATTTCGACCCTTCCGACCATTGCGACCCTTGCGACCCATTTGTCCATTTCGACCCTTTCGACTAGTCTTTTCAATGTCAGACTACTGCTTTTTCCAAGTGCTAGCTATGTTTTTTATATTACCAATGCCACATTCAAGACCATTGGGACACGTCTCTGTTACCCCTATATTAAAAGGTTCTTTAATGTGGTCAATACATGTACCTTGATCATTCTTTGTATTTAGTGTCTTTCTGGAATTTTATGAGTCTATTTATTTTTCATTAAATATGAGTTTATAAATAGAGGAGGAAAAGCCGAAAAGCTACAACAATTTTTAGCACCAAATCATCTCTTGTTTCGAGTCTTTCATTTTCTCAAAAGGGCGATTTCTAACATCTAACTCTAAATTCTCTGAAAAATCCTTGTTACCTTTGTGACCGTTTTGACCTTCGTCATGAAGGTCACATGGTCGACCCAGGGCATCGTGCTGTCTATTTGTTACTCAAGGTCTTGGTAATCGTCGGACTCGGTCTCTATGCAGATACACACAAGTACTTACAACGTGGATGAAGGACTTTCTGATGTATCTGCACTACATAAGGTCTTGGTAATCGGTGGACTCAGACATCAAGTTGTATCCGCGTTACCTAAGGTCACGGTTGGAGGTCAACTTTGAGAAGGCGGTGAGTCACACACTACTCTCCTTGCGGGGGAGGGCTCCGATGTGTCTCTAAATTCGGCAAATTTGACCTTTTTTCTTTCATTTTTTTTCTTGAACTTCTTTTTGCCTTTTTTTTTAACCGTTGTGACTTTTGAGACCTTATGTAAAGTTCTGTAACTTTTGTGACCTTTGTAACCTTTGAGACCTTATGTAGTTAATATTTAAACGTTGAAAATGTCTTATTTTGCATCTATTGTTCGTAAGATTATGACCCATCGACTCATGCGACCCAATATGACCCGTTATGTGACGCTCAATCGGATTAAATTAGAATCAGGTTTAAACGGGAATCCATCCGACACATTCGACCACATATGACCCTTGTACGACTCGTGCGACCACACATGACCCATGTACGACTCATGCGACCATATATGACCCTTGTACGACTCATGCTACCACATATGGCCCTTTTACGACTCATGCGACCCAATATGACCACATATGACCCATGGACGACTCATGCGACCACATATGACCCTTGTACGACTCATGCGACCAAATATGACCACATATGACCCTTGTACAACTTATGCGACGCAATATGCGGCTCATGAGACTTGTCGTTTTGCTGTCAGACTCCTGTCTTCCGACCCATGTGACCCTTCCTACCCATGTGACTTGTCGTTTTGCAGTCAGAATCCTTTCTTCCGACCCATGTGACTTGTTGTTTTGCTGTCAGACTCCTGTCTTCTGACCCATGTGACCCTTCCGACCCATGTGACCCTTCCGACCCATGTATATAAGTTAACGTCTACGTCTATTCTCTTAGTATGCGTATCTAACCCATATTTCTATGAAAGATATTTTTTACCTTTGTGACCTGTGCCGCAATCATCATTGTCGACACAGGGAATCGTGATGTCTATGTGTTACTCAAGGTCTTGGTCGGTGGACTCAGGCTCTATGCAGTCACTAACGAGTAGCGGGGGTGATTTAGGTGACGGTGTTGGGTCACTCTTCAAATGTATCTGGAAGACAAAGTACATGACAGGAGATGACTTAGGTGAGGGTGTTGGGTCACTCTTGGGTCACTCTCGGCTAATGAACCACCTCTCTAGTGAACCCATGCGACCCTCATTTGGCATTAATTAGTTTGACGTTGTAAATGTATTGTTTTGTTTGGTTTTTGGCATTTTATCATTATAAACCTGTAAATTCGTCGATTTCGCATACATGCGACTCATGCCACCCTCAATTTTGATTGTTTTTTTGACATTTTATCATTTTCACCAGAATTCCCGCCGAACTTTTCACCAAAATTTGAAAAAAAATTTTGAATACCGTCTGACGACGATTCGATGTCAGGGTCATGTCTTTTCGTATTCCAGTCGTTTCCTTTTTTCTAATAATGACACACTCTCTCTCTAACTCTCATCATCATCATCATCTTGCCGAAAATGCAACATTTCGTAGAAGCAGGGTCATCTTCTTCTAGTGAGAGGATTTTCACGGTACCTGTCACGCGTTCAAATCTTGCCGTAGATGTAGTGGTAAGTGAACTCATACCGATTTATTTAATTCATCAAATTTGGCCGTATATGCATTAGTTTGGCGTTATTGTCAATTTATTAGGTTATCGCAGACACTTCCGATAGAGTTTACGAGGTTGAATGGTCTTTGCGGTAGACAATGTAAGGTTGATCTGATAACCAATTACACAGATATTTGGGAGGTAGATCCAAGGCCCGTGAAACACGGTGGCGCTAGCATCACCAGGGGTTGGACAAAGTTTGTCAATATAATGGCTTTAACGTGGGTTGTACCCTCAAAGTCGAACTGGACACCGTTCTTGATGATGTGCCTTGTCTACTGCTTGCCCTTATAATCTTCATAGATTGAATTCTGTTGTATTTTGATTGCTTTGAACCTCATTTGAACAACAAAATTCATGTTTGTATTTGGTTGATTTTTTTACTATTATTCAATAGAATATATTATTGTTAGTATCGATGTTTTTGTGGATTTACTATTATTGTAATAAGGGTCGCAGAGGGTCCAAGAGTCGCAGGGGATAAAGGGTCGCAGACGTATAAGGGTCGAAGGGAAATAAGGGTCGAAGGGAGATAAGGGTCACAGAGGGTCCAAGGGTCGCAGAGGGTACAAGGGTCGCACGGTCCAAGGGTCTAAAAAATGTTTAAACGTTGATTCAACTTGTTCTTTTTTTAACAGTTTATTTGTAACATAATTTGGGAATGGATAATTCAACTTTGTACATTGTAATTTTTTAAAAATTATTCATATTATTTGTAAATAATAAAGCGTAAAGGGTCGCAGGGGTCCATCGTCGCAGAGGTACAAGGGTCGCACCCTTTGTCCCTTGCTAACCTTTTACCCGTTCGACCCTTGACCCTGTGACCTTTGACCCTGCGAGGGAGACAACGGTCGCAAGGGTCCAAGGGTCACAGAGGGACAAGGGTCGCAAGGTTCCAAGGTTCGAAGAGGTACAAGGGTCGCAGGGGTCCTAGGGTCGAAGAGGTCCCTCTGTGACCCTTTTACCTCTTCGAAAGGGTCGAAATGGACAAATGGATCGCAATGGCCAGAAGGGTCGCAATGGACGCAAGGGTCGAAATGGACAAATGGGTCACAAGGGTCACAATGGTCGCAATGGAAGGGTCGCAATGTCAACATGGGTCGCAAGGGTCGCAAAGGTCGTATGAGGCTCTGTGACCCTTGGACACGTTCGACCCTTGTACCTCTGCGACCGTTTGACCCCTACGACAATGTACCAAATATTAAAAAAACAATGTACCAAATGTTTACATCTACCATTCCAAAAAAAATGTATCAAATATCAAGTTAGTCTTCTTGAGGTTCATAGATACGTTCTCCATTACTAAATATATCAGCTTCCATCTTCTCACGCATGGAAGTAACATTGTCTTCGCAAATTAAGTGAAACATATTCCTCCTTTTCAACAACGAGGCTTCTACAAATTTGTAGGAGAAAACACCACAGTCATTCGTGCTTTGGTTCTGTGATAGACCTTCATAATACTCATACTTCCATTCATCTTCTCCAGAAGCCAAAGAAGGAAACCCTCCGAGAATGAGCATCTTGGGGACAACTTTTCTTATCTTCTCAATCACTTGATCGATATGCATTTCCTTAAGCTTCATCTGGTAGTCGTATATCGTGATGCATCGGGTTTTGAAATCTACTTTGATGGCTACCCAATGACATCCTACCCAACGATTTTTGTCCGTTGGAATGTTTAGAACAGAGACAAAACCTACATAATCAATAATTGGTGTTTTCCTACTTCTGAATGGATACTTGACATTCAAAAAATCACTAAGCATTTTCGGAAAAGTTTCCATATCCTCGTACATCCACATCGAGGGTGTCTGCGTGAAAGCAACAGGACAAACGTAATAATTCTGATTCGCGGCGGGATTCAATGTCGAGCGAGAAGACAGCATCATCAGTGCCTTATCCAGTTGCTGTAAAAAAATTTAACACACATGAATACATATGACACAAAACTCTGCGAGACTAAGGGTTTTAAAAAAGTTACATCATCTTCAAGCCATACGTTGGCCTTTAATATAATCTCCCAAAACTTTGGCCCCTGGGGAGTATCTAGCTCAGATTTCCACCACCGCTCATGTCGAGATGCCTTCAGAAACCAATATAGATTAGTCAACTTTTCACCGCTAGCGTTAATGAAGGAAGGAAATCGGCTTATCAAGTCCTTTACTAATCCCTTGGGAATCCACACAAACTCCTCTTCCCCTTCAGGTTCTTGAACCAATGTTTTTGCTCTTTTCGCCGGCGGAGGTTCAACATATGGCGCAGACTCCTTCGATAAATGTCCAGCACCTGCATAAAATTTAACATATGGCGACCAATGCGACCAATGCGACCTATGCGACCCATGCGCCCCATGCAACCAATGCGACCAATGCGACCTCAAATGACCGTACTTACTTGGTGGTGCTGGAGTATCCTTGGCAGGAACATCGTCGGCGACGTCATCGACAGAACCCACTCCCACTAAAGTATCTTTAGTGTGCGACCCATTCGACTTTAACGACCCAGTGACCCATGCGACATATGAAACCCATGTGACCCATGCGACTCTAACGACCCTACGACTTATGCGACCCTACGACTTATATGTCCCGATGGAAATTGAAACTCAAATGACCTTTTCACTAAATATTACTTATTTGGTGGAACTCCATCAGGAGCAACGCTTGCCAAATACTCTTCTGAGCCATCTCCGCTTAGCTCTTTTCTGGACACTGGATTTGGACGTCGAAGGAATTCAAAAACCAAATCACCAACAGTGTAAGAAGATTGGTTTCAGTGATCGCAACTTTCTCGGCAGCCTTTGATTTTGGATTAGGCATATGAATCCCGACATTCCTTAGGAGGTCTCTTACGGCGTTGATGATTCTCTTCTCCGATTTCCTTATTTCCTTATTAAATTTTGTTGCAGTGTCAGAGGGACTGCAGCATTAGCATCAGCATCACTCACGCTCTCCTTCCTCTTAGTCCCTTTTTCTTTCTCCTTTTTTTGATCACCAAGACCTGCTTTTCGTGTCAGCAGTTCTTGCTTACGGATATCCTCCAACAAACACCCTTCGGATTTCTATGAAGATGTTTCATCCATATCTGAACATCGGAATCGTCACATCCCTCGTAATCCTCCAGATCAGAAAGTAAAGCTTCCTCTTCGTGTTCAACACGAAGAATACTTAGAATATCCTGGAAAACAAAAAATAACCATTATTACCCTCTGTGACCCTTGTTTCCCTTGTGAACCTTGTGTAATTGTTATCTTAGAAACTCCAATCTACCTTATCACATCTACATACTTTGGGTTAAAATTGGATTTAACCATCTTCTTGCACATTCTTGGGCATGATGGATCCGCATCCACAACATCAACATACCATCCCTTTCTACCCAAACTAAGGATGGTTTCGAAAGGAAGTAACTGCAACATTAAAACAAATCGATAAGAATGCAAAAAGTACGAAAAAAATTAAGTTATTCGAATAATATGTACAACTTACCATTAGTGGGATCATGAAACCGCCACAATACCATTTTGGTTTTGGTGATTCCCCTCTAACGTGATTGTGGCAAGTATCCACAATCTTCTCGAATGTGTAACGACCCCATGGAAAGCCTTCACAAAATTCCAAGTCATCAACCATGTCAATGAGATCATGGATTATAGAGTTTTCTGTTGAAGGCTTGTGAGCCATAACTTGCGCCAACAACATTAAAGTTGCCAACCTCTTCCGGTCCTCGGAATTCTTCGCCTTCACAAGCTTTTCACTGACTTGTTTGGGGGTCACCTTTCCACGACTGAAATTCTTCAGCCTGAATATGACACCCATCATGGACTCCCATCCTATTGGATATGTTCCGCATTTCAATCCGGAAATTAGTGCGTGCTCCACTATAGAGTACCGGATGAGAATGCCGTTTATGACGAACCACAACTCCGTCTTGTCCCGTATAATCACGGAGTGATCTAGTAGGACAAACATTTGAACCTTCGTCAATGTGGAGTCACATTGTAAATGGAATAAATGCCTAAATTGTGACTCCTTCTCGAAGTAATGCAACTCGTGTTCATCTAAGATTCCTCTTAGTGTCCTTATTGTCTCGTGAGGATAACACTTGGTGGTGATCTTTGGCATTCTGTCCATGTGCTTGAATTCATACACAAACATCGGCTTTGGCGCCACCTGCAAAATGACCAATTACGAATACATTATACTTCTATCGACTTAAGCGACCCATGCGACTCGTCGAACCCATGCGACTCAACCGACTCAACCGACTTATGCGACCCATGCGACTCAGCCGACCCGTGCGATCCATGCGACTCAAACGATCCTCAGACACTCTACGACATTTAACCGACTCACTGAGACTCAACCGACCCACACCCCTCAAACGACCATTGCGACCCATCCCACTCATTGAGACAACCGACTCACTAAGTCGAAGATGGTCATGCAACTTCTGCGACCCTTGCTACTCAACCGACTCACTGAGTCGAAGATGTTCATGCAACTCTTGTGACCCTTGCGACCTAACCGACTCACTGACACTCACCCATTTCAAATCAATAAACCATTTTGTGACTTGAAAGCTTGCAAAACCCTAGAAATCGATCTACTTACACTTATTGACGCAATTGAAGATTGACTCGTACTCTTTTCGTCACTGCTGCTGCTTATTCTAGCTATTTTACTTCTCGCCAACTTCAAATCGATTCGACTCACTTATTTCTTTCTTGCTATAAACTTTTTTAAACTGGTTTCACGTCGAAAAACTGTTCGGCTTTCTCGTTTTTGACAGCTTTCACGTCGAAAAATTACCGAACGTGGGTTTTTTGCCGAACGTGGATTTTTTCACATTCGAACGTTAAGGATAAATTTATCTTTTCTTCAGTTATTTTTTCGGATTTAATAATTATTTTAGGAAATGATATTTTTAAAGTATTTTAGTCTTATAAAAATATTTATGATATTCAGCCTTTTTAATACCTAAAAACTACTACTCAAATTTCGAAACTTTAAATTTTAAATTTATAGTAATGTTTAGAAAATGAACATAAAATATGTATCGGAATCCGATGTTCAATTTCTGGAAGGCGCGTGTATTACATCGTCCGAGGAAACGCGTGTACTTCAATCTCGTCTCCAAAGTCCTTCGCTTTCCTCAAAAAAAAAAAAAAAAGTTCTCTCAAAAGTCAAAAACTTCACAGACGAGATGGAAGCAATTTCACATTTCCGATCGACAAATCTTCGTCCAGAAATTCACACCAATCAAACGAAGAGACCAACTAACAATGTTAATCCAAACTCATCTCAATGTTTCCGACTAATCCCCAGAAAAACCCTTCGCATCCTCTCGCTCTCTGCTGATCCGTCCGCGAATAAGCGAACCCGCTCGGCGCATGACGCCCACACGCCGCCACTTGTCGTGGTCGGATCGGCGAACGCCGACATCTATGTTGAGATCGAGAGACTACCCAAAGAAGGTGAGACAATCTCAGCGAAGACAGGACAGACCCTCGCCGGCGGAAAAGGCGCGAACCAGGCGGCCTGCGGCGCGAAATTGCTTTATCCGACGTTCTTCGTTGGCCGTCTCGGCGACGACGCGCACGGGAAGTTGATAACGGAGGCTCTTGGCGGTGGATGTGGGGTCCACCTGGACTATGTCCGGTCGGGGTCGGAGGCACCAACGGGGCACGCGGTGGTGATGCTACAATCGGACGGTCAGAATTCAATTATCATTGTCGGTGGGGCAAACATGAGTTCGTGGTCGGAGAATCTGGGTGATGATGATCTGGAGATCGTGAGGAATGCTGGGGTGGTTCTGCTTCAGCGAGAAATCCCAGATTTTGTGAATATTCAAGTTGCAAAGGTCAATCATTTGATCAGTGATCACAATGTACATTGTGATTTGACTGATTCCTGATCAAAGATTGTTGTTGACTATTTCCTTTTGTTTTATGTCTGCTCTGAACTCTGGAAATTCATGTTTAACATATCTGCGAAAAAACTGTAGTATGGTTGTAGTAGGTTGGTACATCCCAATATTTGGATTAGTAGCAACTCTGAAGTATTCGTGTACTTTAGGTTTACACGAAAACGGGAAAGAGAGTGGCGATGCTACTGTAGGTACTGATACGAATGTTTCTTCAAGATATTGTGTCTAAGCTTTGTGTTTATCCTATAAATGAGCTTCACTAAACTTAGGTGCTTGGAGTTTTGGATTAACAGTAGACTCGGACTGGGTCATCCTGTTGAGTAATACTAAATTCTTTTATGGGTTGTGTCTCAAAGAAACTCATTGAGCTGATGCGAAATGCAGGCTGCAAAGAAAGCAGGTGTTCCTGTAATTCTTGATGTGGGGGGAATGGATGAGCCGATCCCTCAAGAGCTATTGGATTCCATTGACATCCTCAGCCCTAATGAAACTGAGTTAGGCCGCCTGACCAAAATGCCAACTGAAACATCTGAACAGATTAGCGAAGCTGTCACAAAGTGCCATAACTTGGTAAGTATGCTTTCCTTCACATCAGGCAGTAATCGGCTTCTGATGGTCACTTAGAATCTCTAATATTCTATTTTCAGAAGTGGAAAATAGGGAGGGATATAGGAGTTTGTCTGTGCAAGCTACCTTCTATCCAGTAAAATGGTCGATTATTTTATTCTTACCAAACATCAACTAACCTTACCATTGAAGTAGCATCTCCGGTCATCATTCATTTCTTAGCTCTTCCGTAGAAGTAACTTGCCAATTCTGTAGGACCTGTGGCTGACAAAGCTATTTTATATTCCAGGGAGTTAAGCAAGTCCTAGTGAAACTCGGTTCTAAAGGCTCAGCGTTATTCGTAGAAGGGCAAAAACCAATCCACCAACCTATAATAGCAGCTCCACAAGTTGTCGATACAACAGGAGCTGGTGATACTTTCACTGCAGCCTTTGCAGTGGCCATGGTGGAGGGCAAGCCACATGAAGAGTGCTTAAGATTTGCTGGTATACTCCTATGTGTCTATAGTCATATTCAGTTTCTGCTTCATATACTCTCACAACCCGATCCTATATTATTCTTCTTTCTTTCTTTCTGCAGCTGCAGCTGCTTCTCTTTGTGTTCGAGTGAAGGGCGCATTACCCAGCATGCCTGATCGAAGATCGGTTATAAAGCTTCTTGAATCTAAGTAGCTATCGATGCCAGACTTGCTCGTTATATCAATAAAATTGACTCGTTTCATAGTTGAATTGCTTCATGTTTTTGTGTTTTAAGATTTCATGGTCCTCGACTGAAGAAGGTTATCCTTTATCTCTCACTCAATGTGGTTCAGGTTTCCTTTTCTCAAGTGGTTTTGAGTCCTAATCTTCTTGAAAATTGGATCACCACTTCAACCGTTAAGAGTTAATCTTTCACAGTAGTACAAGGCTCGTACAATGCGTCTTATCATGTTGAAGTCCAACATCATAATCCTTGCAGCTCTGTTTTTTATTTAGAACAAGACTTGTCCAAAATAGAGATATCAAATTTCAAATGGGACTTATTTAATTTTGTAATAAATGGGTTGGATTTTTTGAGTGATATGGATTAAATGAATTTATTTATAAAATTTAATAGTATATATATATATATTTATTTATCATTTTCATATTAAATTAGATATTATTATCAATACATCAATATTTAAAAGGATAATATATGAAAATAATATTCGAGATATTTTTTTAACAAATTTCTATGTGAAATATGGGAGAATATCATAACTGCCCTCTTACGGCTAAAACTATTCAAAACTACCTCCTAAATTTGTTGGAAAAGAAATTGGAGAAAAGACATATGTACCCTTATGTTGTGTTAATGAAAAATATATATGAAGGAGGGAAAGACAAATTCGACAGGAGGGAAAACAAAATTTTAGAGGAGGAAAACAAAGTTGAGAATTATTTCCTTTCATTTTCGAGTGATTTCCTTTTATTTTCGAGCGATTTCCTTTCATTTTCGAGCGATTTCCTTCCATTCTCGAGTAATTACCTTCAATTTTGAGCGTTTTGAAGCAATTTTCGAGCGATTTCCAACAATATTTTAGTCATTTTCAGTGATTTTCAACAATTTCCAGCGTTTTTGAGCGATTTCCTGCGATTTGTAGGTGATTTCCAGCGATTTCGACCGTTTTTCCGGCGATTTCTGGCAATTTTCGGCAACTTCAGGCGATTTCTGGCAGTTTCCGACGGCCGCACTGGGTCACAAGGTCGAACTGGGTCACAGGGTCACTGGGTTATACTCGGTCGCAGGGTCACAGGGTCGAACGCAGGGTCGGACTGGATCGCAGCGTCGGACTGGATCGCAGGGTCGGACTGGATCGCTGGATCGCAGGGTCGGACTGGGTCGTTGGGGCAGGGTCGAACTGGATCGTCGGGTCGAATTGGGTTGTATGGATCGCATGGATATTTTTGAAATCTTTTAATCCTACAAGAATATTTTTGAAGTTAGCCCGTGAAATATATTTGATCTAATTGTCAAATATTTATCATTTTCCTGGACCATAACTGCAACATCATGGTTAACAAGTACATGGACGGTAGTTGGAGTCGGCGGCTCTAATCATCAATTTCATTGTTATTGTAAAATTCATACACAATCAACGGATCAACGTATCTACATTAAAATAAATAAATACAACTTTTATACTTACACATCAAATAAAAATAAAGGATATCTAATACATCGTGGTGATTGAAATACTATGTATATCGCAAATCATCCAAACTTTATCTTAATATCTATAACTATATTTATAATTTTTCTAATTTTTTCAAAAATTGTAAGAGGTCAATATCATCAAATTCATTTATTTCTAATATTTTGTTTTCTAACAACAGATTTTACTTTTGAAAATTTATAAAATAACAATAGTAACCCACCAAACAAGCAATTGAATATCCCAAATTACAGAATCAAAATACCTCTCATTTCTGTTTACATAATATTACCTTCCTCTTCATATCTACAAATCCCATTGCCTCACTATGTCTCCCTATATATACTTCGTTGGCATAACCCAATCACATTTACATAATACTATTGACAGAACCCAAATTAGAAATCTGACCCACACCATTCACACTACCAGGCCTTCCCCAAGGCCCTAGCTCTTGCAGGCAAGAGTAATTTTCGTAAAGTTCATTCGTAATTCACATTCCATCAAAGCATTATAATACAAAGGTAGTCCACAACGTACTATTATCACTATTTAAGAAATTTCTGAGATAGTAGGAACAAATGTTCATGATATAACAATAAAAGAAATCATGGTTATAAATTGGACAGACGAGAGAACCCAAATCAGGATTCCAGACAAAAAGTCACGCCTATAAAGTTGCGACTCTTACTACAACAGATCGTCTAAGTCTTAGATTAGAGCAACAGAGAGAACATATTACCAATTGGAGGAACATGCTAAACTCTGATTAGACAAAACTAATCTAAACCCAAGTTTTATGAGAATAAAATCAGAAATGGGAAAGCACAGGTCACGAACTCTAGGTTCTTCACAAATCAATTGAATCACTGATGGCTACAGATCAAATCCAACCAAATAGTCTCTGTAGATATCAGTGAATCTCCGATTCGATTCACAAATTGATAGATAACATAGATTCGAAGAGAATATCATTACGGTAGTTTCTTATTCATAGATCTTTACACCTTACATATATATACGAATTAATCCTAACCTTTTTAATCCAAACCCTATTAGGTTACAAAAAAATTACAAAAGTACCTTTGATTCTGTATTATCCCCTCAAGTTAGAGCATGCAAATCTCGTATGCCCAACTTGTCGAGAAAAGCATCAAACTCATGTTTTTTGAGAGCCTTAGTGAAGATATCTACGAGTTGTGAGTGAGTGGAGACATGACAAGTGATGATATGACCGCGGAGAATCTCATCACAAACAAAGTGACAATAGACTTCGATGTGCTTTATTCTCTCATGAAAGATGAGGTTGACATTGATATGTATGGCAGCTTGACTATCGCAGTAAAGATCAACAACCTGATAATGAGCAACACCAAAAACTATTTAACAACCGCCGCAGCCAAAGGAGTTCCCGAGAGGTCATCGCCATGGATCGATATCCAGCTTCTCGGACAAGCAGGAGACAACATTGTGCTTCTTGGTTTTCCAAGATACGAGAGACCCACCGAGTTGAATGAACCATCCGGTGGACAAGCGACACGAGAGAGGACAAGTAGCCCAATCGGAGTTACACCACGATGAGAGACAAAGATTAAATTCTGCACACAAAAGTACCCCTTGACCAGGATTAGATTTCAAATATCGCACTACTCGAAGAGCAAATTCCCAATGATCAAACGTTGGTTGGTGTATGAACTGAGATAACATGGATGTTGTATGACAAGTCCGGACGAGTAACCCCATGATACACTAGTCAACATATGGATGTTGTACTACTCCAGATCGAAGCAAAGGGGATCCATGGAGACTGAATGTTGATGGTGTTGTTCCATCGAGAATGCATCTGGCTTGGCCGCAAGAGGACTTTCTTTGGAGACTATATTCAAAGCGTATTCGCGTTGAGACAAATAAATTCTAGTCGACCCACGAGCAACCTCAATGCCCAAGAAGTATTTCAAGATACCAAGATCTTTCATCATGAAATACGAACTGAGATATGATTGTTGGAGTATGCTCTAGAGACCAATCATTTGGATGATTCTTATTTCTAATGTATCATGACATTTTCTATAAAATGTCATTCTATTATTTCATTTCATTTACTGTCTGCGTATATAAATAGATGAAATAATATCCTAAGAAATATAATTTAAGATAGTCTTAAAACATCCCTAGTTGAGGCGTCATTCAGAATAAGGATATCAATGTTGCATTAAGACTAGTATGTGAAAATTGATATGAGATATCAATTTAAGACATAGGTACATGTTAGAGAACAATGTACTGGACGATCCACCATGAGATTGCTAAATGGATTGTTTTATGAGTATCATAGCAATTCTCATAGTGAAGGCACAACTTAGGGATTTTTTCAAGCATAGCCGAGGAGAATAATATTTATCGTTGGAAATCCACAACATGTGAACATGGATATGATAACACGTAATTTGTTATAGTTTTTATATCATTCTTAGGTCTAGTTTAGAGTAGATTATTTATATTTCATTCATCTATTGAGCATATTCGAAGACTTTATCCACATTTCGTGTTTTGTGTAGGAAACGAAGGATTGAAGAGAAACACGAGTGATTATGCAATCTAAACCCGAAAACGAAGCTGTGTAACAAGGTTCGGCTTATGCAAGGCCACGGATGGAAGCGAGCACTCAAACACCAAGCGAAAGGAGCGGAAACTACACTTCAAGACATGCCCGCTCGGGGGGATTGAGAGTGCCCGGTCGGGCTAGTTCATGCCAATCAACCCCGTAGGTTTGCACGACTCGGGCTGATGAAGTACACGGTCGGGCAAACCAAGACCGCCACCTCTTCCATTCCCACAACGTCAACGTAAGAGACTCATGGATCAGATCATTCCCTCGACATTTGACGAAGATGAAGAGTCAAATAAAGCAATGAAAAAGGGCAGTGGCAGCAAAGAGCACAAAAATAGACCCGAGGAGGAGGGAGAGCCGAAATACGTGAAACCGGAACCGAGACCACCTCCTTTGCCATTTCCTCAACGTCAACGCAAAAAGGATGATGATGCTCAATTTGCGAAATTTGCTGAGATGTTGAAAAAGATGGACATCACGATACCATTCCATGAGGCGTTGAAGAAGATGCCTTCATACGCCAAGTTCCTCAAAGAGATACTTGCGAACAAGCGTGATGTAGAGATGGAATCCGTTATGGTAACGAATTCAATGCTGCAGCCTAATCTACCCAAAAAGATGCCGGATCCAGGTATATTCGTAATCCCTTGTAAAATTGGAGATTATGAAATAAACCATGCGCTAATCGACGTCGGAGCAAGCGTAAGCGTGCTACCATTGTCTTTGTATAAGAAATTGGATCTTAGGGGTAAGATGGATCTTCGACCGACGAGAATGGCGTTAACCATGGCTGATAGGAGTGTTAGGATACCCGAGGGAAGGCTGGAAGACGTGCCTTTGCAGGTAGGAAGATTTTTCGTCCCGGTTGATTTCGTTGTATTGGATATGGAGGAGGACGAGAAAATTCCAATCATCCTTGGTAGGCCGTTTCTCAATACGGCAAAGACGATTATACATTGCGCTGAGGGTAGACTCACACTTAAATTCGGGGATGAAGAAGTGGAGTTCAATCTGAACGACACACTTAAGCGGCCATGTATGGTGGATTCGGTATTCCACATCAACGTCTTAGAGGAGTTAGCCAACGAGGTCTTTGAGAAGTTTGGGAAGTTAGATTCTTTTGAGATGACTCTTCCAGCAGCTAGAGAGGGTTTTTGTGAGATTCCTAATGGAGAGAAGCTTTGTACAAAGCTGCTAGATGAAAAGGGTATAGAAGAAATCCCAAACCCCGAGTTAGATGAACACCGAGCAGAATTCTGCGCGACCCGAGCAAAGCGGATCGCAACCTCAGATAAGAATGGATTCTCGGGTAATCCTCATCAAGGCAATTTCTCAACTCATAACCACATGAGTACAGATCAGTTGGGGAAGGTTTCAAGTCACGAAAACATTGCAAACCAGTGCACAACCCTCCGACAATCCCAGGCAGATTCCAGCATGACACAAACGGCTTACATCGACAGTTTGTCTATTCTTGAGATGCCTAGCAGCCACTACAAACGTCCAGCATCAGATTGGAACATTGATAAGGCATCCAAGATGAAGGTTGAAATGAAGATTAGGGACGACATGGCTGATCGGGGAAGGAATTCAATTGAACCGCGTACTGCACTCTATCGACCACCTCATGTACGCAAGATGCTACACACTCAACGACGTCAAGGACGTCCATCTAATTGGTAGCACATTTTGGTCAGGCTCAAGACCTTAAACAAGCGCTTATCGGGAGGCAACCCGACTTTTGCATTTCTCATTTTATTTTATTTTTTTTTTTCGGACTATTTCTTTTTCTTTTCACATTGACTTACTCGGTAGATAGTATTCCTTCTTTTGGGATTGTGTGAATCTTTTTCACAGGTTTTTCAACGTTGATATCATCCTTGAGGAGGAAACGCATACAATGTCCGGACACAAGCACGGGATTGCAAGATACACAAGGTGCACACGTTCTAACCCTTATTCTTCCCGTTGTTTGGTATGCGAATTTCTCTTAGGTTTTGAACACCGGGACGGTGTTTCATTCAAGTCTGGGGGGGTACTCATCGAGTATTGTCATGTGATTAGGATTAGATTATTAGGATTAGATGTAGATTTTTGTTTTTAGGAATAAACGGATGGATACTTAGCATAAATTTTCGAGTTTTAGTCATTAGTGCAACTTTGTCGAATCGTGAACAATGGTCTAGGTTTGCTTAGAAGTCTTCTTGATTCCGATTAGTTAAGTAATTGTGCTTGAAGCCTTGACCTATAGTTACATTCACCTCCTAGTTTCGGTACCAAGTATCATATCTCCGTGAATACCAATTAATCGATGCTTGTTTGATAGATTTTTAGCGTTCATTAAACTCCACACGCTTATACTCCGCTGTCAATTTTTTCTCCTTGGATAAGTTAACTATTTAAGGTTTCCATTGACATGAGTACATCGATATCGATGGTTCGGGTCTAAGTGGTGGGTTGAGGCGCTATTCTACGTCCTAAGGGTTAGAGTGATGCGTATTTTTCATAAGAAAAGAAAAAAAAAAGAAAAGAAAGAAAACCATGGTTTAAAATGAGCTTCAATGACGCATCTCTTCACTCCTCTAAGGCCTTGCAACCTTATGAGTGTGCCATAGGCAGCCTGGGTCTAAGTAGAAAGCCAACCTCTTCGACTTCGACGTCCTAGGAACCGAGCGTGGAATTATAAAGAAAGAAAAGAATAAAAAAAAATAATAAGAACGAGAGTATGAGCTTAATGATATCTCAAGCTTAGAAGAATTTGGTATGGAGATCGCTTGGACATTGTTTAGGAGTACGGATTTTTTTTCACTTAGGTCATTGGTGGGATTGCATGGTTCAAGACTTTCGGTGGATAGAGGTCTGAACTAGGTACGCTTAGGCTTGCGTTCATGTGACGCGTTGATTTGTATGATGGCTAAATTCTTCGACGTATTTGTATTGGTATCCATGGTTGTTTAGCTCTTCTAGTACTCGACTCTAGGTTTGCTCGAGGACGAGCAAAAGGTTAAGTCTGGGGGAGTTTGATAACACGTAATTTGTTATAGTTTTTATATCATTCTTAGGTCTAGTTTAGAGTAGATTATTTATATTTCATTCATCTATTGAGCATATTCGAAGACTTTATCCACATTTCGTGTTTTGTGTAGGAAACGAAGGATTGAAGAGAAACACGAGTGATTATGCAATCTAAACCCGAAAACGAAGCTGTGTAACAAGGTTCGGCTTATGCAAGGCCACGGATGGAAGCGAGTACTCAAATACCGAGCGAAAGGAGCGGAAACTACACTTCAAGACATGCCCGCTCGGGTGGATTGAGAGTGCCCGGTCGGGCTGAATCATTCAAGAAAACCCCGTAGCCTTACACGACTCGGGTGCTCAAGGGATATGCTCGGGCATAGGTGCCCGCTCGGGTGCATTTGGAGTGCCCGCTCGGGCTGATTCATGGCAGAAAACCCCGTAGGTTTGCACGACTCGGGCTGATGAAGTACACGGTCGGGCATGGTGCCCGATCGGGCTCATTTGTGTGTGCACGATCGGGTAGGTCACCTGCACGATCGGGTAAAGAGCATGCCCGCTCGGGTCCAGCGTTCCAACAAACTTTCCTAAGATCTAGATCGGCAAAATTAAAAGGGAAAATCAGATCTAAAAAGAGGGGGGACGAACCAGAACACATCAGAGGAGATTGGGAGACATTAGGGCAAGGAGAAGAAGGAAGAAAACGACGGATCTACGGATCGGGAGCGAGAAGAATCTACCGAAGGCATCGGTTTATGAATAGGGAGTCATCTCTTTCTACATCTATGTCGAATCTAGACTTCTCTTGTGTTTCCTTGTCTGTATTTATGTCTGAGTAGATTCCTTGCCATGGGTTAGAGAGATTTGCTATGTTGTAATGAAGTCATATGCTTAATGAATGGTGGTGCTTAATGCTTTCATTACCTGTACGCCACTTGAATGAATGAATTTGGTTTCTATCATGTTTTCAGATTTCATGGTTGTTCTTAATGCTTTCTCTACCTGTACGCCACTTGATTGAATGATCTTAGAAATCTAATAAACCAACGCCAGGGCATTAGGTTTCGGAACATAGCCATGATTTAGGGTTTAGCCGGTTTAGAATCTACGCCAGGTCAATCGGTTAAATCTAGGGATTAGGATAGCGGACGTAATGCGTCTATGCATGTAAGATGCTCAATGGATACATTGGCATATGCATGCTAGATAGTGGACAAGTCTACGCCAGTCAGTTCCTATAGGAGAGCTTGAATTCCCTGAATCCATGATAGTGCCTTAGACCAATTATCCTTTTAGAACTTCATTACATCGTTATGCAAACTCTCGACACCCATGGTGCCTAGCCATAAAGTCTATTCTCTTCGATTTAGTTTAGTTCAGCTCAATCACAATCACAACTTTAGTCACCTCATACGTCTAATTCAATTAGTTTAATAGCTACGAAGTCGCATCAATTCCTTGTGTTCGACCCTAGTTGCTACACGATCCGTATTCTTGCGGAAGCGTTAGTCTAGGTTTTATAACTCGATATAACGCATATCAGGATACAGGCGAATACGCAAAACTTTGAGCACCATAACATGTCAATCGAGTCTAAAAATCAATGGAACAGTTATTATGAGGCTGGAGATCCTAAACTTCTTGGGATGGAGAAATAGTGCAACATACTTAGAGTGGGAGAGAATAAACTGAGATGGTTTTCTGCCTACATGTGAATTAGCTTCTTCGTCCGGCCCGAGGAAATTTTTCACACCTTCGTTACCTTTCGGGAATTGCCATTAGTTTTTTTATCTAAAAAATTAAAGTGACTTCGATGGAGTTTTGTAAGTATGCGCTTCCATGGTGAGACCAGTTAACCTATTCACGTTGGCGGTACAAAGAGAAACTAATAATGACTTGGGATGAAATGCATGCAGTGATGAGATAATGATTTATACCTACTCATTACCATAGAGAAGAGAATAAATTTTTGGGATTATTCATGCAATGAAGTCAAAGCTTAGAGGACTCTTACAAATATACATCTTGATTGAGAGCAAAAAGTACTAAAAAATCCGTACGCATAACCTATACATTATTTATCTTAAATGTCAGGATTAAGATACATGTGGCGTTCGATTGAGCATTTATACGGTGCTTTGTTAATTTGATTTATTTTATTTTAGTTTCCACAATTCTTTGGTCGTTATGAATAAAAACTCATTGTATGACTTTAAATTAAGTTTTAATCAATTGGAGTGTCTTTTTTCTTGCTAATTATTGATATTTACCTTAGTCTTTTATCGATTTATCAATATTAGATCACAAGTTTTGTGACGTCGTTTCTTGAGTTAAGGATTTTCTAGTCCAGTTATAGTTCGGGTTTATAGTATCTTTTCACGGAAGAAAATTTTCAGATTCTACTATCGAGTTCTTAAAGGATTTCAGTTTTATTCAATCAATTTTTAAAAAGAACGTTGATCTAGATTCATATAAAAAGATATGAGAGTCTGATTTTTGTGTTAGAATATTTTCTTTCATTTTAATTTAATTATATATTTTTGAAACATCATTCAATTTAATTTGTTTTAGTTATTTTCTATTAGGAAAATAAAAAAACACAAATAAAATTAAAAAGAAAAAGGAAACAAAATAAAGAAAACAAAAAGGAAAACAATAAAAAGAAAGAAAAAAAAGGAAGAAAAAGAAAATGAAGAACAACAAAAGGATGAAAGAGAAAAAAAATAAGAAAGAGAGAAATAAAAAAGGAAGAAAAAGAAAAAAAACATGGAAGAAAAAAAAAGGAATAAAAAATGGAAAAGAGTTTTAAAAAACAATAGAAGTGTGTAGAATCTAGATTAAGAATATTAGATCTAGTGTGACAGTTATACACTTATAGTTTCAAAAGGGGTAACTTCAAAAATACCTTTATAGGGCTAAAACACTTCAAAAATATCCTTCCCCAAAAAGAAAAAATTTTTAACTTTAAAAGTACCCGTATAAATGTTGGTATTCCCAAAATACCCCTGCGACCTTACGATCCAGTTCGACCCAGCGGTCCAGTTTGACCCTATGACCCTTGTCCCTCTGCGACCCTTGTTCCTCTGCGACCCTTGGACCCCTGCGACCCTTGTCCTTCTTCGACCCTTGTTCCTCTGCGACCTTTGGACCCCCGACCCTTGTGTCCCTCTACGACCCTTGTTCCTCTGCGACCTTTGTCCCTCTGCGACCCTTGTTCCTCTGCGACCCTTGGACCCCTGCGACCCTTGTCATTCTGCGACCCTTGGACCCCTGCGATACTAATTTATTATTTACAAATTATTTACAAATAATATGAATAAAATTTTGAAAATATAGCTCAAATCAAAATATGTTTGACCCGTGCGACCCTTCCGACCATTGCGACCCTTCCGATCATTGCGACCCTTCCGACCATTGCGACCCTTCCGACCATTTCGACCCTTTCGACTAGTATTTTCAATGTCAGACTACTCTTTTTCCAGGTTCTAGCAATGCTTTTTATTTTACCAATGCCATATTGAAGACCTATATTAAAGGTTCTTTAATGTGTCAATACATGCACCTTGGTCATTCTTTGTAATTATTGTCTTTCTGGATTTTAGGAGTCCATTTATTTTTCGTTATAAATAGAGGAGGAAATTTTAGGAGTCTATTTATTTTTCGTTATAAATAGAGGAGGAAAAACCGTAAAGCTACAACAAGCACCAAATCATCTCTTTTTTCGAGTCTTTCATTCTCTCAAAAGGGCGATTTCTAACATCTAACCCTAAATTCTCTGAAAAATCCTTGTTACCTTTGTGACCGTTAAGGTCACATGGTCGACCCAGGGCATCGTGCTGTCTATTTGTTACTCAATGTCTTGGTAATCGTCGGACTCAGTCTGTATGCAGATACACACAAGTACTTACAACTTGGATGGAGGACTTTGTGATGTATCTGCACTACATAAGGTCTTGGTAATCGGCGGACTCAGACATCAAACTGTATCCGCGTTACCTAAGGTCACGGTTGGAGGTCATTTGCTACCGTGGAACTCACCATACATGACTCAAAGCCCGAAATGTCAATAGAGCATTTCTCGCGGGGAAGGAGTCATTAATCTTCGGCAAATTTGACCTTTTTTTGTTTCATTTTTTTTCTCGTACTTTGCCTTCTTCTTTCTCCAACTTCCTTTTTCTTTTTCTTCAACTTTTTTCTTTCCTTGTTTTAACCGTTGTGACCTTTGAGACCTTATGTAACCTTATGTAACTCTCGTGACCTTTGTAACCTTTAAGACCTTATGTAATCAATATTTAAACGTTGAAAATGTCTTATTTTGCATCTATTGTTCGTAAGATTATGAAAGAAGTCGAATCAATATACAATCTTCGAAAATATTATACGGAAAAGGAAATATAATATCGCATAATATTATACAATCTTCGAAAATAATTCTGATTTAAATAAGATATCAGAAAATATCCAGAATATCTCATAGAATATCATCAGAATAACTTTTGTGACCTTTGTAACCCATGGACGACTCATGCAACCACATAATACCCTTGTTCGACTCATGCGACCTATGCGACTCGGTGCGACTTGTCGTTTGCTGTCAGACTCCTGTCTTGCCACCAATGTGACCCATGCGACCCATGTGACCCTTCCTACCCATGGACTTGTCGTTTTGCAGTCCGAATCTTTTCTTCCGACCCATGTGACTCCTGTCTGCCGACCCATGTGACCCTTCCGACCCATGTATATAAGTTAACGTCTACGTCTCTTCTCTTAGTATGCGTATCTAACCCATATTTCTATGAAAAATCTTTTTTACCTTTGTGACCTGCGTGGCGCAGTAACCATTGTCGACGCAGGGCATCGTGCTGTCTATTTGTTACTCAAGGTCTTGGTAATCGGCGGACTCAGGGTCTATGCAGTCACTAACGAGTTACGGGGGTGACTTAGGTGACGGTGTTGGGTTACTCTTCAAATGTTCACTGGAAGACCAAATACATGGCAGGAGATGTCGTAGGTGACGGTGTTGGGTCACTCTCTGCTAATGTAATATTTCTCCAGTGAACTCATGCGACCCATGCGACCCATGCGACCCTCAATGAACTATTTCTCCAGTGGAAATAGAATGCGTGCAGAATCTTTGATTGACTTTGTAAATGTATTGTTTGTTAGGAAAAATAATTAAGCACCCATGCGACCCTCAATGAACTATTTCTCCAGTGGAAATAGAATGCGTGCAGAATCTTTGATTGACTTTGTAAATGTATTGTTTTGATTTGGAATCTTTGTAAATGTATTGTTTTGATTTGGAATCTTTGTAAATGTATTGTTTTGATTGGTTTTTGTCATTTTATCATCCCAAACCCGTAAAGTCGTCGAGTTCGCATCTATTCATCAATATATGCGATCATGCGACCCATGCGACGCATGCGACCCTAATTTGGAATTCATTAGTTTGACGTTGTAAATGTATTGTTTGATTGGCTTTTGTCATTTTATCATCTTAAACCCGTAAATTCGCCGAGTTCGCATCTATTGATCAATATATGCGACCATGCGACCCTAATTTGGCATATATGCGACCAAGCGACCCATGCCATTATCAATATGCCATTAACAATATATTTGAGTTGTATATGTCTAATTTAGAATCAATATAGATAATAATATAAATAATATCGACATTTGAAGAAAATGTTAAATGTATTGTTTAATCATCCCCCGAGTTCTTAAAACACTACTATCACTTTTGAAACACGGGCATTGGTTATACACAACTCAACTAGGTACACATGGGTCACAATCTGTTTTAACCGTTGATTGACGTTGTAAATGTATTGTTTTGATTGGTTTTTGTCATTTTATCATCCCAAACCCGTAAATTCGTCGAGTTCGCATCTATTCATCAATATATGCGATCATGCGACCCTAATTTGGCATATATGCGACCAAGCGACCCATGCCATTATCAATATGCCATTAACAATATATTTGAGTTGTATATGTCTAATTTAGAATCAATATAGATAATAATATAAATAATATCGACATTTGAAGAAAATGTTAAATGTATTGTTTAATCATCCCCCGAGTTCTTAAAACACTACTATCACTTTTGAAACACGGGCATTGGTTATACACAACTCAACTAGGTACACATGGGTCACAATCTGTTTTAACCGTTGATTGACGTTGTAAATGTATTGTTTTGATTGGTTTTTGTCATTTTATCATCCCAAACCCGTAAATTCGTCGAGTTCGCATCTATTCATCAATATATGCGATCATGCGACCCTAATTTGGCATATATGCGACCAAGCGACCCATGCCATTATCAATATGCCATTAACAATATATTGAGTTGTATATGTCTAATTTAGAATCAATATAGATAATAATATAAATAATATCGACATTTGAAGAAAATGTTAAATGTATTGTTTAATCATCCCCCGAGTTCTTAAAACACTACTATCACTTTTGAAACACGGGCATTGGTTATACACAACTCAACTAGGTACACATGGGTCACAATCTGTTTTAACCGTTGATTGACGTTGTAAATGTATTGTTTTGATTGGTTTTTGTCATTTTATCATCCCAAACCCGTAAATTCGTCGAGTTCGCATCTATTCATCAATATATGCGATCATGCGACCCTAATTTGGCATATATGCGACCAAGCGACCCATGCCATTATCAATATGCCATTAACAATATATTGAGTTGTATATGTCTAATTTAGAATCAATATAGATAATAATATAAATAATATCGACATTTGAAGAAAATGTTAAATGTATTGTTTAATCATCCCCCGAGTTCTTAAAACACTACTATCACTTTTGAAACACGGGCATTGGTTATACACAACTCAACTAGGTACACATGGGTCACAATCTGTTTTAACCGTTGATTGACGTTGTAAATGTATTGTTTTGATTGGTTTTTGTCATTTTATCATCCCAAACCCGTAAATTCGTCGAGTTCGCATCTATTCATCAATATATGCGATCATGCGACCCTAATTTGGCATATATGCGACCAAGCGACCCATGCCATTATCAATATGCCATTAACAATATATTGAGTTGTATATGTCTAATTTAGAATCAATATAGATAATAATATAAATAATATCGACATTTGAAGAAAATGTTAAATGTATTGTTTAATCATCCCCCGAGTTCTTAAAACACTACTATCACTTTTGAAACACGGGCATTGGTTATACACAACTCAACTAGGTACACATGGGTCACAATCTGTTTTAACCGTTGATTGACGTTGTAAATGTATTGTTTTGATTGGTTTTTGTCATTTTATCATCCCAAACCCGTAAATTCGTCGAGTTCGCATCTATTCATCAATATATGCGATCATGCGACCCTAATTTGGCATATATGCGACCAAGCGACCCATGCCATTATCAATATGCCATTAACAATATATTGAGTTGTATATGTCTAATTTAGAATCAATATAGATAATAATATAAATAATATCGACATTTGAAGAAAATGTTAAATGTATTGTTTAATCATCCCCCGAGTTCTTAAAACACTACTATCACTTTTGAAACACGGGCATTGGTTATACACAACTCAACTAGGTACACATGGGTCACAGGGTCACATTGGTGGCAAGACAGGAGTCTGACAGCAAAACGACAAGTCGCATGAGTCGCATAGGTCGCATGAGTCGCACGGATTATTCTGATGATATTCTATGAGATATTCTGGATATTTTCTGATATCTTATTTAAATCTGAAATATTTTCGAAGATTGTATAATATTCTGCGATATTATATTTCCTTTTCCGTATAATTTATTCGGGTTTTGTCAACCCACAATTTATTCGGGTTTTGTCATACTCCTCCTTCACAAGCTTCACGAAATGCTCCATTGACATTTCGGGATTTGAGTCATGTATGGTGAGTTCCACGGTAGCTCTATTTGGCAGAAGGATTTTAAAGCGATATAACTTTCCAATGGAGGATCCATCATCATCAAACATGAAAAAGGATAAGAAAACGAGCGGGGATCCATCATCATCGTGGAACTTGTGAAGGAGGAGTATGAAAAAACCCGAATAAACTGTGGGTTGATGAGGAAGAAGAAATCAATACACAAAACCCAGTGTATTGGAACTCTCTCTGGTTTTTTTTTATTCTTCATCTTCATGTTATTCTTCTTAAACCTCTTTCTGACCTTTGTAACCTTTGAGACCTTATGTAATCAATATTTAAACGTTAAAAATGTCTTATTTTGCATCTATTGTTCGTAAGATTATGACCCAGTATGACCCGTCATGCGACCCTATATGACCACATATGACCCAT
>CM071863.1:42717641-42742198 GCA_036759665.1 Gynandropsis gynandra
AGGCTTCTACGAATTTTTAGGAGAAAACACCACAGTCATTCCCGCTTTGGTTCTGTGGCAGACCTTCATAATACACATACCTCCATGCATCTTCTCCAGAAGCCAAAGAAGGAAACCCTCCGAGAATGAGCATCTTGGGGACAACTTTTCTTATCTTCTCAATCACCGGATCGATATGTGTTTCCTTAAGGCTCATCTTGCAGTCGTATACCGTGATGCATCGGGTTTTGAAATTCGCTTTGATGGCTACCCAATGACATCCTACCCATCGATTATTTTCCGATGGAATGTTTAGAACCGAGACAAAACCTTCATAATCACTAATTGGTGGCTTGGCGTTCAAAAACTCACTAAGCTTTTCCGGCAAAGTTTCCATATACTCGTACGTCCACATCGAGAGCGTCTGCATGAAAGCAACAAGACAAACGTAATAATTTTGATACGCGCTGGGATCCGATGCCAAGCGAGAAGACAACTCCATCAACGCCTCATCCAATTGCTGCAAAAAAAAAATTAACCGGGAATACATATGACACAAAACGCTGTGAGATTAAGGGTTTAAAAAAACTTACTTCATCTTCAAGCCATGCTTTAACTTTTAATATAATCTCCCAAAACTTTGGCCCCCGGGGAATATCTAGCTCAGATATCCACCACCGCTCATGTCGAGGTGTCTTCAGGAACCAATATAGATTAGTCAACTTTTCACCGCTAGCCTCAGTGCAGGAAGGAAATCGGCTTATCAAGTCTTTTACTAATCCACTAGGATTCCACACAAACTCCTGAGGTTCTTGAACCACCGTTGTTCTTGCTCTTTTCGCCGGCTCCTTCGATAAAGGTCCAGCACCTGCATAAAATTTACCTCATTAAACACAATGCGACCCATGCGATCCATGCGACCTATTATCCCCATGCGACCAATGGGACCAATGCGACCCATGCGACCTATGCGACCCATGCGACCCATTCGACTTTAGCGACCCAGTGACACATGCGACATATGAAACCCATGCGACTCTAACGACCCTGCGGCTTATGCGACCCTACGACTCTAACGACCCTACGGCTTATACGACCCTACGACTTATATGTCTCGATGGAAATTGACACTCAAATGACCTTTTCACTAAATATTACTTACTTGGTGGAACTCCATCAGGAGCAAGGTTTCGTGACACTGGATTTGGATGTCGAAGGAATTCAAAAGCAAAATCACCAACAGCGTCGGAAGATTGGGTTTCGATGATCGCAACTTTCTCGGCAGCCTTTGATTTTAGAAGGTCTCTTACGGCGTTGATGATTCTCTTCTCCGACTTCCTTATTTCCCCTATTAATTTATTCTCCAGTGTCAGAGGGACTGCAGCATCAGAATCAGCATCAGCATCACTCACGCACTCCTTCCTCTTAGTCCCTTTTTCCTGCAAAATGACCAATTACAAATACATTATACTTCTACCGACCTAAGCGACCCATGCGACCCAACCGACCCAGGCGATTCAAATGGAAGTAACTGAAACATTAAAACAAAATGATAAGAATGCAAAAAGTACGAAAACATTCAAGTTATTCGAATAATATATACAACTTACCATTAGTGGGATCATGAAACCGTCACAATACCATTTTGGTTTCGGTGATTCCCCGCTAACGTGCTTGCGGCAAGTATCCACAATCATCTCGAATGTGTACCGACCCCATGGAAAGCCTTCACAAAATTCCAAGTCATCAACCATGTCAATGAGATCATGGCTGATAGAGTTTTCTAGTGAAGGCTTGTGAGCCATAACTTGCACCAACAACATCAAAGTTGCCAACCTCTTTCGGTCGTCGGAATTCTTCGCCTTCACAAGCTTTTCACTGACTTGTTCGGGGGTCACCTTTCCACGGCCGAAATTCTTCAGCCTGAATGTGACACCCATCATGGTCTCCCATCCTATGGGATATGGTCCACATTTCAATCCAAAAATTAGTGCGTGCTCCACTATAGAGTACCAGATGGGAATGTCGTTTATGATGAACCACAACTCTGTATTGTCCCGTATAATCACGGAGTGATTTAGTAGTACAGACATTTGAACCTTCGTCAATGTGGAGTCACATTGTAAGTGAAATAAATGCCTAAATTTTGACTCGTTCTCGAAGTAATGCAAATCCTGATCATTTAAGATTCCTCTCAGCATCCTTATTGTCTCGCGAGGATAACACTTCGTGGTGATCTTTGGAATTCTGTCCATGTGCTTGAATTCATACACAAATCTCGGCTTTGGCGCCACCTGCAAAATGACCAATTCCGAATACATTATACTTCTACCGACCTAAGCGACCCATGCGACTCAACCGACCCATGCGACGCAACCGACCCGTGCGACCCTCAAAACTGAGTCTAAGATGGTCATGAAACTACTGCGACCCTTGCTACTCAACCGACTCACGGAGTCGAAGATGTTCATGCAACTCCTGCGACCCTTGCGACCTAACCGACTCACTGACACTGACACTCACCCGTTTCAAATCAATAAACTGAGTCCAAGATGGTCATGAAACTACTACGACCCTTGCTACTCAACCGACTCACGGAGTCAAAGATGTTCATGCAACTCCTACGACCCTTGCGACCTAACCGACTCACTGACACTGACACTCACCCATTTCAAATCAATAAACCATTTTGTGACTCGAAAGCTTGCAAAACCCTAGAAATCGAACTACTTACACTTATTGACGCCATTGAAGATTGACTCGTGCTCTCTTCGCCAGTAATGCTGCTGATTCTAGCCATTTTCCTTCTCGCCAACTTCAAATCGTTCCCTCTAAAGTTCAACATCACCTTTCTTGCTTTTTAAACAGGTTTCACAGCGAAAAACTGTTCGGCTTTCTCGTTTTCGGCAGTTTTTCACGTCGAAAAACTGCCGAACTTCCATTTTTCCACGTTCGAAAGGGAAGGGCAAATTTGTCTTTTCTTCAGTTTTTTTTTTCGGATTTAATAATTATTTTGGGGAAGGGTATTTTTGAAGTGGTTTAGCCCTATAAGGGTATTTCTGATATTCCGCCGTTTCAAAATTAGGCTTGAATGTTTCAAAAATTAGTTTCAAGTGAAAATCAAGCGAAAACTATTCTGAATGACCTTGAGTTTTAATCATCTCACTTTTTTTTTGTTTTTCTCTTTTTAGCTATATCTTCAATATCTAGAAACTATATTAAGAATCCTAGATGTAGTGACGACATTATACACTTGTAGCATCAAGATTTAGTTTGTATTTGTTGATGATTAAATTTGAGTTTATTTTCTATTTCTAAATTAAATCGAACAAGAAAAGTTAAGGAACAAATAGGAGAGTGAGTGAAAAACGAGTTTGTTATAGAGAGAAATAGAGAAGTCATGAATTAGATTAAGAATTTTACAAGCAGCGTTGACATTATACTTTTGTAGCGTCAAGATTTAGTTTAATTTTTTTTTTTCGAAAATTACTTTTATTTTGTTTTTGAGTTCTAAATTAAATGAAACATGATACGCCAAGGTTAAGACATGAGAGCATATGAAAATCGGACAAAAGATATTTGAGAGATCATGAGCTTCATTCATCTCCCTTTCTTTCAATTTTTATATTTTGCTAACATGTTTTCTATTTTGTAGCTATCTCTTCGATTTGTAATTTAGTATACCATCACGACGAACCATCACATGATGGAGGAGCATTGTTGTTGCATTTACAAAATGCAACTCCTAATGATGGAATTCCATAGGGCGTTGTGATATGAATTCATTATTATCAACCGACATCTTCATCGGGTGGAAGGTTGGAGTTTGTTAAGTACAATCAAAGAGAATAGTACATGTCATTAGAAATTTATAACTTATGGATATGGATGCAGAAAAATACGTAAAATGTCGAGCACCATGACTTGTGCAATGAGTTAGGAATCAGGGGAACGATATTATAAGGCTTGGGGATCTTGACTTTCATGGGACGGAGCGATGTTGCAACATACTTAGAGTGAGAGAATAAAACTGAGATGGTTTTAAATTCCCATAAGTTTTCCAACTAAAGATAGTGAAGCTGGCTTCGGCAAATTTCTGTGAGTATGCGTTTGCATGGTTGGATCAGCTCACTCGTTCACATGAGAGGTACAAAGAGAAAACAAAAGTGACCTGGGATGAAATGTGAGCAATGATGAGACGTCAATTTGTACCTACTCATTATCACAGAGAGGAGAACCAACATTTATGAGGATTGATGCAAGGAAGTTGAAATGTAGAAGCATTTTACAAAGAGACATCCAAATTGAGAGCACAAAGTACCAACATAACCTGCATGTGTAACCATGATGTTTTTGGTCTCGAATGTTAGGGTCAAGATCCCTATACCAAAGACTATGCAAAAATACAGATCAAGTTGGTATGGATTGATGACGAACATGCGATAGAACCAAACATTGACATGGTACAAGGGGTTGATCATATATCTCTCAACTGAAGGAAAGTTGCAATGAACATGAGATAGCAAAGGAAGAATTATTTATAGATAAAAAATACTCGAAATTGCGCGATACAAATGATACAATGGAGCAACTACTAAAGGATGGGAGGTGTAATAATGTGAGTGACCGTGAGTTATATTACCATAAACATAGTAAGGTCTTGAGAGAAACCAAAACAAAAACATGTGGGATCACATCCGTGAGGAGAACATTTCTTTCGATGAGCGTGAGAGATAACATGACCTTTTTACCTGAACTGATGAATGTGCTTATGCACAAAGAGGTGTTGTTTCCTACCAAATTAATTCATTTAATGCCTAGCATTTTTCTTAATTCATTGCAGGATTCTGATGTCGGTTTATAAAAAAGGAAGCATCAAATGAGGAGACCGGACAATATGATAAAATACCCACAAGGATTCTACAGTCGGTTTATGAAAAAAGGAAGCATCGGATAAGAGAAAGGACAAGATGAGAAAATACCCACAAGGCTTTGCACCTATGGAACAAACAAGAAATGCACATAAAAAAGCTCTTACAATGGCAGAAAATTCTAACTTCTGATGTAGAAAGATTGACCTTTTAGAGTTCGTAAACATATCAACTCATATACCTACAAAGGTGAAATATGAGGTAAACGCATTGTCCATTCGATTTTTAATATCATTAACTTGGCCTGTTTTGATGCATCTAAATATTGGATATAAGGAAAAATCTTTTTAAAGGAGGAGGATGAGATCTTATATCTGGAGAAATTCGTACGTGGACCAATAGTGATGGAAAGGGCGAAAGTGTTTCACACTGTGTTGGCTGACATGGACATGGAAGGATATGTAGTGAGCCAATGAGGTTGCAAGAAGCATTGAAGCAATGAGAGGAAGCCGAGCAAGAGAAAGTTGGAAGAGCCGAATGCGGTTAGCTTGAGCATATAATTGCTAGATTCGAGCGAACTCTTTGGACCAATGAATGCATGGAATCATTGGTGGCTCTGCCCCAACAAAAGAGTGCTCGATTCGAGTGATCCTATGATGATAAAAGGAGCATTCAAAGGATTGGATCACTCGTTCCGAGCATCACGCGACTTACATGAGCACTGGAAGACTTGATCGAGCAAAGGCACTGCTCGACTGAACGTACTTTAATTTAGTAGATTTTAGGGTTAATACTTATGTAGCATTCAAATGAGTGGTTATACAGCTCGACCGAGTATTTTTATCTACTTTGTTAAAGTGATTTATTTTATTTAGTTTTCTATTATTGTTTGGTTCTCGGTCTAACTCATTCAACTCCTTCGACTTATTTCTCCAGCTGAGTTTCTTCTCTTTGTAGGGATCTCTTGTAGTCTTTCTTAAGTGCTCCTTTATGTCCTCGTGGGACCGTTTTCTATCTTTCCATGTCCATGTGACGGAACATGTTTCTAAGCTCCTTTGTTGGCCACGTATAACTTTTGACAAAACCAAGATCTCATCCTCATTAGATTGGGATCTTAGAAGACTAAATCAATTTCGTTCATGGTTACATAAGTGTGAAGGTCATGTTATTCTTGATATCCTCTCTCATCTCACATAACTTTATTCTCTCCTTAATAATTATTCTTGGACTATATTTGTTCGAGGAACAACAAAAGTTAAGATTTCGAGAAGTTTGATAATCACACTTTTTTCTCTAGAAATACATTAATTTTCTTCGGTTTTACATGTTATTTAGGCTTTCTAGTTATTATTTACAACTTTTAGGGTTTATTGATGATATTTCAATGTACGTGGACTAAGCAACAACATTGGATAAAACGTGACAGGTCTTTGGCCTAAAAAGGCAAAGTTGGTATACGTTAAAATCACCAATGAAGACTTGCTCAAACACAACACCTTTTTAAGGAAAATCTTGGGTTACTCCCTCGAGCAGCAAAGTGTTGTGTTTGAGCAAGTCTTCATTGGTGATTTTAATGTTTACCAATTTTTCCTTTTTAGGGCAAAGACTTGTCAAACAACTGGAATAACATAGATGTTCTGCCAAACAACCTAAGAAAAGTGAGGCTGTAATCCTTCTTGACCCGAGCAAAGATTTGTTTGGCCAAGCTTTGCCCCCAAATTTGTCAAATTATTTAAATTATGAATATTTTCAACAAGTGAACAAGTCATATTAGACCTGGAACACGTTCCCGAGGTTAGGGATGAGATTTTGGAAAGAAAAAAATTAAAACAATCTTATTGAGTTCACATCAGAATGAAATTAATGATGAAGATATATCAAAGATAATGTTTCAACAACAACGTTCGAAAAATCAACTAACCGTTTCTTTTCTTCTATTTTGATATTTTTTCTTTATCGTAGCTCTTTTCTTATATGTATTCTTGGAAGATTTGTTGCAGTAGGCTTGGTTTTGTGTGTATATATTTTCTATGTTGTAAGACATCGCAAATTCATATTTTTATCTTCTTTCTATATTATTGCATATTTTGAATGCTTTTAATATCTGCTTGCTGCATGAGTTGAATGTATTATGGATTCATTATGATAAATATAATTAATCATTTTGAGAGATTGATTAAAAAGGTTTAGAAATCATAACATCGATCGGTCATGCACTCAACATTAGCTCATTTGATAGAGATTTACGTGGCTTAGATGCTTGGATAGATAACTTAGATATTCAGAGAGGCTAATCAAACTAAGAGACTGAATTTCCTTCTAAGAAATGAATTAATATCTTCAAAACATTCTTAGAAGTGAATCTATATACGTTAACCAAACCAAACCAAAAGACCTACATCTTACATCTACGAGATATATATAAATAATATGTAAATATATAAAGTATTACAATATTTCATGTTATCCTATAAATTTAGATGATATAACAGACTTACACATTCTTTTATGATCATAGGCTTTGTAGAATTTGTAATTAGATTTTTCTCGGTCCTTGTATTTGACCATGATATTATATGATATATATTCTTGCGATATTCTATTCTAGATTATAAAGTTATTTACACTTGTAGTGTAAATCGATCACACCTAACGAAACATCAAGTGCCTTTAGTATATCTTTTTAAATGCTTTTTGAGTTGTCGAACATGACCACGGGATGATTTTCCATAAATTATTGGAAGGAGTGTGAGTCCTCTTAGTACGGCGGACAACAGGAGCCAATCTAGTACATTGAATGATGCAAAGGCATGATTCTGGTAAGGGATAACGATGGTCCGACATGACAATATAATAATCTTCTGTGAAGCAATATAGTCCATGTGAGTTTGGTGATGTTGCTCATGTTTATAGTTGGCAAGGCACGAGGAGAGTCGTTTAGGTTGAACACCAAGCCTTGTTCAGTGTTCTTTAGGTGAGCCGCGACGGTCGGTGGTGCATGTGAGCCATGTACATTGGAGGATATGGTAAAGGCGAAGGGAAATGGGTTGGAAACGGAATAAACTATATATGCCTAGATAATTGTGAAATTATATTTATGTAAATTGTATTATATCTCATTTTTTCAGTTTTCATAGAAGAAATTTGTGAAGCTAATGATTCGGTCCGTAGGGTGGTGGTTGACAATAAAAACGACGGACTGAGAAGTCCTCCGATTTTGCCTTGGACGCTTCAATGGTATCATACAAAATGATGATATTTCTAACCGAGTTACGGGTTTAATACTATAAATCAGTTTGAAAACACTTCGTTACATCCCGAATGACACTCTAATTGCTTGAATATCAATTGGTAGAAGAAAAGTTGACTTTGCAGCGGGTGCCTATAATTTTGGAAAATCTGCGAATATCACTATAAATATTTATCGGCAATTTATTTTATTTTATAACAAATTGAATTGAATTTTTATTGAATCATAATTACACCCAAGACAATAAAGTTTAGATTTTTAAAGAAATTAGAATGATTTAATGTTGGAGTATGCCCTAGAGATCAATCATAAGTTGATTGTATTTGGGATTCTATTTATGTATCATGAGATTTTATTATTTATAACATTTGTTATTTCATTCATTTTATTTTTCTGCATATTATAAGTGAATGCAATAACATCTTTAGAGTTATTGTTTTGAATATATTCTAAAATAACATCCCTAGTCGAGTATCATTGAGAATGAAGATATTAATGATGCACTGAGAGTAGTATGTGTTGAATTAATATGAGATATCAATTCAACACATAGGTACATGTTAGAGAATATTATATTGGATCGATCCTCGATGAATTGCTGCATGGATTATTATATGAATGTCATAGGCAATTCTCATAGTGATGATGGTGTATGTGATCCTAAGACTTGATATCATCAAAGATCTTGATGTAAGAGAAATGTGCAATTTGACACTACTGAACGTCACTGATAACGTCTATTTTATATAGTATTTTAGTTCATTCTCGTAGTTAGTTCACCAAGCACTAAGCATCATTTAGTCCTCTTTCATCCTTTTTCGTGTATTTGCAGGAAAAGATTACATCGACATGAACACGAGCGAATACGTAAATTTGCCCTACACCTCCGTCACCAGCATGACCAGGCACACAAGGGAGGCATCAGCCCAACCGTGCATTCATGCCAGCCCGCCCGTGCTCCTGCTCCAGAATGCATGCCCGATCGTGTTCAGTCTCCAGTCCGACCGGGCTCATGAAGCAGCACAACAAGCCCGACATTGCAGCCCTCTTAGCCCGACCGGGCTCTCCAAATAGAACACATCCCCAAAGATGTTGCACGTCCCGGGTATGTATGAAGCCCGATTGAGCTTGAACCAGCTGAAACGCCCAATCGAGCTTACTCTTGTGCCCGGTCGGGCACATTAAACCTGCACGCCGCCATGAGGAAAAGGAAAAATTGGGTTGACGGGAAATAACAGGAAAACTCACAGGAAAGAATGGAAAGACTCGGCAAAAGAGGAAAAAGAAGAAAAAGAAAGAAAAAAGAAGAGGAAAGAAGGATATTCAATCGTGATTGAGGCTGGAAAATGAAGAAGACGACACATAGAGCAAACACAGAGAGAGAGAGTAGAGAGAGAGCAGAACGCACACGAAGACAAGGACGTAGTGACGAAACCGAAGAGCGGAGGAGCTATTGAAGACGTCGGTAAATGAATAGGGAGGGATCTCATTCGTTATCCATGTTGAATATAGTTATCTTTTATGTTTTGTTTTCTAACTTCTTGTCCGAGTAGGTCCATAGCCATGGATTAGAGGGCTTTACCTACATGTAATGAGGTTTTGTTCTTAATGCTTGGTTATAATATTTGTTCGTTTCGGATTGATTGGTTGTTCGTAATGCTTTTATTCTTGTTGGTAGCTTGAACGAATGATTATAAAAATCTAATTGTATTGGGAGATGATTTGGATTTGGGAATGTAGCAATGATACAAAGTCTCAATTGATTTAGAACCTTAACCGGTCGGTTAATTGAACTTAGAAATTAGGATATCGATCTTAATGCATCTAGTATGTGAGATTACACAATTGGGAGATTGGTAGTACGCATGTTAGATAGTGGGTTTAGGCATCGAGGCATCGGGAGAGTCATTCCCAAGGAAAGAGCTTGAATTCCCCGAATATGTTATGATATCTATAACCATGATCTTGTTAGAACTTCGTTGCATCATCGTGCATCTCTCGAATCCTGTGGTATTTAGTTCATTGAGTTTAATCCGATAGTTAGTTAGTTAGTTTATCTTATTTGCATTCCCATAACTTATTGATTTTACACGTCTTATTCATTTGTTTACTAGCTTTAGAGTTGCATCGATTCTTTGTGTTCGACCCTGGTACTATACAATCCGTATTCTTGCGGAAGTGTTAGTCTAGGTAATTTATTACTTGAGATTAACCACATCAGTCGCTCGTAATTGGGTGGACGTACGAGGTAGGTAATTGGGTACACAATTAACTTACAAAGCAAGATGTTGATTGATCGGGATAGGATTTGTCCCTCTTATATAACGAGAGTGATGTTATGAGCTCCTTGACCAAGTGAGATTGTGAAATACATGGCCGTACTCGAATAAATTTATATGTGATATCGAATTTATTTTTTTCTTCGTACAATCTACTTGGGAATCAAGAAACCTATGATTGAACTATACGAGTATGGTTTCTTCATGGCTCGTGTTCGATCAAGACATCAAGGACAAAAGGATCAAACTACACGGTAACATCAATCACAGGAATGGTTATCTCGAGTTACAGACATTCTCGTCACTTGGGTAATAATGATGTGTTGCTAGACACCATTCATTATTTATGATATTAATCACTACCAACGTAACAAGAACCTATTGGGTCACACACAAGAAGAGATGGACTTTGATCTTTTTGGGCTAAGAATTGTGTTGGGCCTAAAATTTGAACAAGGCCCATGACTAGCATTGTTGGGCGTGAATTTGAATTACGACCTGACAAGTGTGGAGTTCGATTTGGTCCCATAGCCAATCGTCTGATTTTAATTCAGTTGGATTAGGCCCATGGTCCATCGACTAATCTGACCTAATTTCGGAACAGGCTCATGACTCATCTCTTCATCAAATGTCAGATTAGGGTTAGGGTTAGCCACAACCTTAAGCATCTAGAATTCCCTATAAAAACATGTTTAGGTCTTCGAGCTTCAAGATGAAAAAAACACAAAAAAATGGCCAGAAACAAAGTCTTTTTCGAAATTCTAAACTACCACTTAAGAGTTAGCCACAACCTTAAGCATATAGGATCCATTGCTGCTCGTGATTCACAAGATCAAGTTTTGGACGAAGCGAAAATAAGGTAACTTCCTTAAACCCTAATCGGAGAAATTTCCAAACAAGCCTAAAAAACCGAGATACTTCTATTCTTCTTCCGTTGCGCGATCTGATCGTCCCTCGATTTTCCAACATTTAAGATATTCAAGTGGAGTTTATTGTGAAGTTCAAATGATTTTATTAGATGAATTACATCCTGAAACTTAAATGTCTTTCAACTGATTTGAATATAAAATGAGAACTTTAATGCAATTTTCAAAACAATAAACATGGAATGTACCTATTTCTAGTTTCAACTTCCATATGAGAAGAGTTTGAAAAAAAACCAATCTGAATACTCCAAAAAATCCGAATTGAATCCGAATTTATTTTGATTCAATTAGTTTTAGACTCGAATATGTCTAACTCATGTTGAAACTTGAATAACACAGACCAAAATCTATTTGGATCCGATTTGGTTTATTGTTCTCAATCACACCAATCTGAATTGAATTCCAAAGACCACGAACAAAAAGTCAAAATGATCAACAAAGTTGAAATTCCTCCAACTTGGACGAAATTAATCATTTAAAAGGGAAGAGAAAGTGGTTTTCAACATCAAAGAAAAGGAAAAATCGGATTGTTGAGTGATAGGTTGAAGCAAAAAACGAGTGAGGATTTGTAGCATTTGAGGGCAAGCGATTGACTGTCAATCTCTCGTCCATCAAGATTTTATAGGGTTTAAAGAATTGGTCACCATAAATGCTTATATATGAAATTGTCTAGAATGAATAAATAAAAAATGTGGGCATACGAGATTAATATGGGTTTGGACTATCAATATTTTGGTTTTGGGCTAGTTCATAACATACTTGATGTCAAAATACTAGACATACCCAATCGGTTGATGGGTTTCTTTTATTTCTTCAAAGAATTAAAATCAAGAATTGTCTCTTGATTATGAAACACAACCTTTGAAAAAGCTATGCCAAAAACACTTTTTGGCACCTCACAAAAAAAATCTCAAGAACTTTTTACGAATGAAGAGTGAGATAATAACTGCAAATGATGTTCTAAATAGAATTCTACATTATTAGAATGATAAATTTTCTTACGAGTTTTTTAAATGACAACTATCAACATACAAAACTATAAAAGTGCGAGGTTGTCTTACAAAAATTCAAATTCTTTTATCTAAGAGAATTAAACTTGACACAAAGGCTATCGAATTCATGATTCCCAAATTGATGAGATGACCAAAAATTTAGTTATGGAATTACTTAAGTATAATTCTTTGAGAATATTCTTGCTTTTATAGACAAAACATTCTACCTTTTATTAGGGAGAAAACTGCTATCAAAAGAATACATCGACTTTTATCTTATGATGTTGCATGTTCTTCAACATTTCAACAAGAACAGTTAGATCTTAGAAGAAGTAAACGTGGCAGGATTGCGAAATATTTTGGCAATGACGTTGTAATCTTCGTGTTAGAAGGAGAACCTCAAACATATAAGGCTGCAATGGAATCAACATAAGCACCTGATTGGAAAGAAGTTACCCAAAATGAAATAGAATCCATTATGCATAACATCACATGGACATTAATAGATTTGCCTTCGAAATAAAGGGAATAAATGGATATTCAAGAGAAAAAATAAACCATATGACACTTTGGAGACATATGAACGTTAATTTCAATAGTTCCAATTCAAACTTTCGAAATTAAAAAAATGGATGTGAAAAATAAATTTTGAATGATGTATTAGATGAAAAGACGTATTGTTTAAACCTCTTTATGAATTTCAACAAATGTCAAAACAGTGGCATGAGAATCTTTATATACGCTGTTATGAAATGGTTTTAAGATAAATGAGTGGAAAAAATGTATGTATATGAATGAATATAAAGATGTATATACCATTGAATATCTATATATTTATCACATGGTCATTACAGGGGCAAATAAAGACGTGATAAATCAAACCAAGCATATGTTTCATTCTTGCCTTCATATGAAAGATATGGGATATGTAATGCATCATTTAGATGTGATCTAATACTAAGTTTTAATATTTATATCTAGATTATATATTCTACAAAGATACAAATTGTGTAAACACACATAATAAATAGGATTAAACTAACGATGTTATAAAACCTATGGTCTTGAAAAATAAAAAGTGTAGGTGTGTCTAATATGAACAAGTAAAATAAACTACAACTATAATAATATACAAATGAGAAAATGCTTCTAAGCTAGAGAATTGTTCTCATATATATGAACTCGCTAAAAATTTTCGAAAATGTTGTTTTGTTCCAATCATGCAATTCAATCATCTTATATGGGTCTACATACTGAATGTGTTATTATTAGATTTACCTTCTATCAAAGTCTAAACCATTATCCAATATTTCAATCATTAACATCTCCATCGAATGATGTACATTTTAAACCACTTGAGAATCATTTAATGTGTCCCATTAAAGATTAAAAAATATAGTACATGCATCAAATCATGGAAGCAAAGAAAACAAATCTGATCATTAAGAACAATGAGTTCACGTATACAAAACTCTAGCCTAAAGCATATATCAATCATATATATCTACATTTTAGAAAATAACTACAATGATAAACATGTAAAGAGAGAGGTTTTAGGAGAGCTCAGTCGATCTTTCGATCAATTTCTATCATAACCTCACATTTGACTTGTTTTCACAACTAGTTCAATCCTTCGATGAAGTTCGAATAGTTGCATCAGTCTTCCACACAATCCCATAGTTTCTTCTCTCAAGTTTCCTTGGTATTTACTATCCTCCACGTTCTTGTTTTTGTAAAAATCCTTCATAACACTTCAACACTTCAAAATATGAATTATTTTGTGAATTTAGTAAACGACTCGGCTGAGTTGGCCTTTGCTCAGATCGACAGTTGGATGTTCCACGTATTTTCCATGCAAATTGGAGCCAACTCTGATTTTGTTTTTGCGGACCGTTCAATCGAGTCGAAACACGTTTAGGTCAAGATAATCCTCTAGAATGAATGTGATGTTTTTTATTATCCAATAATTAATCGCTCCGCTTGAGTGATTCCTTATGAACTTTTGAGCATTTAATTTCAACATGATCAATTCAGTGATTTTGGGCTCGTGCGGAGCATTTCCTCTTTTTCCATCCTTAATACTCGCTTTGTATTGAAATTTGGTTATGTTTCTCTATAATATGCTCATTAGTTCGTATTCTTTACAAGACCACAAAATGACCTACAAGGTGTAAAAAGAAACTAACGAGACTAAATAATCCAAAACATAATAGAAATATGCAATGATACTCCACATATCGCGTTGATTCAATTAGGATGTTAAAATATTGTGATCAATATGCACATGTAATACTTGGAATCTGAATGGTTACATTTTAAATCAATCTCATTATATTGAAAAGGTCTTTAACAAATTTAGAAAATTTAAGGATAAGCTGGTAATAAATCCCTATAATCAATTGTTTCATCTTAAGGAGAACCAAGGTGAGAGTAGGGGTGGATATTTTAGTTCGGTTATATAAAGTTGAACTTAAACAAATCAAATAATGATAATTCAGTTTGGTTTGGGTTTATATAAAATAAATGATCAGGTATGAAAGTTTGAAACGTGATTCAATTTTGTTATATTTGGTTATTAACCGAATAACCGTAGATAACTTATTTGTTATTTAAAAAATATAAAAATATAGATAAATGATATTTATCAAATAAATATTTATCCTAATCATTCAATTTAAAAAATATATTGCATTTTATTTTGTGAAACATATTAATTATTTAAATTTTTTCGAATATTATCAATTATTTATACTTTCATATGATTAAATGGTCGATAAAATTGAAATAATTGAATAATAACCATAGAAATTAGAGTTTGAGTTTTATTTTGGTTACAATATTTTATTGATATAACCAAACTGATCCATTGTCAACTGAACGAAACTAAACAAATTTAAGTTCGATTGTTGTTTTGTTACTATCTTTTAAAATCCCAAATAACCCGTACCCATTAATACGAACCCAAAAACCAAACCGAAACTCAAAATGGCTAAGCCTCGATGATAGTGTATCACAATTAGAATACACACAAGTTATATGAAATTTGATGTACATCATGAATTATACAATACCATATTTTTTTATATTCTATAAGTTGAATTAATTGATATTCTTAGAATTTTTGGAAAAGAACAATAGGTTGCACTTGAAAGAGTCTTGAGATTGAATACACTATGAGTTATGAATTACATTATACTACAAATCCTCTCGTGTTAGAAGTATATTGTGTTGAAAACTGGATTTCAATTAATATGGATAGTAAGTTACAAGTGGATGTGATTTTAGACTTGGCGGTGCAACCGTAATAACTTTGTAGGATTAGATAAAACTACTTAATGAGCATAGTGATTCAAAAACTTCCTAAAAGGAATACCGTTATGGAGAAAACCTATTTTTACCATTTCTATACATTTATGACAATATGACTACTATTTCAAGAGCTAAGAACAAAATTTACAATGACAAACCGATGAATATAAGACGACGGTGTCTTACCACGATGATACGTATACAATTTGGTGAAAATGAAATAATATCCATTAACTACATAAAAAACAGAACATATCATATCCATTGACAAAAGGCTTTAGTAGAATGAAAGTGTTGTATATAACGAGGGGAATGGACTTAACGCCAATTGAATACTTGGCATAAACCTAATTTGACCACATTAGATATCCCATGGTCCGGGTTCAACAGAAAAACTATTTGGGAAATACTCAAGATATAATACACACCATCTAGCTTATTACTATTCTCAATTTAAGTCTGTAGCCGCTGATATATAAGAAATAAATATTCAAATTCTTAGTATGTAAATATCTTTGAAAAGTGGGATAAACAAAAATTATCTATAATTAGCATTACATATATGAAATTAATGTTGTGACATATCTTTGATAACTGAGATGTCTAAGATGTCTAAAATTTTCATCAACAAAGGATATGTTTAGGACCAAAATGAACACAATTGTAAAAATCGAAAAGTATTGGTTTAGTATATGTGATATTCATTGCCTTGATTTAATATAATTATAAGTAGCTCAAGACATGAATGGTTAAAATCTAAAATAAACCTTTTGGATGAGTATAACACAAAAAGTTCTTGGAAAATTAACTTATTTCCTAGTCACATGTGATGTATTGATTCGATTTTATTAGAATACGCGGATATTGTAAGAAGTTGAAAAATATTACGAATATGAAGAGTCTCACATTGAAACAATTAGTAGCATAAATGTATAAACATATTATGCAATTATGTAATGTGAATAAAATGGAAATGTCGGTAGATGAGCATAATGTGTAATGTGGGCTCGTGTTATCAAAATTGTAGATTTAGGTTTGAATCTATAACATTATTATTGTCAAAATATTGGAACTTCAATTTTGTTTGGTTGATTGATTTTTATCCAAAATATATTCATTTTATCAACGGATTATAATCAAGAATTGGGTCTCTTGATCATCATACACAACCTTTGAAAAATCTATGGGAAAACCCAAAATTTTGGCTCCTCAAAAAATTGTCTTTTGACTCTAGAAATACCTATAAATTCTGATTTTTTATTAATGAAAAGATAAAAAAATCAATATTCTCTTCTTCTTTACTCATGGAATTCCAGAGAGAAACACTTATAGATTCGACACAAACATTCAAGTTTCTTGTAATCATTGTATCGTCAAGACATGCGACGATAAACTTCTGTCTTAAAACACTATAATGCATACATCAATTACATGTTACATGTTAGTGTTTTATATTTGTTTTTGATAATATAAATTTCAATTTTAAATTTTATTTGATTTGCTTATTTGTTTTGTTTTGGACTCCATTGTCTCTAACAGAAAACACCCATTAGATGTTTTTGTTCTTCCATCACATGTTGAAGATAATATATTAGAAAGCAGGTTTAATATGTGTATTATGGTTAATAAAACAAGTAACGGATTATAGCTTTTATGAAACCTCGATCTCATTTATCCAAATTTCTTAACTCCTTTGCAACAAAGTTAATAATTGACCAGTAATGAATAAAAAAATATATCATATAAAATATTACATTGGTGGATTGTTCGGTACGTTTGAATCAATGCACGCAAGTTGGAGGGATAATCTTTCCCTTCACCGAGCCTTTGACATTGGAACAGATCGCAGTGGAAGGGCCATCACGTCCGTTGTGGACGAGTGTAACATTGAAAAGCTCAACGTCTCTGCAAGGGAAGCTTTGGCTGCATTGTAATTTCACCGCCTCTTTGTTCGCAGACGTTCCCCATATGTTCTGAAACTTCACTCCTTGTATTTGAACGTGAGATGCTGATTGCCAAATACATGAAATAAACAAACACGCATTGGAAAATTTAAACAAGTGAATTCTCACTTAACAATCTTTATATATAAAAAGTCGTAGCTTTACCTTCTCAAAGCATGGCGGATGCGGACAGTACTTCTGATCAATGTTAATGGGATATCCGACATCAATCATCTGTAGATTATTGTACAAGAAATCTGAAACCACGATCTGAGACTTCGAGGACTCCCAAGTCTTGATCCTTACACCATCACTCGTGCCATTGAAAATCGAGTCCCTAACGGTCAAGCGCCTAACATCCTTCTCGTTCTTGTTCTTCCCAATGAAGACATCATCTCCCCTCGGCGACCGGACGACGTGGCTGGACAGCCCGGTGATGGTGAAGCCGATGACGGAAGGGCAGCAGCGAAGAGGAGGCTTTCGGCGCTAGGGTTTTCGGGTGAAGGAGAAACTCACGTTTTGGTTGAAAATGTTTCAACCCCTCTGCTAAAGAATGGAGGTTTTGGGCCTCAAGAAGGAAGCCCATTCATTGCCTTATTTGCTGAAGCCCAAACGTGTGTTGATGAAGTCCAGCCCATCAGTAAAGAAGCCCACGAGCCCAATAAAATCTGAAAATGATATATAACCAAAATATAACAAAGTCTGAAAAGTGCAGAAACAAAAGAGCGTGTATGAGCCTATGTTTAGGCTGAATTTTTTGGTAAATTAGATAGATATATATGTATTAGGCCTAGGCATCATGATCTAGGTTTGTTATGCGTTTAAGAACTATTTTATATATATATGAAAGACAAGAGGAGGTGAAAAGATACTCACCCAAAAACACCATCTCCACCTTTTTTTCTTCTGCAATTTTTCAGCAATTTCACCATTGATACACTAAATTTCCAGAATGTTTTTCTTTGTTTTTCTTTCCATTTTCACAAATGTTAAAACAAGATAAAGAAAGATGAACAACCTTAGGTTTGCTCTAAGGTAAAACCAACAAATTGGTATCAGAGCGCACAAGATCGGGGAGGATGAAACAGACAACACAAAATGCACAAAAATCAGCACCAACAACACTACGAAAACAGCACTAAGAACCAGCGAAAACAACACTAAAAACTGGCGAGAAGCAACACAAAAATCAGCACCAAAAACCAGCAAAAACAAGAACGGTGGACATAATTCAAGGAGTTACACCGATTCCGGTGTTTGAAGGGAAGAACTACAACCTATGGGTAATTAAAACAAAACCAACCCTTAGATCTAAGGGGTTGTGGAAGGTGGTCACGGAAGGACTACCACAGATGCCTAAAATCGGTGATATGGTCACCGAGGAAGATAAAAAACGAGCTATGGCAGAATGGGAGGAGCTGGAAGCGAAGGATCAGCGCGCGTTAGAGCTGATCTATCACGCTGTCACTGAAGAAATCTTCAGTGCACATCTGTCCACGTGCGAGACAGCCAAGGCTGCGTGGGATTTGCTAAAAATTAGGTTCCAAGGGGATCCTAAGGCAGCTCGGATTAAGCTGCAGCATTTGAGGGCCTCATTTTACAACATGAGGCAGACCGAAAAAGAGAAAATTAAAGAGTATGCAAACAAGATAACGGAGATTGGAAACGAGATTAGAGCCTATACGGCTAGAATGGTAGAAGACGAGATGGTTTCAAAAATATTATGCTCTCTACATGGGAGATTTGACCCATACGTGGGTGTTTTGGAACAAACGAAAGATTTGGAAACGCTAACCGTTGGAGAGCTTGTGATCGCACTAGAATCACAAGAGTTTAGGCTTGAGGACCGAGATGGTTCAGGCCTAGAGGGAGCTTTTTACTCAAAGTATCAAGACTACAAAAACGCAAAAGCTGGGAAAAGATACGACGTACTAAAGGAACCAGTGGACAACACGATAAAAACGAGGAAAGGGTGCAGTATATGCAAGAAGGACAATCATATCGATGCACAATGTTTCTTCGGAAACAAGAATGACAAACCAGAAGGGTCTAGAGGTTTTAAAACGTCAAAAGAGTGCTACAATTGTGGAAAAACGGGGTATTTTTCGAGGGAATGCTGATTTAAGAAATTTCCATCGAATCAAGCGAGACTAACATGCGAACAAGAGGAGGATAACGCGCTGTTTCCAGCAGCTCACACGATGACTCATACCGAAGAGGAAGGAGTTTGCCTCATAGACAGTGGTGCGACAAACCACATGATTCGGGAGGAAAGGTATTTCACGACTCTAGATAGAAATTTTAAAATACCTATTAGAGTAGGAAATGGAGCGAAACTAGTTACTGCTGAAAAAGGGTCGATTGAAATCATGAGTAAGAAAGGGAAACGGATCATTAACGACGTGTTTTTGATTCCGGGTTTAAGTAAAAACTTACTAAGTGTACCACAAATGGTACGAAATGGATGCAAAGTTTCATTTGCTGAAGGGTTATGTGAGATTCGGGATAAGAAGGGAGCTAAGATTGCGGAGGTTCCTATGATCGACAAAACCTACACTCTAAGATGGAAAACAACTAAAGAGCACGACGAGGAGGAAAATTTGGCAAGCTGTTATTTAGCAGCGGTTGAGGAAGCTACGGTTGAGGAAGCTACGGTTGAGGAACCTACTGATCAAGTAAGAAATTTAAATATAGTTTTAAATTTTGATGAAGTTTTATCTTTGGAGAGGGTTATGAACCCAGGTTCTGACCAAATCGGCAAAGCCGATATCAGAAGCACTATTGAGATTGGTTCAATTGGTTCACTAAGTAAGGGCGAACCACCCGGAGACACACCGGAACCAGGCAGAGAGCAGATCGGCGAAGCTTGGCCGAGCAGAGAACCTGAAACGAAGAGACAAAAACAGTTAGGGTTTCTGTCTTCCGAAGGAGAAGAGAAGAAGAGTCTTACCGGTGAGCCGACGCCGGAGACAGAGCAAAGCGACAGAGATACGGCCGAGAGGGAGCATCGCGATGGAGGAAGAGTTGCGACGAAGAGGGAGCATGACGATGGAGATGCATCGAACGAGAGGGAGCTTGCACCGAGGGGAACCGAGAGGGAGATTGAAGACATTGTCTTCCCTCGGCGACCGGACAGCGTGGCTGGACGGCCCGACGATGGTGAAGCCGGCGACGGAAGGGCAGCAGCGAAGAGGAGGCTTTCGGGGCTAGGGTTTTCGGGTGAAGGAGAAACTCACATTTTGGTTGAAAATGTTTCAACCCCTCTGCTGAAGAATGGAGGTTTTGGGCCTCAAGAAGGAAGCCCATTCATTGCCTTATTTGCTGAAGCCCAAACGTGTGTTGATGAAGTCCAGCCCATTAGTAAAGAAGTCCACGAGCCCACAAAATCTGAAAATGACATATAACCAAAATATAACAAAGTCTGAAAAGTGTAGAAACAAAAGAACGTGTATGAACCTATGTTTAGGCTGAATTTTCTAGTAAATTAGATAGATATATATGTATTAGGCCTAGGTATCATGATCTAGGTTTGTTATGCTTTTAAGAACTATTTTATATATATATATGAAAGACAAGAGGAGGTGAAAAGATACTGACCCAAAAACACCATCTCCACCATTTTTTTCTTCTGCAATTTTTCAGCAATTTCACCATTGATACACTAAATTTCCAGAATGTTTTTCTTTGTTTTTCTTTCAATTTTCACAAATGTTAAAACCAGATAAAGAAAGATGAGCAACCTTAGTTTTGCTCTAAGGTAAAACAACACCCAAGGCTCCCGACGCTGATCCCGTGTCCCGAACCGCACTTCACATGTGATACTTCGATGTCGGTGGTGCCACCGAGAATGGCGATGCAATCGTCACCTGTGCCGATGCTGGTCTGAGAGATACGCAAGTTGTTGGAGTAACCAATCTTGATGCCGTCGATGTTGGGGCTATCACCGGGAGCTCTGATAGTGACTTCGGTGATGTTGAAATCTTCGACAGCGAAGAGGTTGAAGTGTCCCATCTTGCTGTTCAATGATGTTATGCGTTTTACTGTTGAGTGTTTTACGAATTGGAACCCTATGTTCTGCAAATTAAATATGCAAATTAAATATGAAATGCAAACTCCTTTATAAAAATAGAGATTTCTTCTAGTAACAAAAAATGCGATTTTTTCTTCTGTAGGATAAATTATTAGCAGTAATACAAGTCACAACATGAACAACACACCATAATTTATCATAAATTATTTGAGAAATTTAAGTTACGATACTAGAAAGTGATAATATATTATTTTTAAATTTTTTGTTCTCTTTAAAATCAGCTATTTGAATGAATAAATTTGATACTAACTAATGACAAATACATGAATTTTACCATGGGAAGAGTACGTCATTTGGAGTTCTTGTGACAATCATTGAGGGGCCAAGATTGAGTGCCTTGACCGTCAAGTGTACCGCCACCGAGGCATCGGATTTTCTAGGTTTTATCATGTTTAGGGTTGTGTTATCTCCATTGTCAGTAAACTCCATGAGTGAGTAGATTCCCAACTATGGGTTAGGGATATCGGATTTGTAACGGATGTACAAGTTATGCGTTAATGCTTAGATCTATCGTATTTGTCTTGATATTCGGTTCTCTAATCAACATCGTAAACGCTTATACAAGTGATGCTCGCTCAGTAACATAGGAATTTGTATTTTGCTGGAAGGTTAAAGTATGAATCGAGAACTGTTGAATTTTAGGTTAAGTTCGATTAATGAGAATCTGACCGGTCGGTTAATCGACTTAGGAATTAGGATTGCGCACGTAATGCTACCGTAGTTACGAGTTAATCGCTGCTGGAAGGTAGGATTGCACGTAATTATGGTTAGGAGGTTTAGGCTCAGCAGAATCACTCCTTATCTTAGAGCATGAATTCCCCGTTATCAAGATAATTCGATAGGTTTATGATCTTTCGTTGTTACATCCTTGCAATTCCTGGTATTCCGACACCCGTAGTGTTCTTAATCGTCAAGTCTTCCTTATTCCTTGATCATCTCGTTTTCATACGTATTTCTTGCACGATTTAGGAGACGTTTTTTATACATATGTGATGTTTTACGTATGATTCCGTATCCGTTTTACTTGCTTTCGTGCTTTTCATGTTCTTACAGGTTTTTACGCGTATTTGGACCATTTTGGAGCTAAAGGAACATGCACGGAGCAAAGGAGCAACTTTGGGGATCATCACAGGACAAACGGGACGAGATTGAGCATGGAAAACCCTCACCCGGTCGGGCACAACCTTTGCACGATCGGGCAAAACCTACGGCCAATTGTGTGAACCATTTAGCACGACTCGGGCAAGCAATCCCGACCATTTTGCCGTGTGCCCGAGCGGGCACACATGCCATGCCCGATCGGGCATCATTCCAGCAGCACAATCTGCACGAGTTGCCCTAGCCACGCCCGAGCGGGCACACTCACTACCCGAGCGGGTCGCGACCCGTAACTGCTCAAAACTTAAGTAAACTTAACTTAAAACATAAGGGAACTCGTGGGGCAATTAGGGCAACAATTGGACCGACTTAGGAAGTTTAAAAGGAGGCAAAAAGACGTCATTACAACAAGCATACAGAGGAGAAGAATTCAGCGAAGTTAGAGCAGATTCTTGCGAGGAGATAAGCGAGGAGCATTGAAGATCAAGCACCACCACTTCGGTTTTGTTTGGTTTTTATGTTCCTTAGACTCTCTACTATGTTTATGTTTCTTTACAGACGCATGAGCGAGTAGTTCGTTTGTTCTAGGAGAAGGGATTAGCCCTTGGCTATCCCGAGACCGCTTTTGATCTATTTTGAATGCATCTTCCCGTTTCAGTTCATCTATTCTTTATCTGAGTTCTTTAATTTACTTGTGTTTACAAAGGCCACGTAGATACATGTATTAGAGATTAGGAGAAGGACCGAAAGGAGAATTCTAATCCTAGAAAGTCAGGTTTAGAACAACCGAGGTTAGGCCACGAAAGTAGGGTAACAACGGTTGAGGGTGAACGGGCGAATCACAGAGTTTATGGGTTTAGTTCAAGGTGTCAGCCACGAAAGTAGGGGGCAACTTGTCTAGATCACGTGTCTATGCCTTGAGAGAGGGTAGATATCATGTTAGGATCGTCCGCCTTAGATAGCTTTAACAGGGATTGCATGATAGATAGGTTGATCGCCGGTTTCGGTAGTCTTGTGGTGAAACCGGATTCCTAGGACGTTTGTCTCATCGTTAGAACCCAAGTAGTTTAGTTAATTTCAGTATTTCATTCCTTATCCACATTCTTTCGTTAGCAAGTTTGATTCATAGTTCGGGTTTAGGTAGCGTTGCATAGTCTCTGTGGGATCGACACCTAAAATACTACACACGTGCCGTGCACTTGCGGGTAGATTAGGTTATATTTAACTCTGATACGCATCAAGTTTTTGGCGCCGTTGCCGGGGACTATTGTCAACGCGTCTTAGATTCGAACCTAGAGTCCTTCTTGCTTTGTTTTTATTTTTGTTTTCTTTTCTTTCGTTCCTTCTACGTAAATTGTTCTTTATTTGTCCTTTGCAGAACTTTCAGGTCGACAAAAGATGGATAATCAGAACGGCAATGGACAGATGCAATTACAGGCTCCTCCACCACGTCGTCTAAGGGATTACGTGGTGCCGAACATGAACAACGTGCAAACAGCCATAAGGATGCCTGCTGTTGCAAGAGAACAATTCGAGATTAAGCCAGCGATGATCAACATGCTTTATCAGAAGCAATTCATGGGTGGAAACCATGAAGATCCCCATCAGCACCTCAGAGACTTCCTCAAACTTTCAGGTACGTGATCATCTTGTTTTCATACGTATTTCTTGCACGATTCTAGAGATGTTTACGATATAGATGCGATGTTTACGTATGATTTTGTGTCCGTTTTACTCGTTTTCGTGTTTTCGTGTTCTTACAGGTTTTTATGCGTATTCGGTTCATTTTGGAGCTAAAGGACGTACACGAGACAAAGTAC
>CM071863.1:42745667-42768163 GCA_036759665.1 Gynandropsis gynandra
AAAAAGAAAATAAAAGAAAAAGAAAGAAAGAAGCTCGGAAAGAAAGAAACAAGTATCCTCGGTTGACCTAGGTTTAGCATAGTCTGAAGTCTTGTCTGGTGGAGGGAGTTACGGTAGCATGTCTAGTTTCCTTTGATTTACTTTCTCATGGGTAATCGTGGTGGACCTAGGATTAAGGCTGAAAACTCGAGTAGGCCGAATTTGCTCACAATATGCTAGTTGATCGGTTAGGCTCGCTTTAGCGGTATCTCTAGGAGAAGGGGGATTCTCGTATTTTCATACCCCATGTATTCCACGTTTACGTTTGCTTAGGGACAAGCAAACATTCAAGTCTGGGGGATTTTGATCATCTCGTTTTCATACGTATTTCTTGCACGATTTAGGAGACGTTTTTGATACATATGTGATGTTTTACGTATGATTCCGTATCCGTTTTACTTGCTTTCGTGCTTTTCATGTTCTTACAGGTTTTTACGCGTATTTGGACTATTTTGGAGCTAAAGGAACATGCACGGAGCTATGGAGCAACTTTGGGGATCATCACGGGACAAACGGGACGAGATTGAGCATGGAAAAGCCTCACCCGGTCGGGCACAACCCTTGCACGATCGGGCAAAACCTACGGCCAATTGTGTGGACCATTTAGCACGACTCGGGCAAGCATTTAGGACCATTTTGCCTTGTGCCCGAGCGGGCACACATGCCATGCCCGATCGGGCACCATTCCAGCACCACAGGACGAGCAGAAACTGCCCTAGCCGCGCCCGAGCGGGTACACTCATTACCCGAGCGGGTAGCGGCCCGAAACTGCTCAAAACTTAAGTAAACTTAACTTAAAACATAAGGGAACTCGTGGGGCAATTAGGGCAACAATTGGACCGACTTAGGAGGCTTAAAAGGAGGCAAAAAGACGTGATTACAGGAAGCATACAGAGGAGGACAATTCAGCGATGATAGAGGAGATTCTTGCGAAGAGATAAGCGAGGAGCGTTGGAGATCAAGCAGCACCACTTCGGTTTTGTTTGGTTTTTATGTTCCTTAGACTTTCTACTATGTTTATGTTTCTTTACAGACGCATGAGCGAGTAGTTTGTTTGTTCTAGGAGAAGGGATTAGCCCTTGGCTATCCCAAGACCGCTTTTGATTTATTTTGAATGCATCTTCGCGTTTTAGTTTATCTATTCTTTATCTGAGTACTTCAATTTACTTGTGTTTGCACTGGCCATGTAGATGCATGTGTTAGGGGTTAGGAGAAGGACCGAAAGGAGAATTCTAGTCCTAGAAAGTCAGGTTTAGAACAACCGAGGTTAGGCCACGAAAGTAGGGTAGCAACGGTTGAGGGTGAACGGGTGAATCATAGAGTCTATGGGGTTAGGTCAAGGTGTCAGCCACGAAAGTAGGGGGCAGCTTGTCTAGATCACGTGTCTATGCCTTGAGAGAGGGTAGATATCATGTTAGGATCGTCCGCCTTAGATAGCTTTAACAGGGATTGCATGATAGGTAGGTTGATCGTTGGTTTCGGTAGTCTTGTGGTGAAACTGGTTTCCTAGGACGTTTATCTTATCGTTAGAACCCAAGTAGTTTATTTACATTTAGTATTTCATTCCTTATCACAATTCTTTCGTTAGCAAGTTTGATTCGTAGTTCGGGTTTAGGTAGTGTTGCGTAGTCTCTGTGGGATCGACACCTAAAATACTACACACGTGCCGTGCACTTGCGGATAGATTAGGTTATATTTAACTCTGATACGCATCATTCCTCCATCGATGTCTTCATTTACTTTAGTATTTTTAGAGTTACACACCAGGCCATCATCTATCTCACATCGTATTAGTTTAGTTACATTCTTAGGAAAAGACTGCATTAGTCCCTAGAGGTCGACCCTGGTACTACACGAACCGTATACTTGCGGTGAAGTGGGGTAGGAAATATTTTAGCTTGAATTTCCGCACATCAGTACATCCCACCATAATCCATTGGTTGAAATTTTTTTACATATTTATTTAATAAATAATTTATAAAATGATTAAGATGGGTTTGAGGTGATTTTTTGGACACAGGAGGTTGTTGGTACTAGAGGATAAGGAATACACTCTTAATATCGATCAATTGACCGATCTTTATAATCGTCGATCACAAATGTCCAGACGAGACATTATGGTAAATTTAATTGCTATTTAATATTGTTTTAATGTTAAGACTAATACTTGTTGCTAATATCATTTTTTATTTTTAGGTTTTTGAATGATGTGTTGAAACATACCAATAATATCATCAAGACAATAACGATGAATCAATTCTATGACTATTGGATAGTAACATCGTGAATCCGTCACAAAATTCGAGCGTAAATCGCCACAAAATCTGTTTTCATATTACACATCCCAAGAGCGTCCGACATACTTTTCTTCAGAATATGCAGGAGGCGGCTAATTTCTGATTTGGCTTACGTTGATTCCTCCTTCTTTTCTGCTAATTCACCTTTATTTTTATCAAATCTTTTCCTAATTCTTCGGGTTTTCTTTCTAAGTTTTGAATACATTACAAAAAATTGAATTGAAATTGCTCCAAGATTGAATCTTTAACTTTTTCTTGGCGTAACTATCTACAAAATTGAAAGATGTTATTATATATATCACAAAGTAATAACTATTGATTTATATACCTTGAGATAGGTTTCGTCAAGCTATTATTGATTCAAAGATTGTTGCGACTCATTTTCAACTCGTGAAACCTGATACACTTGCTTTGTTCCTTTTTTAAGAAAATTGATGATCGGAAATTAAAAGTTTTAATTTTCTAAACAACTCTACCGCACGTATACGGTAGGTGTAGTACGAGGGTCGAACTCTGGGGACTTAGTGCGAACGTTTGAACTATGAATTCACAATATGAAAGATCGATCAATATACGGTAATCAAACTGGAAAATAAAGTGGTAAAAGGATGACTAAACTAAATTCAACAAGATAGAGTACCACAGGTTTCGAGAATACCGGGACATGTAATGGATGGGGAACTCAAATCTAAATCCACTACCTTGGGACATGAAGAACGATAGGAAACTTGACCACTATTATCAGAAACAATGGGAACTGAACCTCTAAATCGGAAGTGACTCTTTCGATGCCTAAATCCACTACCTAGGAGATCAATGATCATCTCGTTTTTGTACACGATTCTCGCATGATTTTAGATATGTTTATGACGATAGTTGCGATGTTTACGTGTGATTTTGTATCCATTTTACATGTTTCCGTGTTTTCATGTTCTTATAAGTTTTTATGCGTATTTGGTTTGTTTCGAAGGCTATGCGGTGAAACCGGATTCTAGAACGTTTGTCTCTTTGTTTAGTACTCATATATCCACTGCATCATCATCATACTTGCATCTATCATCCTTATTGGTCCGCAACAAGCATTGATTCTAGTTTTGATTCTTAGATCGTGTTACATTAGTCCTCGTGGGATCGACACCTTAATTACTACACAGGTGCCGTGCACTTGCGGATAGTTTAGGTTAACTTGTTTAACTTGACACGCATCAATCAACGTACTCATCTCTTGATGCAGTAAATTAATAACCTAAATGCATGAAGAACAATGGGAGTTGTACTTCAATTATCTCCGTTCCTAAATAGATTAACCGACCGTTTAGATTCTCATTAAACTAATTCATTCTAGATTAAATTCTGAGATTCAAATCTGACCTTTCAGCCTATCAAACCAATCGAATGAACAAAATCGAAATCAAGCATTAAGAACCAAACTATCCATTACATAGCATCCCTAACCCATGGCAAAGGGATCTACTCAGAAATCATAGAGAAGTAAACATAAAAAGTATTCATATTCGCTATTCTCCAAGTGTTGCCCCGGACGAATCCTTCGGTTACCTGAAAACTCCTCTTCAGTCGTCTGCTCTCTCTCCTCTCTCTTGCTCTAGTCCTCGTCTGTCCAGATTCTCTCTCCTTTTGGTTCTTATGCAAATTCATGTTTGTTTAAACATCATCCGAGCGACATGCCAATACTCGTGTCATTCGCTTGATTAGTTCCCATGCAAGCTCGATCGTGCACACCAATTAGCCCGACCGTTCTGTGTCCTTTAAGAGAGTGATCCACCAGGCATGGCACAAGCCCGGACCATGCAACACTTATGGGGCTGTTTCTATCTCTCAAGCCTGGTCATGCCTCATTGTGTGTTCGATCGTGCATGTGACATTCTTCTTCAGACCGCTCGTGCGTATGGTTATGCCCGACTGGACTACTTGAATGTTTTCTGCTCGGTCGTGCTAGGAAGGATGACGGGTCATGCATGTGGCCTTCTTATGCCCGACCATTCTTTTATTCTTGCCCGGCTGTGCTGTGTGTTCTACATTTCAACTTCTTCGGTCGTGCAACAATAATGTTGCTTGGTCATTCTCCTTTCACTTTTTGGTCATGCTTTCGGGTAGATTTGCTACATTTACTCATGTTTGCTTTAGATGTCTTCCTTTCCTGTACAACACATGAAATGATAAAAGACGTCCTCAATTATGCTCAATAAGTCACTAAAATTCAAGAGTCGTAACAAAACTAAAACTAGGAATGATGAAAATAGTAAGACAGATTAGGCGTTATCAAACTCCCCCAGACGTCAAGCTTTGCTCATCCTCGAGCAAAACTAGAGTCGAGTGCAAGAAGAGTTAGACAACAATCGGATACTACCACAAAAACTTCAAAGAATTAGTCATCATGCACAACAACGCGTCACATGAACATAACCCTAAGTGTACCTAGTTCAAACTTTTATCAACCGAAAGTCACGAGCCATGCAATCATACACATAACCTAAGTGATCGTCTCATTTTAAAACGTATTTCTCACATGAATTTAGAGATATTTATGATGATAAATATGATGTTTACGTGTGATTTTGCATCCGTTTACTCGTTTTTGTGTTTTCATGTTCTTACAGGTTATAATGCATAATTGGTTCATTTTGGAGCTAAAGAATGTACACGGGACAAGGTATTAGACTCGAGGATCATAACGGAACAAACTAGATGAGAAACAACACAGGTCAGGGAGGACTTCAGCCTGCACGGACCTTGAAGCACCATCATCGCCCACGCAGGGAACTCAACATAGCCCGCGCGGGGCACATTCCTTAGGCCACGTGGGGCCATTGGTCCAACACGTCCAGCAGCTTCAGCACGGGTCAGGCATGCCTTCAGCATGCACTGGTGAAGTTTCAGCAAGGGAGCCCACGCGGGGCACACTCTCCAGCCCACACGAGTCACGTCTGTCACTTGCAGAAACAAGAAAAGGAAACTCAGCCAAAGAGGAAAAGTGGTTAGTTGCCTACACAAAAAGGAAATATTGTTAGAGAAGAGGAATGAGAGTTATATGCCTGAAAAATAGGAAGGAGACGTGCCCACTTACTCAAGAATAGAAACTGATGCAAAGAAGAATGGAAAACACACGTAAAAGTAAGACTTCAGTTGCTGCAACGAGCAGTAAAGGAAGTGAACGGCCAAAGAGGAAAAAGAGGAGAAAAGGAAAGAAAGAAAATAAGAAAGAGAAGGAAGAGAACTAAGGATTCGTTCACTTCCTTTTCTCCTCGTTGAGATCTTGCGGATGAGACATTCAAGAGGCATTGGAGATCAATTCAGAACTTCAGTTTGGTTTGATTTTTATGTCGTTTAGACTTTCTACTTCGATTATGTTGTTTCCTTTTGAACGCATGAGCGAGTAGTCGTTTTGTTCTAGGAGAAGGGATTAACCAATTACAATCCCAAAAAAACTTTGATTTTGAATGCAATTTCCCGTTTTCGTTTATCTATTCTTTGTCTGGTGCTTGATTGACTTGTCTTTACGAAGGCCAAGTAAATGTATGTTTTAGAAACTTAGGAGAAGGACCGAAAGGATAATTCTTATTCCGGATAATCAGATTTAGAACAACCGAGGTTAGGCCATGAAAGTAGGGTAGCAACGGTTGAGGGTAAACGGATGAATCACAAAACTTATGGGTTTAGCTTAAGGTGGCAGCCACGAAAGTAGGGGATAACTTGACTAGATCACGTGTCTAGGCTTTGAGAGAGGGTAGATATCATATTAGGATCGTCTGCCTTAGATAACTTAATTGGGATTGCATGATTAGATAGGTTGTTTGTTGGTCTCTGTAGTCTTTTGGTGAAACCGGATTCCTAAACCGTTTATTTCACTGTTACGAACTCGTTAATTTACTGTTTTTAGTATTTCGTTCCTAAAATCAATATTTCGTTCGTTTGTAAGTTTGATTCGTAGTTTGGATTTAGTTTTTTTTGCATAGTCCCTGTAGGATCGACATCTAGAGTATTACACACGTGTTGTGCACTTGCGGGTAGTTTAGGTTAATATATGTTTAACTTTGAACCGCATCAAGTTTTTGGTGCCGTTGCCGGGGACTATTGTCGACACGTCTTAGATTTGAGCGTAGAGTTGTTCTTGTTCGGTTCTTCTTTTTGTTTTCTTTTCTTTCGTTTTTTCTACATAAATCGTTTTTATTTTTCCTTCCCAGAGCCGTTTCAGATCAACGAGAGATGGATATTCAGAACGACCATGGATATATGCAGCAACAACAACTTGCACCACGAGAACCACGGGCTCCTCCACCACGTCGCCATAGAGATTACGTTGTGCCGAATATTAACAACGTGCAATGAGCCATAAGGATGTCTGTTGTTGCTAGAGAACGGTTTGAGATTAAGCCGACGATGATCAACATGCTTTATCAGAAGCAATTCATAGGTGTCAATCACGAGGATCCCTATCACCACCTCAGACACTTCCTAGAGCTTTCCGGTACATTCAAGATATATGGAGTCTCGAAAGACGCAATCTTACCGCACCTCTTCTGCTTCTCAAATGAGGGACGAGCGAAAACATTGTTGCAGTCGCTTCCCGCTGGTTCCATCACTACTTGGGATCAGCTCTGCACACTGTAATTCTTCAAAACATGATGCCCCCCAATTTGAAGGACCTCGGAAGCTTCTCCATTCCATGCATAATAGGTAATATTGACATTCACAATGCTTTGTGTAAATTAGGAGCAAGCGTGAGCATCATGCCATACTTGGTCTTCAAGTAGATGGACTTCGGGAATCTGAAACCTACAAAATGTCTCTATGCCTCGCGGATCGTTCGGTAAGATATCCGGTGGGAATAGTTGAAAACATTCCCACCAAGGTATGTAATCTTTGCATTCCCGCTGATTTTGTTGTACTTGACATAAAGGAAGATGCTAGGGTGCCCATTATTCTTGGTAGACCTTTCTTAGCTACTGCAGGTGCCATGATAGACGTACAACAAGGAAAGCTTTCTTTAGGTGTCGAAGATGAGACGATAGAGTTCAACTTGTCCAGCTCCATTAACGGACCCTCATTGAAGGAGTCTTGCTTTATAGTTGATTCACTTGACTAGTTAGTGAAAGACACGCTTGATCAAGTAAGTATTTTCGATCCTCTTATGCGATGCTTAAAACTAGTTTGCAAAGATGTAGGATTTACTGACGAACGAGCTGAGCTGTACTCGAAATTCATGAGTGCTATTGGAGGACTAGGAGACGCCCCATCTGAGGAGATACCACACGAAAAATACGCTGATTTCGCAGTGGAAAAGGCGCCCGAGCTTGAGCTCGAACTTCCTACGTCTTCTTTTCGGTATGAGTACGTTGAATGCGATAAAACATATCCTGTTGTTATGAATGCTAACTTAAGTGCATATGAGATGAGAAAGTCCCCCACTCGCATAAAGAAACGTAGGAGAGTCAGCTCCTCAATATGTACGCACAAAACTTATACGGAAGAGTGCCACTAACCTTCCACCGAAACTCAAAGGAGGCTGCACCGGCACTTGAAAGAGGTAATGGAAAAAGACACCATAAAATTTTTGATGCAAATATCATTTATCCAACCTCGGACAGCGAACGAGTGAATCCTGTACATGGCGTGACAAAGAAAGGAGCAGTGACTAAGGGATGGCACGACAAAATGATCTTATCTCATGACTTCCATTCTCGCCCTAGGCTTTTCTTGGGCACACTACCGTCCCGTTGGTCCGGTCCTTTTCAGGTACGAGAAGTCTTCACACATGGAGAAGTGGAACTATGGAGCGATTCAAGCGGAAAATTCAAAGCTAATGGACAACGACTAAAGCTCTACCAAGCCGCTCAACTAATCAAAATTGGAAACTCCATTTCCCTTTCCGATTCACCCATCGCGCACGCATGAGGTATGGAGACGTCAAGCTGAACGATGTTAAATAATCACTTTTTAGGAGGCAACCCAGCCCTTTGTTTTCTATTTTTTTGTATTTGTTAGTTTAAGACTTGTTTATTGTAATAAAAACAACACAAAAAATAAACACAAAAAATACCACCACAACCGTGACTTCACTTCTCTCACCCACCACAACTGGGGGAGCAGCTCACGTTTGTCAGGTGACTTTGTTTCATTTTCTTTTTTTTTCTCCTTGATTTCGTAGTTTTTAGTTTGTTTTTGCTTTCGTGAGTCAGAGTCGTCCTAGGCACTTGTCCGGGCCACGTTTTGAGATGAAACCTCAACCTAAGATACTTAAGAAGTTGGAATTTTCCTTAAGATTTTGCATTTTGGAGCTAGGTTTTTTCTAAGCGTTAGAGCTTATTAGTCGGCTGAAAAACAATAGGCCGTAACTCTTTGGGAATCCTAGTGTTGCTTGTGGGAGGTTTAGACGAGGTCGCTAGGCTAATTTATCGTTTATTCTCTCTATCCAGATGGTCATACTTCATATAGATGATGAGTTACTTCTATTGATGAGGATTATTAGATCGTATGAAATCGAGCTTGTTTTGCAGAATAAAGAGCGCACACTAACACTCCGTTGTCGATAGAAATAATGCCTAAAAGAGTGATCTAAGATCGATATGAGTGCATCAACCTTGACACTTTTTTGATGGTTCGGGTCTAAGTGGTGGGTTGGCGATTATCTTTCTATGTCCTAAGGGCATGGCACAATAAAAAGCCTAGTGTGCCATGCCCTTAGGAAGTAGAGGTTGGATCACTTCAAATCCGACGTCCTAGAAGCCTAGTGTGTCTCGATGATATAAAAAACGGGACATGAAAAGAAGAAGAAAGAAAAAAACAAAACAAAAGAAGAAGAAAAAAAGAATAAAGAAAGAAAGAAGCTCGGAAAAGAAACAAGTATCTTAGAGGGTTACAGAGGCTTGTTTAGTTTGGCTACAATTTACTATCTCGTAGGTAGCCTGGGTGAACATAGGATGAAGACTGAAAATTTAAATAGGCCGAATTTGCTCTAGACGCGCGGGTGAAGTTTCAGCAAGGGAGCCTGCGCGGGGCACACTCTCAAGCCCGCGCGTGTTAGGTCTGCCTTAGATAACTTGATCGAGATTGCATGATTAGATAGGTTGATTATTGGTTTCGGTAGTCTTTTGGTGAAATCGGATTCCTAGAACGTTTGTCTTACAGTTAAGAACTCGTTTGTTTATTTGTTTTTAGTATTTCATTCTCAAATCCCATATTCGTTCGTTGCAAGTTTGATTAATAGTTTGAGTTCAGGTTGTATTGCGTAGTCCCTGTGGGATCGACACCTAAAGTACTACACATGTGCCGTGCACTTGCGGGTAGTTTAGGTTAAATATTTGTTTAACTTTGATAAGCATCAAGTTTTTGGCGCCGTTGCCGGGGACTATTGTCAACACGTCTTTGATTCGAGCCTAGAGTCTTTCTTGTTTTGTTTTTCTTTTTGTATTCTTTTCTTTCGTTTCTTTCTACCTAATTCCGTTCGTTTATCCTTTGTTGGTTTATGACAAGATCTCAAGGTACTTCTAGTCTACTCCAAATCGACCCCGAGATCGTGCGCACTTGCAGACAACTGAGAAAAGGCAAGGAAGAAGGTAACACAGAGCCATCAAATCAACGAGATATGGATAATCAGAACGGCCATGGACAACCTCAATTACCTATCAGTAATTTGGGGCATATGCAGCAACAGCAACTCGCGCCTCGACCGCAAGAACTACAGGCTCCTCACCACGTCGCCTCAAAGATTACATGATGCCGAACATGAAGAACGTGCAAACAGACACAAGGATGCCTATTGTTACTAGAGAACATTCGAAATTAAGTTGGCGATGATCAACATGCTTTTTCAGAAGCAATTCATGGGTGGAAATCACGAGGATCCCCATCAACACCTCAGAGGCTTCCTAGACCCTTCCAGTACATTCAAGATACACGGAGTCTCGGAGGACGCGATCTTACTGCGTCTCTTCCCCTTCTCAATTGGGGGACGAGCGAAAACTTGGCTGCAATCGAGTCCCGCTGGTTCAATCATGACTTGGGACCAGCTCTGCACATTGTTCTTATCACGCTTCTTTCCTTCGAGCAAGACGATTCAGATGAGGGGGGAATCACAACGTTTAGATGCAGATTGTGTCCACAGCAAGGTCTTGAGCAGTGGTACGTTATCCAAACCTTTTACAATGGAATTTCAGATGAACACCGAACGTCATTGGATAACACTGATAGAGGTTCGTTTATGGATCTGAGTGTGGAGGAGGCATACGAGCTGATCGATAACCTCACCATGAACCACACTATGTGTTCAACACCGAGAGGTATGCCTAACAGCACTCGACGCCTATATGAGCCGAATCAGAGCAGAGCAACGGGTAATGCAGCAAACACCATGTATTGCGTGAATTGTGGAGATACAGAACACGTGGCTTATCAATGCAAACTGCAAGAGAACGTGGAATATAGGAATTATGCCCAGCAGCAAGGAAACTCGCAATTCGGGAATACCTACAACCCGAACTTGAGGAATCACCAGAACTTGTCATACCGAACGACTCAACCGGTGAAGTATTCAAGATTTTAGCAACCACAGCAGCCATACCAGCATAATAACCAGCAATTTAAGCATGCTCATCAAGTTCCGCAAGCTCCTCAACCTCCTCAAGCCCCTTCTTCAAACCTTGAGGCGGTAATGCTCAAATTAATCAACGAGCATAGGCAGCACAAATCGACTCAAGCCAAATTCAATGCGGATGTGGGGACAGCGATTAGCGAGCTCAAAACTTAGATGGAATCCTTAAATAACCATGTGAAGGTTTAGAGAACTCCGTAGCACAGCAAGCTACCTCATCCTCTCGGAATCCCGGACAGCTTCCCGGTAAACCCGAGTTAAACCCGTGAGAGTACGTGAAGGCTATTTCTGTGTGCAACAGTGATGTGATTGAGCATTCGCCCTCGAAAGAGCGAGAGAAAGCTACTGGAACGTCTATGAGAAAAGGCAAACATACCGTCGCAACTATGGAAGCCCATTCGTGGAAGCCCTCCAAATGATGCCTTATCATGCCAAACTCATCAAAGGGGTTCGTTCCAAAGAGAAGCATATCGAAGAGAACGAGACGGTAGCACTCACCGAGGAATGCAACGCTATCATTAAAAACAAGCTGCTACCAAAGTTGAAGGACCCCGAAAGCTTCTCCAATCCATGCACAATAGGTAATCTTGACGTTGACAATGCTATGTGTGACTTAGGAGCGAGCGTGAGCATCATGCCACACTCAGTTTTCATGCGGATGGACTTCAGGAATATCAAACCTACAAAGATGTGTCTACGCCTCGCGGATCATTCGGTGAGATATCCGGTGGGAATTGTTGAAAACGTTCCCACCAAGGTAGGTAATCTCTTCATTCTCACTGATTTTGTTGTACTTGAAATGAAGGAAGATGCTAGGATACCTATTATTCTTGGTAGACCATTCTTAGCTGCTGTTGGTGCGATGATAGACGTACAACAAGGAAAACTTTCCTTACGTGTCGGAGATGAGACGATAGAATTCAATTTGTCCAGCCCCATGAACAGACCCTTCACCAACGAGTCTTGCTTTAGAGTTGATTTGCTGGATGAGTTATCAAAAGACACGCTTGATCAAGTTAGTGCTTCTGATCCTCTTGTACGATATTTAACACGAGTGTACGATAATGCAGAATTTACGGACGAAGGAGCCAAGCTGTACACGAAATTCATGAGTGCTATTGCAGCATTAGGAGACGCCCCACGTGAGGAGATACCACACGAAATGCACGCTGGTTTCGCAGTGGAGAAGACGTCCAAACTTGAGACTGAGCCTCCTCCGTCTTCTTTTCGGTATGAGTACATTGAATGCGATAAACCATATCCTACTGTTATGAATGCTAACTTGAGTGCAGATGAGATGAGAAAAAAACCCACTCACGTAAAGAAACATAGGAGAGTCAGCTCTTAATATGTATGCACGGAAATTATACGGAAGACACCCACGAACCTTCCACCGAAACACAAAGGAGGCAGCACCCGCACTTGAAAGAGGTAATGGAAAAAGACGTCATAAAACGTTTTGATGCAGATACCATTTATCCAACCTCGGACAACAAACGAGTGAATCCCGTGCATGATGTGCCAAAGAAAGATGCAGTGACTAGGGGATGGCACGACAAAGAGATCCTACCTCATGACTTCCAACTAGGTGACTTAGTTCTACTCTTTAATTCTTGTCCTACGCTTTTCTCGGGCAACCTACGGTCTTGTTGTTCTGGTCCTTTCCAAGTACGAGAAGTCTTCACACATGGAGAAGTGGAACTATGGAGCGATTCGAGTGGAGTATTCAATGCTAATGGACAGCGACTAAAGCTGTACCAAATCGCTCAACCGATCGAAAGTGGAACCTCCATTTCCCTTTCTAATCCACCCATTGTGCACACATGAGGAACGGAAACATCAATGCTTAAAGACGTTAAATAAGCGCTTTCTGGGAGGCAACCCAGCTGTTTGTTTATTGGAAGACCCAAAAGATTCTTCCGATGTATCATTTCTGAGTCCAATGGAATTCATTGGTATAGGAAGAAGCCCTGTCAAATAGAGATTTTTTCTTTCGACCATATTTAGATTGTTAATACGATATAGAAGGACCGCTACTACAAATAGTACTACACCCTTAATCGTGAAATATCGATTGCTTGTTGAACCCTGTGAATTGCGCGAAAGTAGGATAGTCAAAATTCGAGTTCTTCTTAGTTGTTTAGTTTAAGACTCGTTAAAAAAGAAAAAAAAAAGAAAAAAAAAAGAAAAACACAAATAAAACGGATGAATCAGAGTTGATGGTGAAACGGATGAATCACTAGAAGATCAGGTTTAGAACAACCAAGGTTAGGCCACGAAAGTAGGGTAGCAACGGTTGAGGGTGAAACGGATGAATCACCGATCTTATGGGTTTAGCTTAAGGTGTCAACCATGAAAGTAGGAGATAACTTGACTAGATCACGTGTCTATGCCTAGAGAGAGGGTAGACATCGTATTAGGATCAACTGCCTTAGATAACTTGATCGGGATTGCATGATTAGATAGGTTGATTGTTGGTTTCGATAGTCTTGTGGTGAAACCAGATTCCTAGTACGTTTGTCTCACAGTTCAGAACTCGTTCGTTTATTTTTTTAGTATTTCATTCTCAAGTCCCATATCCGTTCGTTGCAAATTTGATTCATAGTTTGAGCTTAGGTTGTGTTGCCTAGTCCTTGTGGGATCGACACCTAAAGTACTACACACGTGACGTGCACTTGCGGGTAGTTTAGGTTAAATATTTGTTTAACTTTGATACGCATCACTAATGATCCATAGAGAATGAACGGTAAAAAGGTATCCAACAAAGCAACTACAAGTCATGGCTTCATGCACAACCACTACACTAATCGATATCCAAGAGTCTTTCTTAGCAAACATAGACGATTGTTCCCAGTTAGACAAAGTCGCATAAAAATGACTAACGTTCGAAATTTCGTACTAGAATATCCATCTGTCTAATCCTAAAGAAAATAACTAAAATAAAAACAAAACTCAGCGTCTAATCCTAATCACAAATATGTCATTCGAGACGAGTTCTCCCCCTAGACTTGAACGAAAGATTGTCTCGGTGTTCAAGACCTATGAGAGAAACTCGTATACCAAGACACAGGAGAAAAAGGTTAGAACATGTACACCTTGTGTATCTTGTTGTCCTGAGCTGGTGGTGCAGCTGGATGTTGTACGCGTCTCCTCCATAATGGACAATAAAGAAATAGAAAACCTGTAAAAAAAGAATCACACAATCCAAAGGAAAAAATACGATACAACATGATAGCTGACCGTGTACAAAAATGTGAAAAGAATAGGAATAAGTTCAGAAAATGAAAAGAAATAAAAAGAAATACGAAAGTCGGGTTGTCTCCCGGGAAGTGCTTGTTTAATGTCCCCAGCTTCACGTAAATGCTCTACTCATCACCATCGAGATGGACGTCCTCGTCGTCGTGTGCGATGTCTCCTGCGTCGTGTTGTCCGTTTTGGGTGTAGCACATTGAATGGTCGTACGCCTTGTAGGACCAGCCAGCCCGCTCATGTCCTTCTTCTGCCCGGTCGTATTGCATTCCAATTTGAGCACTCGGTCAGAGGTGAGTGGATGATCAGTCGGCATGATTCGTTTCCAGTTTCGACTGAGAGAGGTGCACGGGTCGGGCTCAGCTTCTGCCCGATCGTGCAAGGCTTCATGGTGTGTGCCCAGTCGAGCTTGTAATGATGATCGGTCGAGCATTTTATACTGTCATTTTGTGCTGAGAGCATGCACGAGTTGGGCTCAATTTATGCCCGATTGTGCTTTGTTCTGGAGAGGGCACCCGGTTGTGCACCAAATGCTGCCCGATCGTGCATGACATGCTGCCAATTGGAGCCGAGAATGTTCCACAGTTTGGGCTGTTGTGTTGCTCGATCGTGATGCTCTGAAAAGGAGGCGCCCGACAGTGCACAAGGTGTAGCTCGGTCGTGCAGGCCATAAGGTCAGTTGGATGTTCCATTGCTCCGTTGCTTTGCATTTCCTCCAAATTTCTCGAGGCTTGTCGGTATCCTTGGTAATCGTCTTGATCCGCATATCTAGCCATGGGAACTTGTTCTAGTTGTTCACTCAAGACATTAACGGAGAAAACGGGTTCTACCATGTATGCTTTCTTGAGACTCTTATTCAACCTGAACTCCATCGTCTCTTCCCCAATCTTCATCGTCAATTTCCCTGCTCTCACGTTGATTATGGCATCGGAAGTGTTGAAGAATGGTCTTTCCAAATTAATCGGTATTCTTGCATCTTCATCTACATCCAAAACCACAAAGTCAACAGGGACGTAGTAATCATCTAACTTGAGTGGTACATCCTCTAAAATACCTATCTGGTATTTCACCGAAAGATGAACCATTTGTAATACCATCTTTGAAGATTTCATCTCTTCCATGTGTAATTTGTTGCACAATGATAGTGGCATGATGCTGACACTAGCCTCTAAGTCACAGAGGGCATTTTCGATTGTAACGTTTCCGAGGTTACAAAGAATGACGAAGGTACTTGGGTCGAGTAATTTCTGTTGGCCGCCGATGATGGATAACGGGAAATGGAAGGGCATAGAGATTTCCATCTTGTTCAACCTCGCTGCAAACTTAGCAAGTTGTGTATCATCAGCTCGTCTCATTTGGCGACCGTGAAATCGAAGTGGAGGAGGTCTTGGTGGTGGAGGCACATTAAATTGGTTCCATCTCCTCCTCGTCTTGTGCTTCTTATGATGCTCGGGGTCGCTCGGCTTTACCGTTGAAGACTTTGAGCATTCTCCTTTCTCAAAATAGTGGGGTGCAAGGTTCTGAAGTTTTGTCGCGCTCCTAAACATGACGACAATACAGTGCTCACGGGGATTTGGCTCAAGTTTCGCCGGTAAAATTCCTTGCTAATTAGAAGAGCTCGCGGTAAGCTGTGCAACTTGGGTGTCTAAGATCTTCAAATGCGTCTGAATTTCCCCATTTTCCTTCTTTACATCCTCTTGATCCGCTCTTATATTTTTCAGCTCCATGTGTTGATTTTTCTGTTCTTGAATAATCAGTGCAAGCATAGACATAATTTCGGTGTTCCCTTCAAGTTGCAGAAGTGGTGTCGGTACTCCTCTTGGCTGATATCCTTGATACCCTTGCGCTCTAGACTGGAAATTCTGGTTTTACGGTTGAATCTTAAACGGCTTAGGCTGATAATTTTCTTGCATGGGAATCACGACGTTGTCCGTAAACTTGTTGGCGACGTAAATTTCATCTGTAACATGCTAGAATCCGTGAGAATCAGGAGATGCTTGGTGCATGGTTAGCATTTGCAAATTCATCTCAGCAAACTCAGCACGCAATGCAAGCACCTCACTGTCTGTTCCCTTAGTTGGTGTCTGACGACTATACTCTCTTGATAAGGTTTTTCTTCCCTAGGCCATCTTCTCAATCTTGGCCTCAATGGAGATGAAGGAGAGGTCATGTAGAGAATCTCCGCAGGGAGCATTCAATCAATCTCATACATCGTCACAAAGACCCTCAATAAATGTAGCAATGAGGTATCTCTTATCCATCCCATGGTGAGGGCATTCTCGTTGATATCCTTTAAATTGCAACCAAGCTTCATGAAGACCCTCTTTATCCTCTTGCACAAACGAATTGATCATGTTCTTCCATAGCTACATCTTATTGGATGAGAAGAATTACATCATAAAGCGTTCTTCGAGCTGACTTCACGTGTGAATAGAATCAAGCGGTAGCGTGTAGAGCCATTCGAGACCATGCTCCCTAACTGAGAACGGGAAGGCAAGCAACATTATCGCTTCATCATTTATCCCGGGGTATGCTTCCATATTCAAACACTACATCTTGAACTGAGTAAGATGATGGTTCGGATCCTCTATTGATCGTCCCCAAAAAGGCGATTGACTCAACATCTGAATGAAGGCCGGTTGCAATCAAATATGTTTCGGTCTATCTCAGGCCTTCAGATGTAGGAGAGAAGTTGCGTGTCTTTAGGCGTTGTATACGCCTCATAGGTTTCCTGTCTTCCTCAACCATCTCTTCTTTACTAGACAAATCTGTTTCTCGCTCAATTGTTGTTTCCTCCTCAAGAGTCTCGGATCCACTACGTCTAGCTTTTCGCTGTTTTAACAAAGCTTGAGTAGTACTCTCAATCTCGGGGTCAAAAAGGATTTCTTTGCCCTTTGAACTCCTAGACATATACCAATTAATCTGCAACGTAGGAAAACAACAAACAATGAGTTAGCTCGGAAGAGATGTATTAAACTTAAATAAAAAAATGTATAAAACAAAAACAAACAAAAGACTCAGAAAGGACTGGATCTCGACTCAACGAAGTCCTAATTCTAATGTCGTAACTAGTCCCTGGAAACGGCGCTAAAAACTTGATGATAAAAAGTCATAAGTTTGAATTTCCTAGATCACTCTACCGCAAGTATACGGTACGTGTAGTACTTTTGTCGAACTCTATGGACAAAGTGCAAACATTAGAACTAAGAATTCAAGAGAAGAAGATCGATCAATATATTGTTATCATACTGGAAAATAAAGGCATAAAAAGAACTAAACTAAATTCAACAAGATAGAGTACCACGAGTTTCGGGAATGCTGGAACATGTAATGAATGTTTCTACAAATCATGAAATCGAATTATATCAATCGATGGGGAACTCAAATCTAAATCCATTACCTAGGAAATCAACATTATTCATATTTCAATGCAGCAACGGAACATCTAGATGCATGAAGAGCGAATTGGGAATTCAACTTCAACTACCGGAAATGGCTCTCTCGATGCCTAGATGAGTATCTAAGAAATTGACATACTCATCTCTCGATGTAGTAAATCAATAACCTAGACGCATGAAGAAAGATAGGGAACTCGACCTCTATTATCGAAAACAATGGGAACTCAACCTCTAATATCGGAAGTGAATCTCTTGATGCCTAAATCCACTACCTAGGAGATCACCATACTCATCTCTGGATGCAGTAAATTAATAACCTAAATGCATGATCTATTCCTAAGTAGATTAACGAACCGGTTAGATTCTCATTAATCCAATTCATTCTAGGGTAAATTTTGAGACTCAAATCTGACCTCTCAGCCTAGTCGAATGTCTAATCTCATTAAAACAGGTGATCAACAAGTACTAACCCATTAAGTAGAACCCATCAAACCAATCGACTGAACAAAACCGAAATCAAGCATTAAGAACCAAACTATCCATTACATAGCATCTGTAACCCATGGCAAAGAGATCTACTCAGAAATCATAGAGAAGTAAAAACAAAAAGTATTAATCTTCCATGTTCTCCAATCGTGGTCTCAGACGAATCCTTCGATTACCCGAAATCTCCTTTCCAGCTGTCTGCTCTCTGTTCTCTCTCTTTCTCTAGTCCTCGCCTGTCTTGCTTCTCTCTCCTCCTAGTTCTTATTAAAATTCATACTTGTTCCAAACTTCATTTGAGCAAAATGCCAATTCCCGCATCAATCGCTTGGTTAGTTCCCATGCAAGCCCGATCGTGCACACCAATTAGCCCGACCGCGTTGTGTCTTTCAAGGAGGTGATCCACGGGGCATGGAACAAGCCCGGGCCGTGCAACACTTACGGGGCGGTTTCTGTCTTTCCAGCCCAGTTGTGGATCATTGTGTGTATGGCGTGCATGTGGCCTTATTCTTCAGACCAGTAGTGCGTGTGGTTATTCCCGACCGTGCTACTTGAGTGTTTTCTCCCCGCTTGTGCTTTGAAGGATGCCCAGCCGTCCATGTGGCCTTCTTCTGCCTGGCCATGCTTTGATTGTTGTCTGGCCGTGCTGTGTGTTCTACATTACAAACTGTTCCATCGTGCAACAATAATGTTGCTTGGCCGTGTTCCTTTCAATGTTTGGTCATGCTTTCGGGTAGATTTTCCGCATTACTCATGTTTGCTTCAGATGTCTTCCTTTCCTACACAACACGAGCAATGATAGAAAAAGCCCTCAATTATACTCAATAATTCGATAAAGTTCAAGAAACGTAACAAAATTAAACCTAGGAATGATGAAAATACCAAGACGGAGTAGACGTTATCAATAATCATATACTTGTTTGGCTTTGACTTCAAGAACCATCCAACATTTTATTAGTTTTTTAATGAAGTCAAAATAAATTGGTTGTCAATGGAAAAATTAACTTATTAGTTTCTTTATAATCTTGATTGATTCATTTTCATCGTCATAAATTGTATATTTGCTTCCATTAATACCTATAAAACAACTTAGACTTCAGATCGGTTCTCTTAAACATTCATTTTCTGGAAATGATAAAATTTTGTCTTGAAAAAGATTTCATAATAATATGAAATATAAAGATGATATGAAGTAGAATAAATGATAGTTTTCTTTAGAAACCAAACAACGAATGTTGACGTATTGGAGGCCAACGTAAAGACATCCCAAATATGTCAGTAATGAGAAAACAAAACCTTATTTAATCAGCATATTTACAGAAAGAAAAATATCTATCCAAAAATTACATATACTCAACCAAACCCTTCGTAAATTTCAAACAGTCATATGTTCGAAAATTTTGAAGATACAAAGTATCCGTTACCAATTACACTTAAAATTACAAATGCATTGTTCATCCGTAATTTTGCAAACCGGTTGGCGGTTCCTGTTAAGCGTGCAAAAAAAATCGAAAATCCATTGAAAATTTTACGAACAAACCGGAAGTTTGGAAAATCTATTCTGAAATATGAAATTTCAAATAGTGAATTGTCAAGAGCCGAAATTTTTAAATTTCTCCGAAGGAAATTTCATTTAATAAGATGATAGTATTTACTCATATCCAACTTGATCGGTAAATTATTATCCCATATACCCTTTGTATGAAGCACATCAAAGATTTTTTGGGTTATTATGATGGTACCATATATACCCCCTAGAAAGAAGCTCATTAATTTGCACAAATTTGATTTGGAGGAACCTTCTTTAATCTCCTATAGAAATTTCATAGTGTTATCTGGATTGATGAGTTTTAAATTAATTCATGAGTTTATTAACCCATGGACAACATTTCACTATTGCCATATTTTAATCTTGATATGACGTTGTTTCTATTTTTGAAAGTCTAATTGTTCCAAGCATCTAACTTCCTCTAAAAACATCTATTTTGGTTAAAGATTCCTTCACCGTCGATCATTCGTCATATGAGGAGATTGTGAAAGAGACACCAAGTATACACATATCCGCCACAAGGGATAGAGCTAAGAAGATTCTAAATATGTTTGCTCCAATGGTCGTGGAAGAGCTTGCAGTGGTACCATAAAGGCATTTAAAGGGGGCAAGGAAAATATAGGTGATTTGATTAGAACTACAAGAGGCCGAAAGGAGAAATAAGCTGAAGGCACTTCGTCCGAGAAACGAATCGCTCGACTTGAGAAAATTCTCTGCACCAATGTACATTTTAAAATACTGGCTACTAGATCTAAGCAACGATGTGCTTAATCCAAGCAAAATCTTGAAACCAAAACAACATTTGATGACATAGAGCACTCAGCTTGAAACTATATTGCTCCACTGATGACCGAGCTAAGGACTGGTCAAGTATACTTAACCAGATAGATTTTAGGTTTAGAATCGTATGGGACAGTCCACTGAGCGATCACATCATTTCTCCGGGCACTTTCTCTCGTTTTTCTTATTTGAATTATTTTACCTAGTTTTTTTTACAATTTATCCTTATACATATGACACATTTTATATGACATTTTAACTGAATTTTTTCATGGAGCTTTGTATTTCTTTTTTTTTGTTAATTCATTAGAGATTTAGCTACCAAACTCTTGGAACAATACTCAGTGTTCAACAGATTTACAAACTCTACATAACAAGTGGTGTGGTGTCATTCGGTGTGTCTGAGATTTTTCAGCCGTGTTATAGAAGGATTTGGAGTGTTCATCTTTGATAGAATAAGTTCTAGATTCTCCTATCGGGTTATTAGAGGATTTCAGTATCTCCATTGTCCTTTAATTGTTTATTGACTTTTTATCAAAGAACAATAATATTTTTTCCATATGGTACGAGAAATATAACATAATAAACTATGATACGAACCTATCCTAGACATATAGTGACATGCTGTCGAAGGAAATATTTCATGTTGTTATCCATTTCCAATCGATGTATCCAAGCTACATTTGTTAATATTCCCCCAACAATTTCCAGTCGAAGGCCTCATATCTCCAAGGGAATAAAAAAACCGAAATTGATAGTAACACTAAGCAATCAGAAAGTGAATGACATTGGTCGTCTTTTGTACGCCGATGATCATAAAAATTTGCTGTCATTTTTTTATATGATGTATGAGAATATGGGTTTTCTTATTGGTTGACCAAACATGGGTTTTACATTCTGAAATCAGGCTATTAGGCAATTTCAAGTCCTTGTTATTAGGGCTACAACAGTTTGAGATGCATTTTCTCAAATACATAAGATGTGAACACAATGGCTTGGCAACAAAATATTCCCTCAAAAGTTTGGAAATTATATAGAAGTACTTGAATGAATATCTTGCGACAACTACAACTTCAATGAAGATAAGATCGTGTCACACAAAGAACACCTTGCGATCGAGATCAAATAGCCTCCATCCTTTTTTACCAAATGGGTAACCAACAAAGATGCAACACCGACTTCACGAGGCAAATGTATCATCATTACGCTGAATATTTTGGGCATTACAAAGACTACCGAACACATGCAGAATCAAGAGAGATGGAGGAGTGTTGTGAAGAACCTCATTGGGAGTCTTGTCACCAAGAATCTTCGTCGGAGTCTGATTAGTAAGATATCCCGCTGTAAGTATACACTCCCCCAGAAATCCATAGGATGAGACACTTGAAAGAGTAAGGCACGAGCCACGTTCAAGATGTGGCAATGTTTCCTCTCTCTGTTTGGCCGTTTTGATGATGAGTACAAGCGCAAGAAGTTTCATGAATGATTCCTTCCTTGAAAACAAATTTCCGCATGGAGGTAAACTTAGTATCATTGTCACAGCGAAGTGATGCGTATCAGAGTTAAATATAACCTAATCTACCCGCAAGTGCACGGCACGTGTGTAGTATTTTAGGTGTCGATCCCACAGAGACTATGCAACGCTACCTAAACCCGAACTATGAATCAAACTTGCTAACGAAAGAATGTGGATAAGGAATGAAATACTGAAATTAACTAAACTACTTGGTTTCTAACGATGAGACAAACGTCCTAGGAATCCGGTTTCACCACAAGACTACCGAAACCGACGACCAACCTATCTATCAGCCTTAATCGAAATACCGCTAAAGCGAACCTTAACCGATCAACTAACATGTCGAGAGCGAATTCGGCCTAATCGAGTTTTCAGCCTTAATCCTAGGTCCACCACGGCTACCCACGAGAAAGTAAATCAAAGGAGACTAGACACGCTACCGTAACTCCCTCCACCAGACAAGACTTCAGACTATGCTAAACCTAGGTCAACCGAGGAATCTTGTTTCTTTCTTTCCGAGCTTCTTTCTTTCTTTTTCTTTTTCTTTTTTTCTTTTTCTTCTTTTTGTTTTCTTTTT
>CM071863.1:42776061-42798020 GCA_036759665.1 Gynandropsis gynandra
GCAAGGGAGGAGAAAAAGAGGGTGAACAGGAGAAGGAGAAGAGGATACTCAGAAATTGACATACCCTTTTGCTTACACGAATACATATTAGCCTTGAGTTTAAGAATGCAGAGACCAATAGAGACATAGTATTGAGACCTAATGTCGTCCCACAAATCCGTCGCAATCTCAAACTGAGAAAAATTAGCTCGGATGGTTGGATCCATAGTGTTTTGAATCCATGAGAAGATGAGAGAGTTGTTTTCCCACCAATCATCCAACTCCTCAAATCCTTCAGCCCGTTTGTATATGGAACCATCCTTAAAAACAAATTTTTTCGAGAAAGCAGAGCCATACGACGTTCACTAGTCCATTCCACGTAGTTCTGATCACCAAGAAGGACATGAGACAACATACAACATGGATTGTCACTAGAGGTGAGGTCATACAGGTTGATGGTTCGTCAGGCTATAACCTGAACCGATGAACCAGAGGAGGAAGACAAAGCGAACAATATGATGATCTCAGCGCAACAACATACAAACCACAAAGCAAAATGTACCAGAAGAGAGGCGAAGCAACACCCAGCGCACGGCACACACCGTAAATAAATAGATGCAAGGCAAGCAGGTAACATGACTGAAATTACTAGAGAGATACACGACACACACCGAGTACGCCAACAGATACACGAAATGATGGGTCACCGAAGAGAAAAAGAGACCAGGACATGGACGTTCACCGAGACAGACGGAGACCAGGACACAAAGGGTCACCGAAGACAAACGGAGACCAGGACACGGGCGACACACACTGCAGATTACAAGCAATGAACGGAGATTTTGGCAGGAAACTCTGATACCATGCAATAAACTGATAGAGAAAAATACCATTTGCATTCCCTCTAGGTTGTACAACACATAGAAGGAAATAATAAATACAAAGAGAGAAATAAACTAGTAATGTAATTACATATATATCCTTTAATAGAGGTATTTCATTCGATTATATTTCCTCCAACATTCATTGTTTATTGATTTGCATGGATTATAGTTATATAGTTTTGAAAAATAAAAATCTATTGTTTTGGATGTTATGGAGAATTTGGAAGATTAGTAACCATTTGGGGTATTGGAATGAATATTTCGATGTTGCTCTCAATATCTAAAGAGTGAGGTCAAACTGCCTTGAGAGGGAGGATTTCGTGGTTGAGGATGTAAACGTTTTTTAGAGAGAGATTTAGACGATACACTTAGAAATGGGAATAATCACCAATGGGCTTTATGAATTTTAATGTGGATGATATTTGAAAAAAATGGAACTTTGTAATCAATTGGATTTTGTAAACGATTTGGGTCAGGAACTTTTTTATGGTTTGGAATTTCTTCCAGCTCGCCTATGCATTCAGAGTTATGAGCACTTGCCTGAGAAATGGGCTATGCTCCTAACCACTACCTAAAGAAAGGGACTTGTGAGTTAGATTGTTTGAATATAAGCAGTGCTACACTTTGTCTATTTTTTAGATGATGACATTTTCTAATGTTTTTCTTTGTTTTTTCTTTTGTAAGAATAATTTTAATGACAATTTAGGGGCTCCATATCAATTTTTTAACCACAGTATAATGGTAGACTTATTGTAGTGTTGTTTGCTTTCCTTTTACTTTGATGTAAAAGGATTTAAATTTTCTTATATATTGTTTAATTAACTAATAAGTTACAACGCGATATGTATAATTTTTTTATTTTAAGAATATAGAAATATTCAAATATGAATTAGATAACTAAAACAATTTTTATTATTATAGTTGAACCAAATTGTTCTATAAAATTTAGGGAGAGTAACGTGAATTTTGAAACTTTCAGAGAGAGAAAATAACCTAATTTTGAAACATAGAGGGATAATAGACTGTATCATTCCCTCCCTCTATCATCTACGCCTCTAACCGTAAAGTGTTTACTTATATATGCTTGCCATCAACCAATCTAGGAATGGACTATCCAGCGGTTGGTCGTAGTAATTGTGTTTTGCATTTGTTTTTCTATTGTAGGTCTGATTTCTACAACTGTTATTGGCATTAAATGGTCTTATCCAGAAATTTTGGGTGAATCGGTTAATTTGGATAGAAATAAGTGAATTTGGTTTAAACTTACCTAAACTAAAATGATTGGTTATGGATAAATTGATTTAATAGAGTATTTAATAGAAATCTAATGGAAAGATAATATGATTAGGACTAAAAATTGAGAAAAGAGTCGGAAGAGTTAGGGTAGTTGAGAAATATAATTAAAACAAAATAATTTAAGAGAATAAGTGCTCTCCTTATTTTATAATATATATATATATATATATATAAAGATATATCTGGTTTGGAACATTCATGTAATAATGTTATGTTGTGTCGTCGGCCATCGACGATAATATGAACCATGAACTCCTATATATGGTATTTGTCGGTCCTAAACTCTTAAGCTAACTATTCGGTTACGCACAAACTCCTATTTAACATGATATCAATTTTTGATTCGTCTCAATTTGAATATTCCAATATTGGATCTCTCAATTGCGAGTCCAAGCTCTAGGATTGAAGTTATGCATGAGAAAATTGTGAAGTTGTGTTTTGTTTTTTCACATCGCCTAGATTATGAGCTCTTAACTTCTATATACAGCATCGTTCAACCCTTAATTCATAAGTTAACTATTGTATTACATTATACCTAAATCCATAAGTTAACTATTGTATCTATATTTGTCAAATACTTTTAATAAGTTAAATTCATAAGTTAACTATTGTATCTATATTTATCAAATACTTTTAATATTATTTTAGTATTTCAATACTTTTCTTAAATAGAGGTTGCAAATTCTTTCTCTAATTGGACAATAATCAAATTTTACAATTGATTGAAAACTTTATTAAGCTCATGCTGAAGATAAAAATATAAATAATAATACTCGATGAAAATGAAAAAATAAATGCAAAACTAAAAAAATATGTGTTTATCAACCATTATTAAGTAAATAATATATATACAACATTATTTTTGTGATAATTTGAATTCTGAATAATTTCATTAGAATGAGCCTAAACGGTTATATGTACAAAAGAGAACATTAGACCTAATTACAAGATTAGACCTAATTACAAAAATTACGTTTATACCCTTTTAACATGTATATCCTTTACACGCCCCCTCAAGATGGAGCACCCGTGGTGAGTTCAATCTTGAAGCATAAGACCTCGAATGGTAGTCTCGGGAGAGGCTTCGTGAGAGTGTCTGCAAGCTGATCAGCGGCGCGAATATGAGTGAATCGAAGAGTGTTCGACTCAACCAGGCCGGGAACGAAGAGATAGTCGAGAGCCAAGTGTTTCATCCGAGAGTGGAAAACCGGCTTAGCACTTAGATATGTTGCTCCAATGTTGTGGCAGTAGATGGTGGGTGGTGATGATGACGTGATTCCAAGCTCAGAAAGTAAGGCGATAACCCAGAGGACCTCTGCGGCTGTGGATGCAATAGAGCGGTATTCAGCCTCAGTAGACGAACGGGAGAGTCCGGTTTGCTTCTTAGACGACCAGGAAATAGGATGCACACCAAGGAAGAGAAGATACGCTCCGGTGGACTTGAGATCATGAGAGTCTCCAGTCCAGTCTGCATCGGTAAAGGCATGTAAGGAGAGGGTGTTGTGCGTGGATAAGAAGATACCTCGATCCTTCGTGCTAGCAAGATAGCGTAAGACTCTTTTAACAGCTTGCCAATGAACATCCGTGGGAGCATGCATGAATTGGGACAGCTTGTTGACGACGAAGCTTACGTCCGGTCATGTGAGAGAGAGGTATTGTAGTCCTCCAACAATGAAACGGTATTCCGTTGGATTGGAGAGGGAAGTACCGGTGTCAAGTGTCATACGTGATGTTGACAGCATGGGTGTAGGAACCGGCTCTGATTCATGCATGAGACAGCGGTGGAGAAGATCATTGATGTACTTTCGTTGAGTCAAAAGTAGACCATCAGATGTCCGCGTTGCTTCTACCCCGAGAAAGAATGATAGGTGGCCCAAGTCTTTGATGGAGAAACGTGCGGCTAGGGCATCAATGAACTGCTGTACCCGTGATGCGGAATTGTCTGTAACAACAACATCATCAACATAGACCAGCATATACAATTGTAGCGCGGTTGTGTTGAGAATAAACAAGGAGGTGTCCGCCAGAGAGTTTGTGAACTAGCAAGCTAGGAGAAATGTGCGAAGCTCCGAATACCATGCTCGAGGGGCTTGTTTAAGCCCGTAGATTGCTCGTTGAAGTTTGCACAAATGATGAGGTTGAGTTTGATCAATGAAACCCAGGAGTTGAGACATGTATACGTCCTTCGAAAGACGTTCTTGAAGAAAGGCATTATTGACATCAAGTTGTCGTAGAGACCATCCGCGGGAGACAACAATACTCAAGATGACACGAATGGTGGTAGGCTTTACAACCGGGCTGAATGTCTCATAATAGTCGATGTTCGGTCTTTGATGAAACCCCTTTGCAACAAGTCAAGCTTTGAACCTTTCCACAGATCCGTCTTGTTTTCGTTTGATGCGAAACACCAATCGGCAAAGGAACAAGCTGCCATGTTTGATTGCTATGTAAGGCTTGTAACTCTGCATTCATTGCTTCACGCCATCTAGGATCCTTTAAGGCTTGAGTATCCGTTGAATTTTTTCCGTATGATTTTCAGGTTAGGTGATGCAGAGACGCAAGGCGCGAGACAAGGCACAAGTTAGGAGACACGGCGTGAGATGAGCGGCGAGAGGCTAGTTGAGACGCGAGCCGCGAAGCGAGAACGACGGCCAGGAAGGCACGAGGTGAGGACGACGACCAGGGATTCTGGATTGGAGGCTTTTTGTGAGGGGTGGGACGACGGCAAGGGAGGAGAAAAAGAGGGTGAACAGGCGAAGGAGAAGAGGAAAGGTGAACGGCGGCCGCGAAGGAGGAGGAGGAGCGGCGGCGGTTTGAAGAGGAGGAGGGCCGGCCGAGAAATTCAAAAATTAGGGTTAGGGTTGTCGTTAGACCTAATCGGCTCTGATACCATGATAATTTGAATTCTGAATAATTTCATTAGAATGAGCCTAAACGGCTATATGTACAAAACAAAACATTAGACCTAATTACAAGATTAGGCCTAATTACAAAAATTACGTTTATACCCTTTTTACATGTATATCCTTTACATTTTGAACATACATAAAAATTTAGGTCGATGCCTTTTAAACCATGCAAATCATTTCTTTAAAACGATGTAAATATTTTTCTTTGTTAAATTATGTCACGTTTTTTGTTCAAATTTAGAAAGTTTACGAAATTTATGGTAGGAGAAATATAACATAACAAACTATGATATGAACCTATCCTAGACATATGATGACATGCTGTCGAAGGAAACATTTCATGTTGTTATCCATTTTCAATCGATCTATCGAAACTACATTTGTTAATATTCCCCCAACAATTTCCAGTCGAAGGCCTCATATCTCCAAGGGAATAAAAAAACCGAAATTGAGAATAAGAGACTTATGGGATAGTAACACTAAGCAATCCGAAAGTGAATGACATTGGTCGTCTTTTGTACGCCGATGATCATAAAAATTTGTTGTCATTTATTTATATGATGTATGAGAATATGGTTTTTCTTATTGGTTGATCAAACATGGGTTTTACATTCTGAAATCAGGCTATTAGGCAATTTCACGTCCTTGTTATTAGGGCTACAACAGTTTGAGATGTATTTTCTCAAATACATAAGATGTGAATATAATGGCTTGGCAACAAAATATTCCCTCAAAAGTTTGGAAATTATATAGAAGTACTTGAATGAATTTCTTGCGACAACTACTACTTTGATGGCTAGAAAACTTATGGATTACTTCTTTTGCCATATTTGCACGCTAGAAGAGGAAATAATAAACTATGTTTTGTTCAAGTGTTACGTTGCCATTCAAGTTTGGATGTTTTTTTGCCTATTTCTATTCCAATGGAAGTTGCTACAAAGTGAGAGAGAGGAAATGACCGTTTGTATTCACAGTAGGTTGTACAACACATATAAAGAAATAATATATACAAAGAGAGAAATAAACCTAGCAAGGTAATAACATATATATTCTATAATATCCCTTCAAATTGGAGTGTACAGATTTTATATGTCCAACTTGGAGATGAACTTGGAAAAATCCTTCAACCTGAGCGACTTTGTAAGAATGTTTGCAAGTTGATCATGGGTGGAGACGTGAGACGTGACCAAAGAGCCGACAAGTAACTCATTTCGAACAAAACGCCAATCCACTTCAATGTGTTTTGTGCACTCGCGGAATACCAAATTGGCCGTAATGTGTAAGGCGGCTTGACTGTCACAAAACAAGAATTTGTTTAAGCTCACGAATCTCAAGACACTCCAACAAATATTTGAGCCATTTAAACTCACAAATCGTTATCGCCATGGGACGGTACTCAGCTTCGACAGATTAACATGATAAAGTTTCATGTGTCTTCATCTTCCAAGAGATAGGATAACCTCCGAAGGCAATGAACCAACCGGTGAGAGAATGATGAGTGCGAGGACAATCAGCACAGTCCGAATCACACCATGCAGAAAGAGAAAGGTCATCACCATCCTTACGAAGAATACCTTAACTCAAAGAGGACTTCAGATAGCAAACAACGCAAAGAGCGGCTTCCAAGTGATCGATTGCGGGTTGGTGGAGGAATTGAGATAGGGTTTGAATATTGTAGGCAAGATCTCACCGCGTAACACCAAGATATACGAGACGACCAACAAGGTGACGGTAACAATCAAGATCAATGAGCAGCAGAGCCGTAGATATAGCCAAGCGGTGATGCTGTTCTAACGAAAAGAAGGCGGGACGAGAGCCTAACAAACCAGCCTCCGAGATAATATCGAGGATATACTTGCATTGATATAAGTAAAGACCCAAAGAGCACTGAGCAACTTGGATGCCCAAAAAATATTTCAAGACGCCAAGATCCTTCATTTGGAAGCATGAATATAAGTAATCCTTGAAAAACTGGATCTCGGATGAAGCGTTTTCGGACACAATGAGGTTTTCAACATAAACCAAGATACTGAGACGGATCCACTCATGAGAGTAAGAGAAGAGGGAGCTATCAGCAAAGGATCGATAATGAACCAAAGCCGAGGAGAGCTTGGCAAACCAGCAACGCGGTAGCTATTTGAGACTATAAAACGACTTGTGGAGATGGCAGGCATGAGAGTCCCCAACAGTACCAAAACTAGGAGGAAGCTTCGTGTATTGTTCGTCAAGGAGATCACCATGGAGAAAGACGTTTTAAACATCCATCTGATGAACCTCCCAATCAAAAGCAGCAGCAACAACAAGACAGGTTCGAACGGTCGCCATTTTTGCAACCGGAGTAAACGTTCCATTGTAATCGATGCCTTCTACTTGGCTGTTCCCCATGAAAACCAAGCGGGCTTTGTACCGGTCAATAGAACCATCTGAGCGATACTTCATCTTGAAGATCAATTTGCAACAATAGCCCATTTACAAGAAGGAAGAGGCTCGAGCGACCATGTGTTCTTCTTCTGCAAAACATCAATCTACTTTTCATGGCCGATTGCCATTGGGGGTCACGAAGGGCTTAATTGAATGAGCTGGGCCCGGAATGAGTAGAGAGCGTGGCTACAAAAATGTTATGACGAGACGAGAACTTATCAACAAAGAGATAATCAGAAATATGGTGATTCATAGCTGAGGACGCGCACAGAGACGAGGGAGCAGACACAGGGGGCATTATGTGAACGATGTTTGTAATAAAGTCTTTAATATTTATAAAAGGAAACCGCTATCGGTGACCGCGACCAAGAAGTTTAGCAGGAACGGGTACAGCGGGAACAAGTTCAGTGGGCAGATCAAAAGCGACTCAAGAAGATGGAGAGTGCAACACAAGGAAAACCCCTCTATCCAAAGTCCCGAAAACACAAGCATCTAGAGTCATAGACGACCCAGGAAAAAAGTCGGTCGGAGGTACAAAAGACCCATAATTAGTGCTAGAACTAGATGGGGTAGACAAAGAGTCAGGTTACAAAAAGACTAGAGAGTCCGGGTCAGAAGTTGCGAGAGCATCAGGATAGGGATACAAAATCAAACTAAGGTAGGGAACAGGAGAAGCTGTAGGCCGAACGGAAGAGGTGGCCGCACGTTACCCGTATGGAAACCAATCTTCAATGAAGATAAGATCGCGTGACACAAAGAACACCTTGCGATCGAGATCAAACAGCCTCCACCCTTTTTTACCAAATGGGTAACCAACAAAGATGCAACACCGGCTTCACGAGGCAAATGTATCATCATTACGCTGAATATTTTGGGCATTACAAAGACTACCGAACACATGCAGAATCAAGAGAGATGGAGGAGTGCTGTGAAGAACCTCATTAGGAGTCTTGTCACCAAGAACCTTCGTCGGAGTCTGATTAGTAAGATATCCCGCTGTAAGTATACACTCCCCCAGAAATCCATAGGATGAGACACTTGAAAGAGTAAGGCACGAGCCACGTTCAAGATGTGGCAATGTTTCCTCTCTGTCCGGCCGTTTTGATGATGAGTATAACCACAAGAAGTTTCATGAATGATTCCTTCCTTCAAAAGAAATTTCCGCATGGAAGTAAACTCAGTATCATTGTCACAGCGAAGCTTAAGAACTTTAGTATAGTATTGAAGCTCAACCATAAAGCAAAAACCATGAATATACGACTACACATCAGATTTGGAACAAAGGATGTAGAGCCAAACAGCTCGCGAAAAAGCATCCACCATCTTCAAGAAGTAACGGGCACCAAAATAACAAGCAACACAGTACGAACCTAGACATCAAAACGTATAAGCTGAAAAATGTGTGTAGTTTTATTTTCACTTGAAGGAAAAAATTCAGCAGTTTGTTTGGCACAAAGATAAGTGTCACAACCCTTATTAGACATACACAAAGAACTAGAATTCAAATGAATTGTCAGAATAGCAGAAAGCAACTGAAACGCGGGATGTCCCAACCGAGAATGCCACCAATCCATGGAAGAAGACTGATTGATAAGTTGAGTCACATAATTCGTATCACCAAGGAGCAGTGACAAAGAAATCAAATTGCAGTGGAGATTGGGACCATAGAAAACATTGTGGAGCACAAAATCCCTAAAAAACGAGCATAGCCTTTATGCACAATGCCCATTCGGCAAACCAACACATCATGCGACATAGAGGAGACATTGAAGAGATATTCGAGCCGACCTGTCATGTGGTTCCCAATGCCCGACTCCATGGTCCATGGGACGGATGGCATCTTACCCATTTTGTTTTCGTTCGCACCAATCTTGTTGGTTAGAACACCAAGGAGTTGCTTGAGCCGATTAGAGGAGAAACCAATCAGGTCATCCCTGTTGAGAGGCTCTTGAGACAGACAAAGAGCAGACTGAGCAGAACGGATATGAGTTGCATTCGCACGAACCGTGGACATACCACGACCACGACTAGAACCAGATCCTCCGGGACCTGGACCTGTTCTATTGGAGTTTCGTTCACAATGCTCATAAAAAAATCAAGAAACTTGACAATTTGGAAGCAATTGTCCACTGAATGTTCCTTCCGTACACAATGAGAGCAGACTGGGACAGGGTCACGGGCATCATCACGCGGCCGTGGCTTACGGCTCGCCTGAACAGCGAGCACCATGAAATCACTGGATTTGCTTCTTTTGCAACATGATTGGAAAGAGAATCCTTATCCTACAAGATGAGACTATACACCTTCTCAAGACTCGGAAGAGGACCAAGCGTAAGGAGATTTGAGCAAACAGTCCCATAGTGCACTGATGCGTATCAGAGTTAAATATAACCTAATCTACCCGCAAGTGCACGACACGTGTGTAGTATTTTAGGTGTCGATCCCACAGAGACTATGCAACGCTATCTAAACCCGAACTATGAATCAAACTTGCTAACGAAAGAATGTGGATAAGGAATGAAATACTAAAATTAACTAAACTACTTGGGTTCTAACGATGAGACAAACGTCCTAGGAATCCGGTTTCACCACAAGACTACCGAAACCAACGACCAACCTATCTATCATGCAATCCCAGTTAAAGCTATCTAAGGCAGACGATCCTAACATGATATCTACCCTCTCTCAAGGCATAGACACGTGATCTAGACAAGCTGCCCCCTACTTTCGTGGCTGACACCATGAACTAAACCCATAAACTCTGTGATTCGCCCGTTCACCCTCAACCGTTGCTACCCTACTTTCGTGGCCTAACCTCGGTTGTTCTAAACCTGACTTAATAGGATTAGAATTCTCCTTTCGGTCCTTCTCCTAATCCCTAACACATGCATCTACGTGGCCAGCGCAAACACAAGTAAATTGAAGTACTCAGATAAAGAATAGATAAACTAAAACGGGAAGATGCATTCAAAATAGATCAAAAGCGGTCTCGGGATAGCCAAAGGCTAATCCCTTCTCCTAGAACAAACAAACTACTCGCTCATGCGTCTGTAAAGAAACATAAACATAGTAGAAAGTCTAAGGAACATAAAAACCAAACAAAACCGAAGTGGTGGTGCTTGATCTCCAATGCTCCTCGCTTATCTCCTCTGTAAGCTTGCTGTAATGACGTCTTTTTGCCTCCTTTTAAGCCTCCTAAGTCGGTCCAATTGTTGCCTAAATTGCCCCACGAGTTCCCTTATGTTTTAAGTTAAGTTTACTTAAGTTTTGAGAGGTTTCGGGCCGCTACCCGCTCGGGTAGTGAGTGTACCCGCTCGGGTGCGGCTAGGGCAGTTCGTGCGCGTCCTGTGGTGCTGGAATGGTGCCCGATCGGGCATGGCATGTGTGCCCGCTCGGGCACAAGGCAAAATGGTCCTAAATGCTTGCCCGAGTCGTGCTAAATGGTCCACACAATTGGCCGTAGGTTTTGCCCGATCGTGCAAGGGTTGTGCCCGACCGGGTGAGGCTTTTCCATGCTCAATCTCGTCCCGTTTGTCCCGTGATGATCCCCAAAGTTGCTCCTTAGCTCCGTGCATGTTCCTTTAGCTCCAAAATAGTCCAAATACGCGTAAAAACCTGTAAGAACATGAAAAGCACGAAAGCAAGTAAAACGGATACGGAATCATACGTAAAACATCACGGTTCAGCTAGCAGAAATACTCAGAAATTGACATACCCTTTTGCTTACACGAATACAAATCAACCTTGAGTTTAAGAATGCAGAGACCAATAGAGACACCTGAAAGACCACTCTTTCGTGTAAGGGTGCCTAACCGCCGCACCGAGAATTCGGGGGGAGGCGGGTATTGGGAGCTAATGTCATCCCACAAATCCTTCGCAATTTCAAAGTGAGAAAAATTAGCTCGGAAGGTTGGATCCATAGTGTTTTGAATCCATGAGAAGATGAGAGAGTTGTTTGCCCACCAATCTTCAAGCTCCTCAAATCCTTCAGCCGGGTTGTATATGGAACCATCCTTAAAAACAAATTTTTTCGAGAATGCAGAGCCATACGACGTTCACGAGTCCATTCCACGTAGTTCTGATCACCAAGAAGGACATGAGACAACATACAACCACGATTGTCATTAGAGGTGAGGTCATACGGGTTGATGGTTCGTCAGTCGATAACCTGAACCGATGAACCAGCGGAGGCAGACAAAGCGAACGATATGATGATCTCAGCACAACAACACACAAACCACGAAGCAAAGTGTACAAGAAGGGAGGCGAAGCAACACCCAGAGCACGACACACACCGTACATAAACAGATGCAAGGCAAGCAGGTAACATGACTGAAATTACTAGAGAGATGCACGACACACACCGGGTACGCCAACAGATACACGAAATGATGGGTCACCGAAGACAAAAAGAGACCAGGACACAGACGTTCACCGAGACAGACGGAGACCAGGACACAAAGGGTCACAGACGGACACCAGGACACGGACGACACACACTGCATATTACAAGCAATGAACGGAGATTTCAGCTGAAAACTCTGATACCATGCAATAAACTGAGAGTGAAAAATACCGTTTGCATTCCCTGTAGGTCGTACAACACATAGAAGGAAATAAGAAATACAAAGAGAGAAATAAACTAGTAATGTAATTACATATATATCCTCTAATAGAGGTATTTCATTCATTTATATTTCCTCCAACATTTCATTGTTTATTGATTTGCATGGATTATAGTTATATAGTTTTGAAAAATAAAAATCTATTATTTTGGATGCTATGGAGAATTTGGAAGATTAGTAACCATTTGGGGTATCGGAATGAATATTTCGATGTTCCTCTCAATATCTAAAGAGTGAGATCAAACTGTCTTGAGAGGGAGGATTTCGTGGTTGAGGATGTAAACGTTTTTTAGAGAGAGATTTAGGTGATACAAGGAACAATCACCAATGGGCTTTATGAATTTTAAAGTGGATGATATTTGAAAAAAATGGAACTTTGGAATCAATTGGATTTTGTAAAGGATTTGGGTCAGGAACTTTTTTATGGTTTCGAAATTCTTCCAGCTCGCCTATGCATTCAGAGTTATGAGCACTTGCCTGAGAAATGGGCTATGCTCCTAACCACAGTATAATCGTAGATTTATTGTAGTGTTGTTTGCTTTCATTTTACTTTGATGTAAAAGCATTTGAATTTTCTTATATATTGTTTAATGAACTAATAAGTTACAACGCGATATGTATATTGTTTTTATTTTAAGAATATTGAAATATTCAAATATGAACTAACAACTAAAACAATTTTTATTATTATAGTTGAACCAAATTGTTCTATAAAATTTAGGTAGAGTAGCGTGAAATTTGAAACTTTCAGAGAGAGAAAATAACCTAATTTTGAAACATAGAGGGATAATAGACTGTATCCATTCCCTCCTTCTATCATCTACTGCCTCTAACTGTAAAGTGTTTACTTATATATGCTTGCCATCAACCAATCTAGGAATGAACTATCCAGCGGTTGGTCGTAGTAATTGTGTTTTGCATTTGTTTTTCTATTGTAGGTCAGATTTCTACAACTGTTTTTGGCATTAAATGGTCTTATCCAGAAATTTTTGGTGAATCGGTTAATTTGGATAGAAATAAGTGAATTTGGTTTAAACTTACCTAAATTAAAATGATTCGTCTCAATTTGAATATTCCAATATTGGATCTCTCGATTGCGATGTCCAACCTCTAGGATTGAACTTAGGCATGAGAAAATTGTGAAGTTGTGTTTTGTTTTTTCACATCGCCTAGATTATGAGCTCTTAACTTCTATATACAGCATCGTTCAACCCTAAATTCATAATTCAACTATTGTATTACATTAGACCTAAATCCATAAGTTAACTATTGTATCTATATTTGTCAAATACTTTTAATAAGTTAAATTCATAAGTTAACTATTGTATCTATCAAATACAAATACTTTTAATAAGTTAAATTCATAAGTTAACTATTGTATCTATATTTATCAAATACTTTTAATATTATTTTAGTATTTCAATACTTTTCTTAAATAGAGGTTGTAAATTCTTTCTCTAATTGGAAAATTATCAAATTTTACAATTGATTGAAAACTCTATTAAGCTCATGCTGAAGATAAAAATATAAATAATAATACTCGATGAAAATGAAAAATAAATGCAAAACTAAAAAAATATGTGTTTATCAACCATTATAACAAATATAGAAATTAAGTAAATAATATATATACAACATTATTTTGAACATACATAAAAGTTTAGGTCGATGCATTTTAAACCATGCAAATCATTTCTTTAAAACGACGTAAATATTTTTCTTTGTTAAATTATGTCACGTTTTTTTTACAAATTTAGAAAGTTTACAAAATTTACGGAAGCGTACCTTGATCCATCGAGGATACCAAAAAACGTTGGATTGATTCTTCCAACAAACAATTATCCAACAATGAGAAGGGAGAATATCAGATATACCCTCATAGGGCTAAAATGCTTCAAAAATACCCTTCCCTAAAATAATTATTTAATCGGGAAAAAACTGGAGAAAAGACAAATTTACCCTTAATTTTCGAACATGAAAAAACCCACGTTCTATAGCTTTTCAACGTGAAAAACTGTCAAACCGTGTAATAAGCAAGAAAGAACAAGTGATTTCGAACTTGAGTGGGAAAAATTCAAAGTTGGCAAGAAGAAAATGGCTAGAATCAGTAGCAGCGGTAGTAAGAAGAAGAGTGCACGAGTCAATCTTCAATGGCGTCAATAAGTGTAAGTAGATCTATTTCTAGGGTTTTGCAGGCTGTCGAGTCCCAAAATGGCTGATTGATTTGAAATGGGTGTGAGTATCAATGAGTCGGTTGAGTCTCAGTGAGTCGGTTGAGTCGCAAGAGTCAGTTGTCTCTGTGAGTCGGTTTGGGTCCCAAGGGTCGGTTGAGCGTCCATTTCTAGGGTTTTGCAGGCTGTCAAGTCCCAAAATAGTTTATTGATTTGAAATGGGTGTGAGTGTCAGTGAGTCGGTAGGGGGTCTAAGGGTCATTTGAGTTGGTAGTCTCAATGAGTCGGTTTGGGTCGCATGGGTCGGTTGAGTCGCATGGGTCAGTTGAGTCGCACGGGACGGTTGAGTCGCATTGGTCGGCTGAGTTGCATGGGTCGCTTGAGTCGGTAGAAGTATAATGTATTGTTAATTAATTGGTCATTTTGCAGGTGGTGCCAAAGCCAATGTTTATGTATGAATTCAAGCACATGGACAGAATGCCAAAGATCACCACCAAGTGTTATCCTCACGAGACAATAACGAGACTGAGAGGAATCTTAGATGAATACGAGTTGTATTACTTCGACAAGGAATCACAATTTAAGCATCTATTCCATTTCCAATGTGACTCCACATTGACTAAGGTTCAAATGTCTATCCTCCTAAATTACTCCGTGATTGTACGGGACAAGAAGGAGTTGTGCTTTATCTTAAACAGTGTTCCCATCCATTACTCTGTAGTGGAGCACGCACTAATTTCCGGATTGAACTGCGGACCATATCCCAAAGGATGGGAGTCCAAAAGGGGTGATACATTCAGGGGAAGAATTTCGGCCGTGGAAAGGTGACCCCCACACAAATCATTAGAAAACTTGTGAAGACAGAGAAGGCCGAGGACCAGAAGAGGTTGGCAACTTTGATGTTGTTGGTGCAAGTTATGGCTCACAAGCCTTCATCAGACAACTCTATCAACCATGACCTCATTGACATGGTTGATGACTTGGAATTTGGTGAACGCTTTCCACGGGGACGTTACACATTCGAGAAGATTGTGGATACTTGCCGCAATCACGTTAGCGGGGATTCACTAAAACCAAAATGGTATTGTGGCGGTTTCATGATCCCACTAATGATAAGTTGTATATATTATTCGAATAACTTGAATGTTTTCGTACTTTTTGCATTCTTATCATTTTTGTTTTAATGTTGCAGTTACTTCCTTTCGAAACCATCCCTAGTTTGGGCGGAAAGGGATGGTATGTTGATGTTGTGGATGCGGATCCATCATGCCCAAGAATGTGCAAGAAGATGGTTAAATCTAGTATTAACCTGAAGTTTGTAGACGTGATAAGGGTGATTGGAGATTCTAAGGTAACAATTACACAAGGGTGACAAGGAAAACAAGAGTCGCAAAGGGTAATAATGGTTATTTTTTGTTTTTCAGGATATTCTAAGTATTCTCCGTGCTGAACACGAACAGGTAGGTTTAGTTTTTGATCTGGACGACTATGAGGGATGCCACGATCCTGATGTTCAGATATGATTGGAACATATTCTTAGAAATCCGAAGGGAATTTGTTGGGAGGACATCTATGAGCAAGAACTGCTGACGCAAAAAGCAGTTCTTGGTGATCAAAAGAAAGGGAAAGGGAATGGGAAAGGGAAGGGGACTAAGAGGAAAAAGAGTGTGGGTGAAAAAGTGATAGAGCTTTAATATGATGAAGCTGATGCTGAAACTTATGCTGAATATGATGAAGAAAGAGATGGTGATGCTGAAGCTGATGCTGAAGTTGAAGCTGAAAGAGAAGGTGAGGATGATGATGAAGCTGAAGGAAAAGAAGCTGCATTCCGTTTGACACTGGAGCAGAAATTTGTGAAGGAAATAAAGAAGTCGGAGAAAAGAATCATCAACGCTGTCAGAGATCTTCTAAGGGATGCTAGGTTTCATTTGCCTAATACAAAAGCAGAGGCGGCAAATCCCAAAGGTGCTGAAAAGGCAAAATCAAAATCTGCCGAGATAGATGCGAGCACCATAAACCAATCTTCCGGCAGTATTAGAGATGATGAATTCCTTCAACGTTCATATCCAGTGCCAAATGAAGAGCCGGTTGAGTCTGAGTCTCAAAATGACTCTAGAGATGGCTTAGAAGAGGATTTGGCAAACATTTCGAGATTAATTGAAAGTATCGAATCTGCCACCACCATTCCTCTAATGGAACACATTTCCAGAGAGGTTACTGCAGTCGTTGCTCCTGATGAAGTTCCACCAAGTAAGTAATAAATAGTGAAAACGTTCATTTGAGTCAATTTTCATCGAGAGTCGGCATGGGTCGCAAGGGTCGCAAGAGACGCATAAGTCGCACGGTCGTATAAGTCGAAGGGTCGCAACTAATGAATGAAGTAATTTTATGCAGATGCTCCAATGGTTACTGTCGATGAAGTCGCTGATGAGGGAACTACAGTCAGTCCAGTCGAAAAGGGCGTCCCTAAGGAGGTTCCTTCCGAGGAACCTACAGTCGGTCCAGTCGAAGAGGGCGCCCGTAAGGAGGTTCCTTCTGAGGAAACTACAGTCGGTCATGTCGAAGAGGTTGTCCCTAAGGAGGTTCCTTCTGAGGAACCTACAGTCGGTCCTGTTGAAGAGGCCCCTTCTAAAGATAAGGAGGTTCCTTCTGAGGACCCTATAGTGGATCCTCTCGAAGAGGTCCCCTCTAAGGATAAGGAGGTTCCACCAAGTAAATATGGTAGTTTGAGTCACAATGGTCGCATTGGTCGTATGGGTAGAATGGGTCACAAAAGGTCGAATGGGTCGTATGGGTCAAATGGGTCACAAAGATCGAATGGGACGTATGGGTCGAATGGGTCACAAAAGGTCGAATGGGTCGTATGGGTGGAATGGGTCACAAAAGGTCGAATGGTTCATATAGGTCTGCATAGGTCGCATGGGTTGGTCGCCATATGTTTAATGAAGTAAATTTTATGCAGGTGTTGGACCTTTATCGAAGGATTATGCGCCATATGTTGAACCTCTGGCGGTACGTAAACGAGTTTTAAGACCACGGAAGGCATATGTTAATCCGCCACCGGCGAAAAGAGCAAGAACAGTGTGAGGGAGAGGGCGAGGGCGAGGGAAAGATGTTGGTGGAGTCCAAGAACCCGAAAAGAAGGTTGTTCAAGAGCCCGAAAAGAAGGTTGTTCCAGAACCCGGAAAAAAGGTGGTTCAAGAACCCGATGAAAAGGTGGATGAAGAACCTCTGTGGACGCCCAAGGGATTAGAAAAGGGCTCGATAACTCGAGAACCTTCGTTCATTGACACAAAGGGTGAAAGGTTGACTGCTCTATATAGGTTCCTGAAGAAACCTGGACATGAGAGTTGGTGGAAATCTGATGTAGATACTCCCCTGGGGCCAGAGTTTTGGAAGATTATATTAACGCCCAATGTATGGTTCGCAGAGGTACAAGGGTCGCACGGGTCCAAGGGCCGCAGGGTCCTCTGCGACCCTTGAACCTCTGCGACCCTTGAACCTCTGCAACCCTTGTACCTCTGCGACCCTTGTCCCTCTGCGACCCTTGTGCCAACAAATAATATGAATAATTTATTATTTTTTATTTAAAAATACTATATTATTTACAAATAATATGAATAATTTATTATTTACAAATACAATTATTTACAAATAAAATGAAAATTTTATTATTTATTATTTACAATTATTTGCAAATCATATTTATTATTTATAAATACAAATATTTACAAATAATATGAATAATTTATTATTTCTTGTCCATATGCGACCCTTATCCCTATGTGACCCTTGGACCCGTGCGACCCTTGTCCGTCTGCGACCCTTGGACCCCTGCGACCCTTGTCCTTTTGCAACCTTTTGACCCGTGCGATCCTTGTCCCTCTGCGACTCTTGTCCCTCTGCCACCCTTGTTCCTCGCGACCCTTGTTACAAGAATAGTAAATCCACAAAAATAGCGATACTAAACAATAATACTTACTATTGAATCATTATCAAATGAAAACCATCCAAATACAAAACACAACTAAAAACCATCCAAATACAAAACACAAATGAAAGCAATCCAAATACAAAACACAACTGAAAATGAAACACTGTTATAGTTAGGGAAAAACTGGAGCACATGTATTGGTCCATTCTCATATATTTCGACTACGAGGGTACAACCAACGGTCTGTCGATGGTCGAGACAAAATTTTCTCTAACCCCTTTTGATGGAAGCGCTACCACGTGCCACGGGTCTTAGATCTGCCTCCCACGGCGTGGAGTATCCTAGCATCAGATATATCTTACATCTTCTATGGCAAAGATCGTTCGACCTCGCAAACCCTATTGGAAGTATCGGCGACATCCAAAGAAAGGAATAAAAATCGTTAAAATCCTTACCATGCAAAGAATAAAACCGTATTGAAGTCACTTATCAATGCATCTGTAGCCAGATTCGAACGAGTGACTGGTACCACAGTTTCTTGTAAAATCCTCGTAGTAGGAGTGGCGAAGGTGACCTGAAAGACCATGTCACCTTCGTGAGTGAAAAGTATGTAATCCCTAATACTTGGAGAAATCGTTCCACCCATCAGTGAATCTAGAGCCATCCAACTTCACTTCCCATCTTTTGTTAGACCCATTCCATTTAAGCGTTGACGTGTTGTTGTCCCTCGTTTTCTTGTATATATAATCATCAAAGAATATCTTCGGGATGTCCTACAACAAAAACGAAAAAACAAGTCAAATCTTACATTCTCTACATGCAACATACCGACAGAGAGACTGATGAAGAAGATTACAATGTAGTACTCTTCCAGATAGCACGGACAAATCTCTCTGAAGAAAGAAGGAAAATGTAACATTTTCGGAAAAATTGATGGACTGAGAGTTAGAGAGAGAGAGTGTGTGTCGTTATTGTTAAAAAGGAAACGACTATGATTCAAAAAGACATGACATGGATATCGAATCGCCGTCAGATGGAATTCGAAAAGACATGATGTGTAGATGTTATTTTTTAAAAAATTTTCAAATATGATGAAAAGTTCGGCGGGATATTTGGTGACGGAATTTTCGGCGGATCGCATGGGTGACATGGTCAAATATAAGGATCAATACATGCGAAATCGACGAATTTACGTGTTTATAATGATAAAATGTCAAACTAATTAATGCTAATTGAGTGTCGCATGGGTTGCATGGGTCGCATGGTCGCATATAAGGATCAATATATGCGAAATCCACGAATTTACGGATAAACAATGATAAAATGTCAAAAAACAATCAAAACAATATATTTAAAGCGTCAAACTAATTAATGCCAATTGAGGGTCACATGGGTCGCATATAAAGATCAATATATGCAAAATCCACGAATTTACAAATAGACAATGATAAAATGTCAAAAACAATCAAAACAAAACATTTAAAACGTTAAACTAACTAATGCCAATTGAGGGTCGCATGGGTCGTGATAACGTCAATTTTGTTCTAGTATTTTCATCTATTTTCATAGTTAGTTTCATCATTCATTTGATATTACCAAGCATTAAGCATCATGATCATCCCATTTTCAGTCATTTTGGAGCTAAAGAACGTGCACGAGACAAAGTACAAATATCGAGGATCATCACGGGACAAACGGGACGAGAATCGGCAAGGAATAGCCTCTACCTGCGCGGGTAATTCCCTAGCCCGAGTGGGCATTTCTTACGGCGATTTGTTCCAGCAAATTGTGCACGAGTCAGGCAAGAAATACCACGCTCGGGGCCTCAGCCCGAGCGGGCAGCAGGTCAGCCCGAGCGGGCAGCACCTCAGCCCGAACGGGCTGCCTCTTCTTTCATCGGGATCCCGCACGACCTTCCACGCCGCACCCGAGCGGGTCAGTTACCCAGCCCGCGCGGGTTGCGTCCGTCACCTGCAACTCCAAATAAGTTAATTTGGATTAAAACAAATGGGAGTTCGTTGGGGATCTATACAATAAGGAAAACGCCTTTAGAAAAGAGGAATAAGTGACATTTCGCTGGAGAAAGTAATGGAAACGTTGCCAACTTAATCAAGAATAGAAAACTCAATAAAAGGCAAGAAAAAGATGGGTGGCTGCTGCAACGAACGAAGAGAGAGAGCGTCAAGGACGAATTCAGATGAAAACAAGGAGAGAAAACAGAGCACACACTGAGAGAGAGAAGGAGAGCAGAACGCACACACAAGGGCAAAGGACGGAGCGAGGAAGCCGAAGCGTGGAGGAGCTATTGAAGACATCGGTAAAAGAATAAGGAGGGATCTCATTCTTTATCCATGTCGAATATAGTTATCTTTTGTGTTCCTTTTGCTAAGTTCATGTCCGAGTAGGTCCATAGCCATAGGTTAGAGAGCTTTAACGATATGCAATAAAGTTTTGTTCTTAATACTTGGTTATAATATTTGTTCGTTTCGGATTGATTGGTTATTCGTAATGCTTTTATTCTTGTTGGTAGCTTGAATGAAGTATTATAAAAATCTAATTGCATCGGGAGATGAATTGGATTTTGGAACGTAGCCATGATATGAAGTCTCAATTGACTTAGAACCTTGGTTGGTCGGTTAATTAAACTTAGGAATTAAGATAGCGATCTTAATGCATCTAGTAGGTCAGATTACACAATTGGGAGATTGGTAGTACGCATGATAGATAGTGGGTTTAGGCATCGAGAGAGTCATTCCCTAGAAAAGATCTTGAATTCCCTGAATACGTAACGATATCTATAGCCATGATCTTGTTAGAACTTCGTTGCATCATCGTGCATCTCTCGAAACCTGCGGTGTTTAGTCATTGAGTTTATCCCGTTAATTAGTTTAGTTTAGTTTCATTCGCATTCCCATCACTTATTGATTTCACATGTCTTATTCATTTGTTTACTAGCTTTAGAGTTGCATCGATTCCTCGTGTTCGACCCTAGTACTATACGATACGTATTCTTGCGGAAGCGTTAGTCTAGATAAATTATTACTTGAGATTAACCACATCAGGTCGCATGGGTCGCATGATCGCATATAAGGATCAATATATGTGATATCCACGAATTTACGGATAAACAATGATAAAATGTCAAAAAAAACAATCAAAATAATACATTTAAAACGTCAATCTAATTTAATCCAATTGAGGGTCGCATGGGTCGCATTGGTCGCACGGTCACATATAAGGATCAATACATGCGAAATCGACGAATTTATGGGTTTATATTGATAAAATGTAAAAGACCAATCAAAACAATACATTTACAACGTCAATCAATGGTTAAAATAGATTATGACCCATGTGTCCTAGTTGAGTTTGTGTATAACCAATGCCTGTGCTACAAAAGCGATAGTAGTGTTTGAAGAACTCGTCAGATGAGTTTGAAAAAATTTCAAAAAATACATTCAACATTGTTTTCAAATGTCGATATTATTTATAATATTGTCTATATTGATTCTAAATTGATAATGACATATTGATAATGGCATGGGTCGTATGGTCGCATATAATGATCGATACATGCGAAATCGATGAATTTACGGAGTAAAAATGATAAAATATCGGATGGGTTCTAATTTAATCCAATTAAGTGTCGTATTGGTCGCATGAGTCATATTTGTTCGCATGAGATCGTATGAGTCAGATGGGTTCTAATTTAATCCAATTGAGGGTCGCATGGGTCGCAT
>CM071863.1:42822639-42836912 GCA_036759665.1 Gynandropsis gynandra
GAAAAACAATAGGTCGTAGTTCTAGGGAATCCTAGTGTTGCTTGTGGGGAAGTTTAGACGAGGTTGCTAGGCTAGTTTATCGTTTATTCTTTCGACCTTGTTACTCCTTCGGTGGCTCGGGTCTAAGTGTTGGGTTGGCGATTATCTTTCTACGTCCTAAGGGCATGGCACAAAAAGGCGCCTACTCCGCAGCGCTCTTACACGAGATGCATGAGTATACCGTCATCGGTAGTCTAGGTCTAAGTAGAGGCTGGAATCCCTTCAAATCCAACGTCCTAGAAGCCTAGTGTGTATGTAAAGAAAAAAAAAGAGAAAAAAATAATAAAAAAATGAAACAAAAAGAAAAAAAAGAAGAAGTCATAAAAAGAAAATAAAAAGAGAAAGAAAAAGAAAAAGAAAAGAAAAAGAAGAAAGAAGCTCGGAAAGAAAGAAACAAGTATCATCGGTGATCTAGGTTTAGCATTGTCTGAAGTCTTGTTTGGTGGAAGGAGTTACGGTAGGGTGTCTAGTTTCCTTTGATTTACTTTTTCATGGGTAACCGTGGTGGACCTAGGATTAAGACTGAAAACTCGATTAGGCCGAATTTTCTCTCGACATGCTAGTTGATCGGTTAGGTTCGCTTTAGCGGTATTTCTAGGAGAAGGGGGAATTCTCGTGTTTTTCATATCCCATGTATTCCATGTATATGTTTGCTTAGGGACAAGCAAACATTCAAGTCTGGGGGATTTTGATCATCTCGTTTTCATACGTATTTCTTGCACGATTTAGGAGACGTTTTTGATACATATGTGATGTTTTACGTATGATTCCGTTTCCGTTTTACTTGTTTTCGTGTTTTCATGTTCTTACAGGTCTTTATGCTTATTTGGATCATTTTGGAGCTAAAAGGATATGCACGGATCTAAGGAGCAACTTCGAGGATCATCACGGGACAAACAAGACGAGATTGAGCAAGAAAAGCCTCCACCCGGTCGGGCACAACTCTTGCACGACCGGGCAAAACCTACGGCCAAACTTGTGTGCATTTATGCATGACTCGGGCAAGAATACCCTATCATTTGCCTTGTGCCCGAGCGGGCTCACATACCATGCCCGATCAGGCATGTATTCCAGCCACACAATCCGCACGACTCACCCTAGCCGCACCCGAGCGGGCATAATGACCGCCCGAGCGGGTCGCGGCCCGTAACTGCCTATTAAGTTAAGTAAACATAACTTAAAACAAAGGGAACTCGTGGGGGCAATTTACGCAACAATTGGACCGACTTAGGAGGCTTAAAAGGAGACAGAAGACGTCATTAGAGCAAGCTTACATTGGAGATTAGTTCAGTAGAAGATTAAGGATATTCTTGCGAGGGAACAAGCGAGGAGCATTGGAGATCAAGCCCCGACACTTCGGTTTTGTTTGGTTTTCATGTTCCTTAGACTTTCTACTTTGTTTATGTTTCTTTACAGACGCATGAGTGAGTAGTTTGTTTGTTCTAGGAGAAGGGATTAGCCCTTGGCTATCCCGGAACCACTTTTGATCTATTTTGAATGCATCTTCCCGTTTTAGTTCATCTATTCTTTATCTGAGTACTTAATTTACTTGTATTTGCTAACGGCCGCGTAGATACATGTGTTAGAGATTAGGAGAAGGACCGAAAGGAGAATTCTAGTCTTGGAAGATCAGGTTTAGAACAACCGAGGTTAGGCCACGAAAGTAGGGTAGCAACGGTTGAGGGTGAACGGATGAATCATAGAGCCTATGGGTTTAGTTCAAGGTGTCAGCCACGAAAGTAGGGGGCAGCTTGTCTAGATCACGTGTCTATGCCTTGAGAGAGGGTAGATATCATGTTAGGATCGTCCGCCTTAGATAGTTTTAACTGGGATTGCATGATAGATAGGTTGATCGTTGGTTTCGGTAGTCTTGTGGTGAAACCGGATTCCTTGGACGTTTGTCTTATTGTTAGAACCCAAGTAGTTTATTTACTTTCAGTATTTCATTCTTCATCCACATTCTTTCGTTTAGCAAGTTTGATTCCTAGTTCGAGTTTAGGTAGTGTTGCGTAGTCTTTGTAGGATCGACACCTAAAATACTACACATGTGTCGTGCACTTGCGGGTAGTTTAGGTTATTTTATTTAACTCTGATAACGCATCATTTCTTATATAATTATTAACTTTTAATAATTACACTTTAAATCCGAGACTATTCAAATATTACATAATAGGCATATAACTTTCAATCTCCCACTTGCCTTTACGTAATATTTCAAACAGTCAAAGTATATGTATCTCCATACACATACTTGCCTGTACATCTGATGTACTAACCCCAAAAGAAAATCAAGTACAATTATATTTTTCGTTGCTAGCTGATAAATATAATTGTATTCCACACTGATTGTCTAACAATCACAAGCAGATACCGAGACACTCGTATGCGTGTGACCTCGTAGGTTCATCACAAAACCGGTAGTCAATTAGTTTCCACTAATTAACTAATCGAGGTAGGCGTCTAGCAACACTCCCCAACGACCGGATAGCGTGAAGTAACATCCTTACTCATTTGAGTAACAATCACTAACTGCACAAGCATCTAATCATTCCCAATATCCTTTCAACTTACATCCCAAGGCATAAGGTGTCCAGTATCAAAGAATGGTAGATAACTTGTCAGTTACTATGTTGATCTCAGGTCTAAGGAAATTATAATATTCCAATCCTTCTAGAGAAATTCCTATTGATAGTTCAATGGTAATGTAACCATTAGGGATTCTCCCTTTGGGTCTGTTCAATGATCACATCTCTATGTGCATCATCCATACATGTGATTTAGTAAAAGAGATCTACTAATTTCTATCAAATAGAAACCATCACATCCATGTTGATCTATCCGGATTACTAACGTCCAATTAGTTATCCTATGATCAAGAACGATTTAGATTAAGTTTTACCAAAACTTGACTCTCTTTATCATGATCTCTATCATGATGACAAGTTTCTAAACTTAATCATGGACTCTATCATACTAGCTATGAAAACATATACACATATATATTTACAAATATCATCAAAATGATAAAATAATGCCATTTCATTTATTTATAAGTGTTCAAAATACAAGACATAAAATAGCTCTTAAATAGTTACAACAGTTGTACTATTCCTAGAACTAATTCCAGCATGCCATGTCTTTCAATCCAATCTTCAACTTGTGCTTGTCAAACTCATTTGAACCAAGCGCCTTTGTGAGCGGATCTGCTGCATTCTCTTTTCCTTCTACTTTCTGGATTTGAACGTCCCCACGCTCAATGATTTCCCTTATCAGATGGAACTTCCGCAGCACATGCTTTGATCTTTTATGAGATCTTGGTTCTTTCGCCTGGGCTATTGCCTCGGTATTATCACATAATAAAGAAACTGGTTCCTTTATCGAAGGTACCACACCAAGTTCATCTATGAACTTTCTCATCCAAACCGCCTCTTTAGTTGCTTTGCAAGCCGCTATATATTCTGCTTTAGTCACCGAATCGGCTATAGTAGCCTGCTTGGAACTCTTCCAACTTACTGCGCCTCCATTCAGACAAAACACATAGCCTGAATTGGATCGACTGTCATCCTTTTCCGTCGAGAAACTCGCATCAGTGAATCCTTCTAACTCCAAGTTAGATCCACCATAAATGAGGAACTGGTCCTTAGTCCTTCTCAAGTACTTAAGGATGTTTTTAACAACCTTCTAATGTCCCTCACCAGGATCTGCCTGATATCTACTCACTACACTTAGTGCGTAGGCTACGTCAGGCCTAGTACACGACCTGGAGTACATGATGGCTCCCACTACTCTTTGGAGAGAGTAATTCCAGTGCCTATCGGTAGATAGTCTCTCTTGGAATTTTCCATGTTATACCTCTTCATGATGGTATCAATGTACTGGGACTGCGATAGTCCAAGCAACCTCCTTGATCTATCTCTATAGATCTTTATTCCTAGAATATAGGTTGCTTCTCTCAGATCTTTCATGGAGAACTGTTTTGATAACCAGAATTTCGTCTCTTGTAACGCCGGAATGTCATTCCCTATAAGCAATATGTCATCCACATAAAGCACAAGGAAGACAACCGCGCTCCCACTAAACTTCTTGTACACACAAGGCTCTTCTTCGCATCTAGCAAAGTTGAACTCTTCAACTGCCTTGTTAAAACGAATGTTCCAGGTTCGAGAAGCTTGCTTGAGTCCATTAATTGACCTTTGAAGCTTGCATACCGTATGACCTTGAGTTGGCGACGTGAAACCCTCAGGTTGAGTCATGAAAACCTCTTCCTGGAGCTCTCCGTTAAGGAAAGCTGTTTTCACGTCCATCTGCCAAATCTCATAGTCATAGTACGCCGCTATCGCAAGCAGAATCCGAATAGATTTGAGCATTGCCACCGGGGGAGAACGTTTCTTCATAGTCAATCCCTTCTCGTTGACTATACCCCTTGGCAACTAGATGAGCTTTATAGGTCTCTACCTGCCCGTCCGCTCCAATCTTCCTCTTGTAAACCCATTTACAACCCCATCTCGGATTCCATGGCTTTCCACCATTTCTCAGAATCTGGGCCTTGTATAGCCTCTTGGAAAGTCAACGGGTCGTCATCTCTATGACCGACCACGTCCTCTTGCACCATCAGATTAAGTCTCTCAGGTGCTCGTCGAGAACGTGTTGACCTTCTCAAGAAAGACTATGTAGCAGGTTCAACCTGCACTGGGATATCTGGTTGGACTTGTTCCTGAGCAAGTTCCTAAACTTGTTCCTGAACGGGCACTATTACTTCAACATTTGAAGTTAAAGCGCCGGAGCCTAACACTATATCACCCAGCCAAGAACGCTCATGGTCATTTGACATCTCATGTCCATGAGCTTGTGTTGGTTCGTCGGGCTCTTGAATCTAGTCAAGAACTACTTCTCCACCATGAATTCCTTCTTCAAGGAATTCCCTTTCAAGAAAGGTTGCCGTTCTGGCCACAAACACTTTGTGCTCAGACGGGTGGTAGAAATTATATCCCATAGTTTCCTTGGGATATCCTATAAACCTACACTTGTCAGACCTAGCATCAAGCTTGTCTGGCTGAAGTCTCTTAACGAAGGTCGGACAACCCCAAACCTTTATGTGTCTCAGGTTTGGTTTACGTCCCTTCCATATCTCATATGGAGTTTTAGAGACCGCTTTAGTGGGAACCTTGTTTAAAATGTAAGCAGTTGCTTCTAAAACATAACCCCACAAGTTTATTGGAAGATCTGTGAACCGCATCATGGATCAGACCATATCTAATAAAGTCTGATTTCTCATTTCGGACACACCATTATGTTGTGGTGTTCCAGGAGAAGTCCACTGAGACAAAATCCCATTTTGTCTTAGATAATCGACAAATTCATGACTAAGATATTCACCGTCCCGGTCAGATCTCAACACCTTGATACTCTTTCCGGTTTGTTTGTCCACTTCACTGCGGAATCTCTTGAACATTTCAAAAGATTCGGTTTTGTGTCTCATCAAGAACACAAAACCATATCTCGACATATCATCAGTGAATGTGATGAAATATGAATATCCACCCCTAGCCTGAACTTTCATCGGTCCGCATACATCAGTATGTATGAGTCCTAGAAGTTCTATAACTCTCTCTCCGGTTCCACTAAACGGATATTTGGTCATCTTGCCAGTGAGACAGGACTCACAGGTCACATAAGAGTCATAATCAAAATGGCCTAGAAGACCATCTTTATGCAACTTGTTTATCCTCTTCTCAGCGATGTGACCAAGTCTATAATGCCAAAGGTACGTCTGTCTTTGACGATCATCTACCTTTCTCTTATGGCCCGAAACATGCATGTTAATTTGCTTTACATTAACATCAGGTAAGATATAAAGTCCTTGTTGCAAATAACCATTCACACATAAATAATCACCATGATAAATAGAGCAAATGTTATTACTGAAAACTGTTCGAAATCCACGTCTATCAAGCATAGAAATAAAAATTATGTTCGAAACAAACTTTGGAACATAATAATAGTCGTCTAGCAACAAAGTCTTGCCCGTAGGCATAATAAGGGAAATACATCCTACGGCTAGAGCAGCAACACTTGCGCCATTTCCAACCTTCAGACTAAACTCTCCCTTCCTGAACCTCCTACTACCCCTTAGCCCCTGCAACATATTGCAGACGTAAAAGCTGCTACCGGTATCCAATACCCATATAAATGAAATCTTACCTTGTTTCTTGCCCTTCAGAGACTGCAGGTATTCCTTGCAGTTTCTCTTCCAATGTCCTTTCTTCTTGCAGAAGAAACACTCGACTTCTGATTGGTTGGCCTTGGTGGCGCCGCGCTTTGCCTTGGTCTCACCAGACTTAGGTGCGCTCTGCCTGATCCTGGGCCATTTCTTGCCCTTCCTCTTCTGATAAGAGGACTCACCAACCATCAGCACAGATCCCGATACCCTCTTCCCAATGGACATTTGTTTCTCATACTCAGTGAGCATGTTGTGCATCTCATGCAACTCAATGTCCAGCTCGTTCATGTTATATTTGACCACGAACGAGGAGAAGGACTCCGGAAGTGAGTGCAAGATCATATCTAGCATCCATATGCTCGTGTCGCTTATGGAGTTCGCCACTCATTGTCGCCAAGATTAGACACTTCACAGTGATACACTTTTCCTCGTACTTTGTGTATTCACTGAAAGCCTCATCGTTCGTCGGGTCTGGCACTGGAGGAGCCGATTTGTCGATCACATCGATCAACTTCTCACGTGTCAGCACCAGGCACAAATTGCGTTGCCATTCGTCGAAGTTTCCACCAACCAACTTGTTGGTCTCGAGAATTGGACGCAAATTGAATTTAGATATTCTCAGGAGATCTGTTAACGAAAGGAAAATTTGCAGCAGAGAGTTAGACATCGTAAATATCTTAAAGACATGGACTTCATCTATATGATATTTTTCGCTAATGAATGTTACGATAACATTAGAAATCTTATTTCCAATTAGCATCAATCTATAACTATATGCCTGAGCCCCTTGGTAGTCAAGACGTTTCCCAAACATATAAAATAGATTCTTTATAAATTTTATCGCCATAAAATTTATAGTTATTTTACTTCGGCTCTATATCACATAGTCACCTGGTAGTCAGGTCGTTTCTATCGATATAGTTGAGTTCATCCTTCAGCTCATGGTTAGATATCAATTAAGTTTATGTCCCCCGGGTAGTCCAGGCGTATACAAAAACTAATTGTTCCCTCCCACTAGACATCTGATGTCGTAGATGTATGAATCGAATTATTGAACTACATGCCTCCTGGTAGTCAGGCCGTACCATGTAAACAAGAACCTATTCAAAACATCTACGATGAAGGAAAAGCCTAACGATAAACAATTTATCGTTTTAGAACTCAATTATTAATCAAAATTCTCAATTTTAATATAACTCTATATCACATTGTCACCTGGTAGTCAGGTCGTTCCTATCGATATAGACAAGTTCATCCTTCAGCTCATGATCACTTATCAATTAAGTTTATGTACCCCGGGTAGTCCAGGCGTTTACAAAAACTAATTGATTCCTCCCACTAGACATCTAATGTCATAGGCGTATGAATCGAATTCTCGAACTACATGCCTCTTGGTAGTCAGGCCGTACCATGTAAACGAGAATTTATTCAAAACGTCTACGGTGAAGGAAAAAACTTAACGATAAACTGTTTATCGTCTAATAACTCAATTATTAATTTTAAATTAAAATTCAATAATTTTAATTTAAAATATTTTTTTTAAACTAGGGTTAGGGTTAGGAGGGTTAGGGTTAGGGTAAAGGGGATTAAGGTTAGGGTTAGGAAACCCTAGTCGCCGCCCCCTTTTGCCGCCGCCGCCCCCCTTTCCAATCGCCGGTGCCGGGCATGAAGAGCCGCCGGCCAGCGCGCACCGAGATGCTGCCCCACCGGCCATGGGTCGCCGGTGTCGCTCACCGAAGCGGTGAGGATTTCAGAAATCCCCTTCGCGCCGCCCTTGCATCCTCGCCCTTCGCCGCCCAAACCCCGACCTTCGCCGGCACCGTGCGCCGCCGGTTCGGCTCCTTGCGTCGTTTGTCGAACCGTCGAAACCTTGGCTCACGCCCGCTTCGACATTCGCCGCGGTTCGCTCCAGGTCGCGACGGAGAAACCCCTACGTTCGACGTTTACCCGCTCACGCCGCTCGACCGTTCGAACGCCTCGTCCATGCCTCGCCCGTGCGCCGCCCGTGCCGCCGCCTGCGGTCGTTCTGGACACGCCGGCCGACCAATCTCCCACGACCGACGACCGTCGTTCGGCCGTCTAGGGGTCGGCCGAGCGGCTGTCCTGCGATCCGCAAGGTTTTGTTTTTGTGCGCGCGCGTAACGCACGCGATTTTTACGTTTTTTCGATCCGATTTTCACCAAAAATTCAAAAAACTAATATAAACAGACGACTAGACGCTCTGATACCACTGTTGGGTTCATTTGGGGTGCGGAAGCGTGTTTTATCAACCTGAATTTTTAGATCTAGTCATATTCAGATTAGTTTTTCGGGGTTTCAACGATTACAAATATAGAAACGATTTCAAATATACATGTTAACGTTGAACGAGTGATTATCGGATGATAGACTTGATAGTACAAGTCCTCTACGTGTATCCACGCCGAGATCGGATTCTGCCTTCAACCTTTGGTGCGGAATTCTCGATGAATGAAACTGTTTCGTTCTTCGTTTTCTATTTGACGGCTATTAGGTTTTAGTGTTTGTGATTCTGTAATCTGATTAACGAAAACCTAATTTTCGTTTCTTATATAATTATTAACTTTTAATAATTACACTTTTAACCCGAGACTATTCAAACATTACATAATAGGCATATAACTTTCAGGGCCAATGAAAGAAGCAGTGACTAAGGGATGGCACGATAAAAAGATCTTACTTCATGACTTCCAACTAGGTGACTTAGTTCTACTTTTCAATTCTCGTCCTAAGCTTTTCTCGGACAACCTACGGTCTGATGCGTATCAGAGTTAAATATAACCTAATCTACCCGCAAGTGCACGGCACGTGTGTAGTATTTTAGGTGTCGATCCCACAGAGACTACGCAACACTACCTAAACCCGAACTACGAATCAAACTTGCTAATGAAAGAAGGTGAATAAGGAATGAAATACTGAAAGTAACTAAACTACTTGGGTTCTAACGATGAGAATCAGGAACACAGACCAATGTTCGGCAAAGTGAAATTTATCGAGAAATTACAGTTCTCAGGTTTTCGCCCAGAGCGAAACTCACAATACAGGAGAAAGGAAGAAAAAGAAAGCAAGGGGCTTGGACGCAACTTTTAGATCTATAAGGGGAACTTATCGAATATTAAGAGACTTACCCAACAAGTCAAGAAATTAAAATGTTACCCGATTGAATAATTGTATTATACTTTGGCCCCTAAAGTCTTGTTAAATGCATTGTGGACCCCAGTTTCAAAAGAGACCCCAATATAACTAAAAGTTTCAAATAGACCATCAATCTTTTCACCTTTTGATTGAGGCACCTCATCTAAACTTGGATATTAATGAAGAAATTATGATGATAACGATGATCTAGTAATAGCACAATTGTTGAATATTAATAACTAGATTATACCTGCGTTACGCACGGGTTATATGAATTTTAAACATATAATGTATATGAATGTAATACTTTGTATACAAAAGAAAGATATGTCGATGGTAAACACGATATTGTATTGGATATAATGAAGTGAATTTGTTACACATACATTAAATGTTGTTGAAAACTTCTTTGAATACAACATTCGTGGTTTTGGTATTGTAGTTATGTTCGTCATCAAGTATGAGTATTTTTAAACCATTTTTGGCTTTCACTCTTGACACTGCAACATATAGTTGACCATGACTAAATACCGGGCGTGGTAAATAAAGGCAAACTTTGCTAAGACTTTGCCCTTGACTTTTGTTTATTGTCATTGCGAAACATGGTACAATTGGAAATTGTTTTCATTTAAATCGAAATGGCAATGATGTATTCGTAGGCGTTAATGGAAATCTTGGAATAAACACTTTTTTACCCGAATTTCCGATTATCTTTTCTTTGTTTTTTTAGAAAATTTAAATTTTGCTCATACAAAAAAAAACTTTGTTTGGTTAAGGGTTTGTGTTCGCAAAGGGTTTGATATATATGATACTGGTAAAGATCATTTTGGTGGAATATAAAGAGACTCAAGGAATGAGAAAAGACTCAAGTAATGATTATGGTTATAGGTGTGCTTTTAATAACTAAATAATTAAAAGAAAATATTAAAAGTAACGTTCAGAATTTAATATATATAATTTTTATCATATTGAAAGGGTTAATGAATTAAATTAAATTAAATTCATTAAAATATATTAATCATAACATAAGATTGAAAATTGATAACATAAATAAATTATAAAGATGACATGATAGCACCACGATTATATTAAACAAAATATTATCATAATTAAACAAAATATCATCATATAAAATGAATTTTTTTTCTGAGAAATTTTAATAAGTGCAATTGACGTTTAATTATGTTAATAAATATAGTAAAATCAACTATAACTTATAATCACATTATTATATAAGATAATGCATTACTATAGGAAAATCAAGAAATAATATTTTTATATACCTGTAATAATTCTTAAAATGAAAACAATAAAAAGAAAAATAATTAATTCATTCGTATATTAAAAAAAGTAAATAATCATAATAAAAATAAAAATTAAAAAATAAAAATTTAAAAATTAAAAATAAAAAATCAAAAAATTAATCATATTTTTATAATTTTTAATTATTTTATCTTAAATAATATAATGTGACATTTAAAAAAATATTTTGTTTTAAGATAAATGATTTTTTAAACATTCAAATGTAATTAAATTTTATTTGATTTCATTGAATTTAAATAAACATTTTCTTTTGTAATAAATGAAAATCTTGTTGAGGTGGCTTTATATATATAATTTTATTTTCTGGAGAGAAATTTTAATAAGTGCAATTGACGTTTAATTATGTTAATAAATATATTAAAATCAACTATAACTTATAATCACTATTAAAACATATTTTTATTAACATAATTATTTTTTTAATCTTTTCTTTCTTTCTTTTCATTTATAATTTTTTCTTGTATTTCTTGTATTTCTTGTATCTTTATTCTTGTATCTTTATTTTCTTGTACATTTTTTTGTATTTTCAAGAGGTATGCCTCTTGTATAAATAGATGTAATTCTCAATTGAGAAAGGCAATTCATTTTTTTCACCAATATACAAAATATACAAATTTCCTTTTCAATATCAATTTTTTTCCTTTTTCAATATTTCTTTTCTTTTTCTTGAAATGGTATCAGAGCATTTTTTTTAATATCATTCCTTATTTCTTCTTTTGTTTCCTTTGTTAACAATACTGTGGCAGATTTTTTTTTTAATTTTTTCCTCTAACCTAGCCGCCATCTTCTTCCGCTGTCTTCCCTGTTTTTTTCATCCATCTTCTTCCCTTACCACAAGAGCACCATCATCTCGACCGAAAATTCACAAGGTCTCTCTTCTACCGCGCCGAATATCTTCTTCCCTTACCTAACCATCGCCGATTTCGTCGTGAATTTCGATCGTTTCCGGCACCTTATCGCAGGTATCCAGAACTGGTCGATTCCGGCACCTTATCGCCGATTTTGTCGCCAGGTTTCTGGGCAATTTTTCGGTGAGTTTTCTGGGCACTTTTGGGTGAATTTTCGGTGAGTTTTCTGGGCAATTTTGGGTGAATCTTTCGGTGAAGTTTCTGGGAAATTTTCGGTGAATTTCCGTCGCAAATCTACGGTGAGGTTTTCTGGGCAATTTTGGGTATTGCTCGTTTGGGTTAATTTCCAGTTTCGGTTACGGCTTGTTATTTCTAATTCTTGACGATTATAATTGCGGCACAATTCGCATTTGATTCTATAATAGTTTGTATAATCTTGTGTTTCGATAGTATTTTTTACTAACAATTGCAAAAAGTTTCAGCATCTGTGTCAATTAATTTTGTACATGGCTTCGACAGTAAGTGCAGAATCAACGTCGTCACAGGTAAGTGATCCTTACCGAAATCCATTATTCTTGCATAATAACGATACAAATCTAGTTAATCTTGTTTCGGATAAACTTACTGGTGAATTGAACTATAATACATGGAAACGATCTATGATGATGGCCTTAAATGGTCGAAATAAATTGGGCTTCGTCAATGGTAAGGTCTCTAAACCCGTTTCTTCACATTCAGATTTTGAATCTTGGTCCCGTTGCAATGATATAGTTTTGTCATAGATTCTTAATTCGGTCTCAAAAGAAATTGTTGATAGTATTGTACATATGCCATCGGCTTCAGCCGCTTGGGAAAATTTATCGGAACGTTTTAGTCAAACGAATATCCCACGAATATTTGGAATTGAACAAGATCTTCAAAATTTAAAACAAGGTTCTTTGGATCTTAACTCTTACTATACAAAACTCATTACTTTATGGCAAGAATTGCGTAGTCTAGAAGATTTTCCAACATGTAATTGTTCAAATTGTGAGTGTAATCTTGTTGAAAAATTGACACAAAAAGATGATAGAAAATACCTTCTTAAATTCTTGATGGGATTAAATGATTGTTTTGCCTTAGTTAGACGTCAAATTTTGCTTATGGATCCTCTTCCTAGTCTATTTAAAGCTTTTAACTTGATTGTGCAAGATAAACAACAAAGACAAATTTACTCCGTTCCTGATGCAGTAGCGTTTCAAGCTACATCTTCTCAACCTAAACAATCTTACTTTACACAACCACATCCCACTTTTAGACCTCGAGGATATAATCACTCTTTTAATAATCCAAGACCTAAACCAATACGTTCTCATTGTGGTATTTCTGGCCATATTGTCACAAAATGTTATAAACTGGCAAAGCTTACCTACCATGGTGGGAACGTTTTCAACGATTCCCACCGGATGTCTTACCGTACGATCCGCGAGGCGTAGAGACATCTTTGTAGGTTTAAGGTTCCCAAACTCCATCCGCTTGAAAACTGTTTGTGGCATGATACTCACGCTTGCTCCTAAATCACACAAAGCATTTTGAATATCGAGATTACCTATTGTGCATGGAATGGAGAAGCTTCTGGGGTCCTTTAACTTTGGTGGCAGCTTGTTTTGAAGAATTGCACTGCATTCCTCGGTGAGTGTAACTGTCTCGTTCTCTTCGATATGCTTCTCTTTGGACAATACCTCTCTGAGGAATTTGGCACGATTAGGCATTTTTTGGAGGGCTTCTACGTATGGCATGTTGATGTTAAGCTTCTTGAGACCTTCTATAAATCTTCCCACTCTCTCTTGGTTCTTACTGCTTACCAATCGTTGAGGATACGGTATCGGAGGTATGTACGCCGGAGGAGCGACGTATGGCTTATCTAAATCTGGTTCGACTCATTCCATAATCGCAACCTTACCTTTTCGTCTATGCATGGACGTACCAGCAGCATTCCCTTGCTCATTCGAGGCCGAATTCTCAACCACATCACCGCTGCACACAGAAATAGCATTCACGTACTCTCTCGGGTTAAGATCGGGCTTACCGGGAAGCTGTCCGGGATTCCGAGAGGATGAGGCAGCCTGTTGTGCTATGGAGTTTTCCAACATTTTCACATGTGTACTCAGAGACTCCATCTGAGATTTAAGCTCCTGTTGTCGCTGCTCCTGCTTCTTCATAAATTCGAGCAATACCCCCTCTAGGTTTGATGAAACGGCTTGAGGAGGTTGAGGGGCTTGCGGAACTTGCTGAGCTTGCTGGAATTGCTGGTTGTTTCGTTGGTATGGCTGCTGTGATGACTGAAATCCCGAATGCCTTAACGGTTTAGTCGTTCGATATGACAAGTTCGGGTGATTCCTCCAATTCGGGTTGTAAGAATTCCCGAATTGAGTGTTGTCTTGCTGCTGGGCATAATTCATCTGTTCGCTGCATTACCCATGGCTCTATTCTGGTTAGGCTCATATAAACGACAAGTGCTATTAGGCATACCTCTCGGAGTTGACCACATGGTGTGGTTCATGGCGAGGTTATCAATCAGCTCAAATGCCTCCTCGACGCTCAGATCCATGAATGATCCTCTGGCAGCGTTATCCAACCTCGTTTGATGCTCATCTGAAATTCCGTTATAAAAAGTTTGGATAACGTACCACTGCTCAAGTCCATGGTGT
>CM071863.1:42838450-42877482 GCA_036759665.1 Gynandropsis gynandra
TGTAAGCTTGCTGTAATGACGTCTTTTTGCCTCTTTTTAAGCCTCCTAAGTCGGTCCAATTGTTGCCTAAATTTCCCCACGAGTTCCCTTATGTTTTAAGTTCAGTTTACTTAAGTTTTGAGCAGTTACGGGTCGCGACCCGCTCGGGTAGTGAGTGTGCCCGCTCGGGTGCGGGTAGGGCAACTCGTGCAGATTGTGCTGCTGGAATGATGCCCGATCTGGCATGGCATGTGTGCCCGCTCGGGCACAAGGCAAAATGGTCGGGATTGCTTGCCCGAGTCGTGCTAAATGGTCCACACAATTGGCCGTAGGTTTTGCCCGATCGTGCAAAGGTTGTGCCCGACCGGGTGAGGGTTTTCCATGCTCAATCTCGTCCCGTTTGTCCCGTGATGATCCCCAAAGTTGCTCCTTAGCTCCGTGCATGTTCCTTTAGCTCCAATATGGTCCAAATACGCGTAAAAACCTGTAAGAACATGAGAAGCACGAAAGCAAGTAAAACGGATACGGAATCATACGTAAAACATCACATATGTATCAAAAACGTCTCCTAAATCGTGCAAGAAATACGTATGAAAACGAGATGATCACGGTCTCGTTGGTCTTGTCCTTTTCAAGTATGAGAAGTCTTCACACATGGAGAAGTGGAACTATGGAAAGATTCGAGCGGAACATTCAAAGCTAATGGACAATGACTAAAGCTCTACCAAGCCGCTCAACCGATCGAAAGTGGAAACTCCATTTCCCTTTCTAATCCACCCATCACGCACACATGAGAAATGGAGACGTCAGAGCATAAAGACGTCTCGTGTTGCACCCCTCTTCCGCTTTTTGTTTTTGTTTTCACGTGATTAGACGACTACAACAATGAATTGTACGACGGGCTTTGAAATACCATAACTTTGCGTACAAAGCTCTGAATTACATGATTTTTGTCAAATTTTATTTCTTTTTTTGAGATAAACGATGCCCCAAAATGCTGAGGGCAGCCTTGACCCCGTTTTCGAGCTCAAAATCCTTTATTTTGGTCGTTACGTTGTATTTTAGAGTCGGGAGATGCCCTTTTCGAGTTTCTTAGGATACAAGTGTCATTTCTTGTCAATACGCCGCTTGCATTGCGTTTGTCTCTCGGATATTCCTGTTTCTTCCAATTTTCTATTTTGCGTTCCGACCCCGTTTTGAGATGAACTCTGAATCTAGGATACTTAAGAAGTTGGCCTTTTCTGTGAGATTTTGCATGTTTGAGCTAGGTTTTTCCTAGGCGTTAGACCTTATTACTCGGCTGAAAAACAATAGGTCGTTATTCTTTGGGAACCCTAGTGTTGCTTGTGAGGGGTTTAGACGAGGTTGCTAGGCTAGTTTATCGTTTATTCTCTCTGTTCAGATGGTCATACTTCGTATAGACGATGCTTTACTTCTTTTTTTATGAGAATTATTAGATCGTATGAGATCGAGCTTATTTTGCAGATTAATAGCGCACACTTACACTCCATTGTCGATAGAAATAATGCATAAAAGCATGATCTAAAATCGATATGAGTGGATCGACCTTNNTGGTGGGTTGGCGTCATCTTTCTACGTTCTAAGGGCATGACACAATAAAAACGCCGCCTACTCCGCTGCACTCTTGAACGAGATGCATGAGTATACCGTCATCGGTAGTCTGGGTCTAAGTAGAGGCTAGATCCCTTCTAACCCGACGCCGTAGAAGCCTAGTGTGCCTGCATAATATAAATAAAGGGACATAAAAAGAAAAAGAAAAAAGAAAAGAAAAGAAGAAAAAAAAAGAATAACAAAAGAAAGAAGCTCGGAAAAGAAACAAGTATACTCAATTGTTCTACGTTTTGCACTTGTCTGAAGTCTCTTTTGGTGGAGAGGGTTACGGTGGCTTGTTTAGTTTGCCTGGGATTTACTTTCTCGTCGGTAGCCCTGGTGAACCTAGGATGAAGATTGAAAATTTAATTAGGCCGAATTTGCTCTCGACTTGCTAGTTGATCGGTTAGGTTCGCTTTAGCGGTATTTCTAGGAGAAAGGGAAATTCTTAGTTTTTATATACCATAAGTGTTTTAAGTTTACGTTTGCTTAGGGACAAGAAAACATTCAAGTCTTAGGCCGAATTTGCTCTCGACTTGCTAGTTGATCGGTTAGGTTCGCTTTAGCGATATTTCTAGGAGAAAGGGCATTCACATAGCCCGCGCAGGCTACAACCTCCAACAAACTCAGCACGACTCAGGGAGGTCCTCAGCACGCACGGGTCTTCATGACCAACATCAGCCCACGTGGGGCATTCCTTAGCCCGTGCGGGGCACTTGGTCCAGCAGAACGAGCACGAGTCAGGTAAGCCTTCAGCCCGAGCAGATCCAGCACCAGCAAGGGAGCCCATGCGGGGCACACACTCCAGCTCGCGCGGGTCCCATTCGTCACATGCAAAAACAAGAAAAGGAAACTTGTGGGAAATATGAAAAGGAAGTGGTTAGTTGCCTACACAAAAAGGAAACATGGTTAGAGAAGAGTAATGAGAGTTATATGGCTGGAGAATAGAGTGGAAACGTGCCCACTTACTCGAGAATAGAAATCAATGCAAATAAGAATGGAAAACTCACAAAAATAGCAAGCTGCAACAAAGAGGAAAGGAAGTGAATGGCCAAAGAGGAAAAAAAGGAGAAAAAGAAAAAAAGAAAAGAGCAAAGACAAGGAGGAGAGCTAGAGTTCGTTCACTTTAGTTTGGGGGGAGAAGAAGAGCCGTGAGAGAGAGTTGTAGAGAGAGAGTTGCAGAGAGAGAGTAGAGAGGCGAGTTGTTCGTGAGATCTTGCGGAGGAGACATTCAAAGGGCATTGGAGATCAATTGAAGACTTCGGTTTCGTTTGGTTTTTTTGTTCTTTAGAATTTCTACTTTAATTATGTTGTTTGCTTTTGAACGCATGAGCGAGTAGTCGTTTTGTTCTGGCTATCCTAGAACAACTTTGATTTATCTTTGAATGCCATTTCCCGTTTTCTCTTATCTATTCTTTGTGTGAGTGCTTGATTTACTTATGTTTGCAAATCGCCACATAGATGCATGTTTTAGGAACTTAGGAGAAGGACCGAAAGGAGAATTCTAATTCTGGATAATCAAGTTTAGAACAACCAAGGCTAGGCCATGAAAGTAGGGTAGCAGCAGTTGAGGGTTAAACGGATGATTCATAGAATTTATGGGTCTAGCTCAAGGTGTCAGCCACGAAAATAGGGGATAACTTGACTAGATAACATGTCTATGCCTTGAGAGAGGGTAGATATCATATTAGGATCGTCCGTCTTAGATAACTTGATTCGGATTGCATGATTAGATAGGTTGATTGTTGATTTCTGTAGTCTTGTGGTGAAACCAGATTCCTAGAACGCTTGTCTCACTGTTTAGAACTCGTTAGTTTATTGTTTTTAGTATTTCATTCCTAAAATCAATATTTCGTTCGTTTGCAAGTTTGATTCGTAGTTTGGATTTAGGTTGTGTTGCTTAGTCCCTGTGGGATCGACACCTAGAGTACTACAAACGTGTCGTGCACTTGCGGGTAGTTTAGGTTAATATTTGTTTAACTTTGAATCGCCTAAATAATGACAATGATAAAAATGTAAAGAGAGGTTTTATGAGAGCTTAATCGATCTTTCGATCAAATTCTACCATGACCTCACATTTGACTCGTCTGCACAAGTAGTTCAATCCTTCGATAAAGTACAAATAGTTGCGTCATTGTTCCACAAAATCCTATAGTCTCTTCTCTCTATTTTCCTTATTATTTAATATCCTCCTCGTCCTTGTTTTTGTGAAAGCCCTTCAAAACACTTAAACAATTCAAAATATGAAAATTTAGTGAATTTAGTAAACCACTCGGCTGACTTACCCTTTGCTCAGGCTGAACAGTTGGATGTTCCACGCATTTTCTATGCAAATTGGAGCCAACTCTAAGTTTTTTTTCGGATCGTTCAATCGAGTCAAACTACGCTTAGGTCGTGAGGATCCTTTAGAATGACTTCGATGTTTTGTATTAGTCGGTAATTAATCACTCTCCCTGATTGATTCCTCTAGAACTTTTGAGCATCTGAGTTCAACATGATCAATTCAGTGATTTTGTGCTCGGGTCAAGCATTTCCTCTTTTCAGTCCTTGGTAATCGCTTTGTATTGAAGTTTGGTTATGTTTCTCTATAACGTGCTCTTTAGTCCTTATTCTCTGCAGGATCACAAAATGACCTAAAAAAGTGTAAAAAGAAACTAAAGAGACTAAATTAATCCAAAACATAATAGAAACATGCAATGATCCTCCAAATATCGTGCTGATCCAATTAGGATGTTAGAATATCGTGATCAATATACACATGTAATACTTGGAATCTGAATTGTTACATTTTAATACAATCGCATTATATTGAAAAGGTCTTGAAGAAATTTAGAAAATTTGATGATAAGCGGTAGTAACTCCCTATAATCAATTGTTTCACCTTAAGGAGAATCAAGGTTAGAGTAGGGATGGATATTTTAGTTGGATATATATAGCTAAACTCAACCGAATCAAATAATGATATTTCAGTTTTATTTGGGTTTATATAAAATAAACGATCGGGCATGAAAGTTTGAAACCCAATTCGATTCGGTTCTATTTTGTTATTAACCGAATAACCGTAGATAACTGATTTATTATTTAACAAATATAAAAATATAGGTAAATAATATTTATCAAATAAATATGTATCCTAATCATTAAATTTAAATATTTTATTTCATTTTATATTGTGAAATACATGTATTATTTGAAAGCTTTCGAACATTATCATTTATTTATACTTTTATATGATTAAATGACCGATAAAATGAAATAACTGAATAATAACAATAGAAATTAGAGTTTGAGTTTTATAAACTAAACCGATTTAAGTTTGATTGTTGTTCGTTATTATCTTTTAAAAAACCAAATAACTCGTAGCCATTAATACGAACCTAAAAACTGAATCGAAACTCAAAATGGTTAAGCCTAGGTGATAGTGTATCACAATTATAATATACACAAGTTATAGGAAGTTTGATATACATCGTGAATTGTACAAGACCATATTTTTTTATATTCTATTAGTTTAATTAATAAATATTCTTAGAAATTTAAGAAAAGAACAATAGGTTGCACTTGAAAGAGTCTTGAGATAGCTTGAATATACTATGAGTTACGAATTACATTATACTACATATCCTCTCGTGTTAAAAGGATATTGTGTTGAAAATTGGATTTCAAATCATACGGATAGTAAGTTAAAAGTGGATGTGATTTTAGACTTGGCAATGCAACCGTAATAACTTTGTAGGATTAGATAAAACTACGTGATAAGCATAGTGATTCAAAAACTTCCTAGAAGGAATATCGTTATGGAGAAAACCTATTTTTACCATTTTTATACATTTATGATAATATGTCTATTCTTTCAAGAGGTAAGAACCAAATTTACAATGACAAACGGATGAACATAAGCCAACGTCTTAACATGATGAACATACATCATTTGCTTAACATGAAACAATATCCATTGACTACATAAAAAGAGAACATAGTAGATCCATCGACAAAAGGCTTTAGTAGAAAGAAAGTGTTGTATATAACGAGGAGAATGGATTTAAATCCAATTAAATATTTGGTACAAACCTAATTTGACCACATTAGAGATCACATGGTCCATGTTCAATAGAAAAACTATTTGAAAAATACTCGATATAATACACACCATCTAGCTTATTACTATGCTTAATTTAAGTATATAGTCGTTGATATTTATGCAATAAATATTTAAATTCTTAGTAATATAAATATCTTTTTGATGCGTATCAGAGTTAAATAACCTAATCTACCCGCAAGTGCACGGCACGTGTGTAGTATTTTAGGTGTCGATCCCACAGAGACTACGCAACACCACCTAAACCCGAACTACGAATCAAACTTTCTAACGAAAGAATATGATTAAGAATGAAATACTAAAAGCAAATAAACTACTTGGGTTCTAACGATAAGACAAACGTCCTAGGAATCCGGTTTCACCACAAGACTACCAAAACCAATGATCAACCTATCTATCATGCAATCCCAATTAAAGCTATCTAAGGCGGACGATCCTAACATGATATCTACCCTCTCTCAAGGCATAGACACGTGATCTAGACAAGCTGCCCCCTACTTTCGTGGCTGACACCATGAACTAAACCCATAAACTCTGTGATTCGCCCGTTCACCCTCAACCGTTGCTACCCTACTTTCGTGGCCTAACCTCGGTTGTTCTAAACCTGATCTTCCAAGACTAGAATTCTCATTTCGTTCCTTCACCTAATCTCTAACACATGCATCTACGTGGCCTTTGTAAACACAAGTCAATTCAAGCACTCAGATAAAGAATAGATAAACTAAAACGGGAAGATGCATTCAAAATAGATCAAAAGCGGTCGCGGGATAGCCCAGGACTAATCCCTTCTCTTAGAACAAACAAACTACTTGCTCATGCGTCTATAAAGAAACATAAACATAGTAGAAAGTATAAGGAACATAAAAACCAAACAAAACCGAAGTGGTGGTGCTTGATCTCCAATGCTCCTTGCTTATCTCCTCAATTGTTCTCCAATGTAAGCTTGCTGTAATGACGTCTTTTTGCCTCCTTTTAAGCCTCCTAAGTCGGTCCAATTGTTGCCTAAATTGCCCCCACGAGTTCCCTTATGTTTTAAGTTAAGTTTACTTAAGTTTTGAGCAGTTTCGGGCCGCTACCCGCTCGGGTAGTGAGTGTACCCGCTCGGGTGCGGCTAGGGCAGTTCGTGCGCGTCCTGTGGTGCTGGAATGGTGCCCGATCGGGCATGGCATGTGTGCCCGCTCAGGCACAAGGTAAAATGGTCGGGCATGCTTGCCCGAGTCGTGCTAAATGGTCCACACAATTGGCCGTAGGTTTTGCCCGATCGTGCAAGGGTTGTGCCCGACCGGGTGGAGGCTTTTTCATGCTCAATCTCGTCCCGTTTGTCCCGTGATGATCCCCAAAGTTGCTCCTTAGCTCTGTTCATGTTCCTTTAGCTCCAAAATGGTCCAAATACGCGTAAAAACCTGTAAGAACATGAGAAGCACGAAAGCAAGTAAAACGGATACGGAATCATACGTAAAACATCACATATGTATCAAAAACGTCTCCTAAATCGTGCAAGAAATACGTATGAAAACGAGATGATCACTTTTAAAAGTGAAATAAAGATAAATTAGCTATAATTAGCGTTACCTATATGATATTAATGTTGTGACACATCTTTAATAAATGAGATGACTAAGTTGTCTAAAAATTTCATCAACAAAGGATATTTTTAGGACCAAAAAGAATATAATTTAAATATCGAAAAGTATTGGTTTAGCCTTGATTTACTATATATTTAAGCAGTTCAAGACATTAGTTTATTATCTCAAAAAGTGAAACCATAATTTTTCACTATGAATGGTTCAAATCTAAAATAAACCTTTCTGATGATTATAACTCAAACAAATTCTTGCAAAATTAACTTATTTCCTAGTCACAAGTGATGAAAATATGGAAACCCCCAAATTTTGGCTCCTCGAAAAACTATTTTTTACTCTAGAAATACCTATAGATTCCGATTTTTTATTAATGAAAAAATAAAAAAATCAAAATTCTCTTCTTCTTTATTGATGAAAATTCCGAGAGAAATATTTATAGATTTGACATAAACTTTCAAGTTTCTTGTAATCATTGTATTGTCAAGACATAGGACGATAAACTTCTATCTTAAAACAATATAATGCATACATCAATTACATCTAGAGTTACATGTTAGTGTTTGGTATTTTTTTTTTTTGTTAATATAAATTTCAATTTTAAATTTCATTTGATTTGTTTATTTGTTTTGTTCTGGACTCCATTGTCTTTAACAGAAGACACCCGCTATATTTTTTGTTCTTCAATCACATGTTGAAGATAATATATTAAATCGGAGGTTTAATATGTATATTATGGTTAATAAAACAAGTAAAAGATTATAGCTTTGATAAAACCTCGATCTCATTTATCTGAATTTCTTAATTCCTTCGCAACAAATTTAATAATTGACCAATAATGAACATAAAAAATATACCACAAAAATATTACATTGGTGACTTGTTCGGTTCGTTTGAATCAATGCACACAAGTTGGAGGGACAATCTTTCCCCTGACCGAGCCTTTTACATTGGAACAAATCGCGGTGGAAGGGCCATCACGTCCGTTGTGGACGAGGGTAACATTGAACAGCTCAACGTCTCTGCAAGGGAAGCTCTGGCTGCATTGTAATTTCACCGCCTCTTTGTTTGCAGACGTTCCCCATATGTTCTGAAACTTCACTCCTTGTATTTGAACATGAGATGCCGACTGCCAAATACGTGCAATAAACAAACACGCATTAGAAATTTAAACAAGTGAATTCCCACATTATTTCGACAATCTTGATATATAAAAAGTGGTAGCTTTACCTTCTCAGAGCATGGCGGATGCGGACAGTACTTCTGATCGATGTTAATGGGATATCCGACATCAATCATCTGTAGATTATCGTACAAAAAATCTGAGACCACGATCTGAGACTGCGAGGACTCCCAAGTCTTGATCCTTACACCATCACTCGTGCCATTGAAAATCGAGTCCCTAATGGTCAAGCGCCTCACATCCTTTTCGTTCTTGTTCTTTCCAAGGCTCCCGACGCTGATCCCGTGTCCTGGACCGCAGTTCACATGTGATACTTCGATGTCGGTGGTGCCACCGAGAATGGCGATGCAATCGTCGCCTGTGCCGATGTTGGTATGAGAGATATGCAAGTTGTTGGAGTAACCGATCTTGATGCCGTCGGTGTTGGGGCTATCACCGGGAGCTGTGATGGTGACTTCGGTGATGTTGAAATCTTCGACGGCGAAGAGGTTGAAGTGTCCCATCTTGCTGTTCAATGATGTTATGCGTTTTACTGTTGAGTGTTTTACGAATTGGAACCCTATGTTCTGCAAATTAAATATGCAAATTAAATATGAAGTGCAAACTCCTTTATAAAAATAGAGTTTTCTTCTAGTAACAGAAAATGCGATTTTTTCTTCTGTAGGATAATTTATTAGCAGTAATACAAATCACAACATGAACAACACACCATAATTTATTATAAAATTATTTGAGAAATTTAAGTTACAATACTAGAAAGTGATAATATATCATTTTTCTAAGTTTTTGTTCTCTTTAAAATCAGCTATTTTAATGAATAAATTTGACATTAACTAATGAGAAATAATGGAATTTTACCATGGCAAGAGTACGACATTTGGAGTTCTTGTGACAATCATTGAGGGGCCAAGATTGAGTGCCTTGACCGTCAAGTGTACCGCCACCGGAGACGGTAAGGTTGTTGACATACCGGAAAACGATCCAAGTGTCCTGCTTCATTATGTCAGGGTTTGTCGGTGACAACAACGTTCCCTCTACGGCGAAATTGATTGAACCTTGGCATGGTCCTACGAACGTTATGTCCTTCAAGTAGAACGTTCCAAAAGGAACGTAAACCCTAGACTTCCCTTTCCATTGGCATGCATCTTTCCATGCCTTTGCGAAGGCCTATATATAAAAAAAATAAACTTGATTACTACAAGTGTAATTTTGTTTTAAATCACATAACCTAAATTTGTCACTCGATGGCAATCAATGTTTCATGGAATGGTATTTATAAAACAAAACCGTTTAATAAAAAAGGGTAAGAACAAAACTTTGATAATCCAAATAGAAAATAAAGTCAACAAGAGAAGATAGTGATTTGTATACATCAGTGTTATCTGTTTTTCCGTCGCCACGAGCACCGTAGCTTCGGACATCGAACTCTTTCAGACCGGTGATTGGAGCACTTGCGACAACAACAAACAAAAGAGATACACACAAAACCCTAAACCCACAAGCAATGTCTGCCATTTTTTATCCTCCAATTAAGCCTTTCTAATATATATATAAATTTATGATGAGAAAAAGCTAATCCCTCGAGATCTTCTTATATACCCATTGAATCTATGGGCTCTATTATAAGAAACAGAGGTCAATCCTGGATTCTAGTACTCCTTTGTTGGGACAACTGACTCCTTTCTTTTCGTGAATATTATGGAATTAATAGAATATATCAAATATGGAATTGCCCATTCTTAGCAAATTATTTCCACTCAAATAAATAGTTTGTAAACGAAATAGTTCTTTTTAAGGACTTATTCTTTCTGTGCGATCAAAATCTGTGCTTTAATTTATGGTTTTATTGTTTATTATGTAATGTATCCATCACCAAAAATAAAATGGTCTTTTTCTTTCACCCTTAAGATGCGGAGACTAATTTTTGTGTAACTTAATCATTAATTTAGTGATTTAACGTGAAACCATATCACGTTTTTAATAGAATTTTATATATGATATATGCATGTCATTATGTCGCGTTTATTACTTACTTTTCACCATATACTTTCGTTGAATGGACATCGTCTTCGAACCGTATCCGAATCGAAAATTTAAGTATTAAAATAATCAACTACAAATAAAAAAAATAAAATATTTGATAAGTAGAAATAATAGATTTAGTTATCCAAACAATTCATATTTGTAAATATTAAATAGATAATTTATTACATTATATAAAAATATATAAAAATTTTAATTTTAGAGAATCAAATTGTTAAAAATTATTAACATAACTCTAACACTCTTATATATATTATCTAAGTGTGTTGTCGCAATCCAGCCCACCATAGGTTAGTTATTGATAGGTTATTCCAGTCTAACTCATATATCCCACCATAATCCATTGGTTGAAATTTTTTATATAAATATATAATAATAATTTATTAAAATAATTAAGATGCGTCTGAGGTGATTTGTTGGACACGTGAGGTTGTTGGTACTAGAGAATGAAGAATACATTGTCAATATCGATCAATTGATCCCATCGTTATAACCGTCGATTACAAATGTCTAGTGGAGACGTTATGGTAAATTTAATTGCCATTTAATATTCTTTTCATGATAACACTAATAATTATTACTAACTTCATTTTATTTTTAGGATTTTGAATGATGTGTTGAAACATACCAATAACATCATCAAGACAATAACGATGAATAAACTCTATGACTGTTGGAAAATAACATCGTGAATCCATCACAAAATTCGAGCGTAAATCGGCCACAAAATCCGTTTTCATATTACACATCCCAATCAACGATCGGCATACTTTTCTTAATAAGCATGAGGCGACTAATTTCTAATTTGGCTTACGTTGATTCCTCCTTTCGTTTCTGCCAATTCACCTTTATTTTCCTCAAATGTTTTCTTAATTCTTCAGTTTTTCTTTCTAAGTTTTGAATACATTGAGTCAAAATTGCTACAAGACTGAATCTTTCACTTTGTTTGGTGTAACTATCTACAAAAATGAAAGATGTTATTATATGTATCACAAAGTAATAACTATTAATTTATATACCTTTAAATAGATTTTATCAAGCTATTGTTGATTCAAAGACTGTTGTGACTCATCTTCACCTGGTGAAACCTGATACGCTTGCTCATGTGCCTTTTTTTTAAGATACTCATATATTTGTTTGGCTTTGACATCAAGAACCATCCAATGTTTGAATATAAGTGGTGTTATATTTTTTCTAATTTTTCAAATGATAACATTTTCTAATATAAATTTTTTTCTTTTGCAAGAATAATTTCGATGACAATTTAGGGGATCCATTTCATTTTTTTAACCACCCTACAATCGTAAATTTATTGTAGTGGTGTTTGCTTTCTTTTTACTTTGATGTAAAAGGATTTGAATTTTCTTATATATTGTTTAAATAACTACTAAATTACAACATCATATGTATATTGTTTGAATTTTAAGAATATAAAAATATGCAAATATTAACTAGCTAATTAAAATAACTTTTAGGATTATAGTTGAACCAAATTTTTCTATAAAATTTAGGGAGAGTAACGTGAATTTTGAAACTTTGAGGGAGAAAATAACCTAATTTAGAAACTTATAGGGATAATAGATTGTATCCATTCCCTCCCTCTTTCGTCTTCGACCTCTAACCCTAAAGTGTTTACTTAGATATGCTTATCATCAGCCAACCTAGTAATGAATTATCCAGCGTCTCACCGTAGAAATTACGTCTTGCATTTGTTTTTCTATTGAAAGCCTGATTTCCGAAACTATTATTGAGATTAAATGGTCTTATCCAAAAACTTCGGGTGAATCGGTTAATTTGGATAGATATAAGTGAATTTGGGTTAAAATTACCCAAATTAAAATGATTAGTGAGGGATACATTGATTTAATAGAGTATCTAATAGACTTCTAATGGAAATATAATATGATTAGGACTAAAAATTGATAAAAGAGTTGGAAGAGTTAGTGTAGATAAGAAATAGAATTAAAACAAAATCATTTAAGAGAACAAGCGTTCTCCTTATTTTATAATTTATATATATATATATATATACATGAATATATATCGACGTTGGAACATTCAAATATAGTCTATGTTGTGTCATCGCACATAGACTATAACATAAACTATGAATTCCTATATATGGTATTTGTCGGTCTTAAACTCTTAAACTAACTTTTGGGTTAAACACAAACTCATATTTAACATGATATAAAAATTTGATTCCTCTCAATTTGAATATTCCAATATTAAATCTCTCGATTGCGATGTCCAAGCTCTAGGATCGAACTTAGGCATGAGAGAATTGTTAAGTTATGTTTTGTTTTTTCACATTGGCTAGATTATGAGCTTTTGACTCCTATATACGGAATTGTGCAACCCTAAACTCTTAAATTAACTATTTTATTACATTAAACCTAAATTTTTTTATCAAATACTTTTAATAGTATTTTAGTTTTTCAGTACTTTTCTTAAATAGATGTTGCAAATTCTTTCACTAATTCGAAAATTATCAAATTTCATAATCGATTGAAAACTTTATTAAGCTCATGCTGAAGATAAAAATATAAATAATAATACTCGATGAAAATGAAAATATAAATGCCAAACTAAAAAACATTTATGTGTTAATCAACCATTATTAACAAATATAAATTAAGTAAATAATATATATACAACGTTATTTTGAACATACATAAAACTTTATGTCGATGCCTTTTAAACCATGCATATCATTTCTTTAAAACAACGTAAATATTTATCTTTGTTAAATTATGTCACATTTTGAAGTGCCACAAAACTTTTTGCTTTGATAGGAAACAACATAATATAAGAAAATAAATAACACAATTTAACTTGTCGAATATATATGGAAGTATAACATTTTACGCATATGAATTGATTTCTGAATTCGGATGGATGTTATAGATATAGATAGTTAAGACCCCTTTGTTCTCAAGATATATCAAAGGAATGTAACATTTTATATATAAAAATTTACGGTTGAAATTAAATATCCAATTATTCGTATTCGTATTCGTATTTGACAAATATTCGGATTTACTATTTGTATTTATATTTATAAATTTGGGTATTCGTGAATATGAATATCCGTCGGATATCAACATCAAAAGATTTTTAAAATATACATATAAATAAGATTTCTATGAAAAAATCGATAATTATCAAATACAATCTATAACATAAGTTAAAATTCATAATAAAAAAAATAAATAATATAAATAAAGTAAAACACCAAATCTTTATATTTATCTCCATATTAGTCATCTATATTTAGTTTTATCTATGATTATACTTGCATCGCCAATTCTTCTAGAACAATAAAATAAACTGCTAGATTATCAAACCAAATATCAAATACATTAAAATAAAATTATCATAAAAGTAGTACTCATTGAGTTCAGTTATTTTGATATCTTGCAATGTCAATAATATAAAAGCACTATATAGTACTAGATTTACGTTGTTTGTATCTGCAGTTCAATGAAAAGTCTCGTGAGTTTTAGAAGAAAGAATTGTGGTTCATTGTATAATATCTGCAATTTAGTCCTCCTATAGCAAATTTAATATAAATTTATATATATATATATATATATATTAGGGGTGCTAAATTGGCGGTCACCCCACGGGTTGGTCCTATCCAAACCCACATAAGTGCAGGTTAGGTTGAAATTTGTTCATTCCATATAAAAAAATGAACTCATGGATTGAGCCAAAATTTCAATCGACCCATATGGATTTGCCATATGGACTATGGGATAACCTGCGGGTTAGCTTAAAATTATATATTTATTATATATAACTTATATACATAATATTAAAAACATATAATTATAATATTTTTTATAGAATTTGAAATATATTTGTAAACCATCTATAAATATGAAATTATGTTTTGAAGCTTCAAATTCAAAATATTTAGTTAAATGTTGATTTTATTTCATTTTTTAGATTTTTATTTTGTTTATCTATTTTTTTATGAATTATTCTAATGTTTGGAAGTCTCGAAAGTATCTAGATATATAATTTATATACATAATTGTAATTGTAATATAATTTTTATAGAACACAAAAAATATAGTTGTAAGTCATCCACGAATATGAAAATTATATTTTGAAGTTTCAACTTTCAAAATATTTAGTTAAATGTTGGTTTTATTTAAATTTATAGATTTTTAATTCATTTACCTCTGTTTTTATTAGTTATTTAAGTTTTTGAAGTTTCAAAACATTTAAATATTTTTATTTGAGTTTTTAATCATTTTTAAGATTATTTACAAATTTTTAGAAATTAAAGTATATAATACTAAAACAACTTATTTTGTGAAAATGCTAAAGACAATACCTTATATGTGTGTTTCGAGGAAAAGCTTGAATTTCTTGCTTTTATTTGTGTTGAAAATCCTTGTATAGAAATTTATAAACACAATTTTTCAAAGAATATCTATGAAAAATATCAAAGGATTTCCTTTGAAAATTATGTCAGATAAATAAAAATCGAAACATCGGTTTACACGAAGTATTTATTGTATTTTTAATAGTACACCAATGGTAATTCGTGATGATATTAATGGATACCCATTAGAATATGGTAGAAATAGTTATAGACAATGATCTTAGTCATCATTATAATTCCAAACGATCATCTCTTGATCGTATTAATGATAACTATTAGAAAATGTACTATTAGAGGGACACTTGTTATAGATTTATCAATCATTCGTTAATATTTTACACGATGTTCGTTGAAACACTAAATGTGTTTGAAAATTTTGATAGGTTAAAACATTAGGATAATGTCTATATTAATGGTCATGTGTTTATATGTTCAACAGATGACCATTCAAACTTAGAAAGAAAAAAAAAGCTTTCTACGATAGATACCTTTACTATACGTTAAGTAAGTACAAATAATAATGGTCATCCATTTGTTATGTCAACTAATGCTTGTTTAAATCACAAATAACAATGATAAAAAAAATTAGTTATATTTTTTAGCTATAGTTAAAACTAAGTTATATAATACAATTATAAGAAACTAAATTACAATTCCTCATCGTTGGAGTGAAGTCCAACATCTTCAGATTCAACGTCCGGTTCACATCCAACATCTTCATTTTCTAAGGGGAACTCATAATACAACAGATTCGTTGAGAGTAGCTTGAAATCGGCATCAGATTCGCTGCCAATAGGTTGAAATCGTTTGTTGTCAACAAAGAAGCTTGCAATTAAGCACGTTCTGTAGAAAAAACAGGTATGTATTATGAGTTTTTCGTGTTTCTCTTGTGTCTTTCTTGTTTCTTTTGTGAGTTATGAAGCACTGGGTCAATATAAGACTCGTTTATTGAAAACGAGTCTAAACGAGTCATATTTATTTTAATGTCAAATAATCACAATTAGTGGTGGGTCATAGAGTCGTACGGTCGCACTGGGTCACATAGTCTCATCGAGGGGTCAAAGGGATCAAAGGTCGTCGCAGGGGTCCAAGGGTAAAGGGGTCGCAAAGGGTCATAGAGTCGCATGGGAAAGGGGTCGCAAAGTGTTCAACGGGTCGCAGGGGTCCAAGGGTTGCAGAGGTAGAGGGATTACAGTGGTCCAAGGGTCGCATGGGAAAGGGGTCGCAAAGGGTTGAAAGGGTCGCAGGGGTCCAAGGGTCGCATGGGTACAAGGGTCGCAAAGGAGTACAAGGGTCGCAGAGGTACAAGGGTCGCAAAGGGGTACAAGGGTCGCAGAGGGGTCAAAGGGTCGCAGGGTCGCACTGGGTCACAGAGTTTCATTCGAAGCTTCGTTTAGATATACAACATTGAGATATGCTACGAAGCTGTGGGAAGTACGATGCAAGTTTGCCGGAAGTTGTTTTAGATAGAAATTACGCGTGGCAGCAATCCTGAATTCCAAACGGTTTAGTGTGAGAACACACCATCTCATTCATAAATGTTCACCTGTATCTAAACGGACAGGAGCTACAAAGGGTACAGCGCAAATGGTTAAGGATTATTTGAAAGAGGAATATGCCGGAAATTATGAACACCTCCAGTAAAAGAATTGATGGCTCGTATAAAAGCAAAATACGGTGCCAATGTATCGTATTTGATGGCATTAAGAGGCAAATGTGGTGCTTAAAAGGATATTCGTGGTGATGACTTTGAACATTATAGGAGGCTTCCAGGGTGGTTGCACATGTTTATAAAAAGAAATCCCGCATCTGTTGCAGATCTTCAGCTCGACATTGATAGGAAAAGCTTCAAATACCTTTTTATGGCTGTCGGAGCGGCTATAATGGGATGGAAATACATGCGTAAAGTGGTTGCTATGGATGTGACATTTCTGACAGGAGTGTACAAGGGAGCATTGATTGTGGTGACCGCACAAGAAGTTGAACATCACTAATATCCTATTGCATGGGGAATAGTCGACAGAGAGAAGGACGATTCATGGACGTTGTTTATGTGAAGATTAAAAGAGCTGAGAACGGACGGACGTGATGTCGTTGTGATATCTGATGGCCATAAAAGCTTGATCAATGACATCAAACAAGTGTATAAAGAAGTTGATCATGTTTTTTTGTGCACGTCATATATCGTAAAATATAAAGAGCTACGTCAATCAAGGCCATCGTAGAAAGACTTCAAAGGGTGATACTGCAACGGAATTGTTCTTCAAATGTGTAGCAGCATACACGGAGAACGAATTTGAAGTGCTATTGAATGATTTGAAGGCCAGGTACAAAAATGACTTTTGTGACCTCTGCGACCCTTGTACCCTTTGTGAACCTTGCACCTCTGCCACCCTTGTACCCTTTGAGAACCTTAAACCCTGCGACACTATGACCCCTGATGTGCGTAGACTCAAGTAATAAATTACCTAGGCTAACGCTTCCGCAAGAATACGGATTGTGTAGCAACTAGGGTCGAACACAAGGAATTGATGCAACTCTAAAGCTAATGGACTAATGAATAAGACGTGTAAAATCAATAGTAGATGGAATGCAAATGCAAACTAACTAAACTAAAGATAGGAATGACTCAGCGACAAATCACCATAGGTATCAAGAGTTGCACAACGATGTAACTAAGTTCTAATGAGATAATTGGTCTTAGGTAAAGTTCAGGGAATTCAAGCTCTCCTATAGGAACTGACTGGCGTAGACTTGTCCACTATCTAGCATGCATATACCAATGTATCCATTGCGCATCTTACATGGATAGACGCATTACGACCGCTATCCTAATCCCTAGATTCAATCGATTGACCTGGCGTAGATTCTAAACCGATTAAACCCTAAATCATGGCTAAGTTCCAAAGTCTAATGCCCTGGCGTTGGTTTATTAGACTTCTAACATCATTCATTCGAGTGGCGTACAAGTAATGAAAGCATTAAGATCAACCATGAAATCTGAAAACATGATAAAATACCGAATTCATTCATAACGAGTGGCGTACAAGTATGAAAGCATTAAAATCCACCATTCATTAAGCACAAGACCTCACTACATGTTGGCAATACTCTCTAACCTATGGCAATAGAACTACTTGAACATGAACTCAGGAAACAAAACACAAAAGAAATCTAAATTCAACATAGAAAGACTTAGGAGATGGTTGAGAAAAACAAGGGCCCGAGCGGGCACAGCTTCTACCCGCTCGTGCAGGCCTTGTGCCCGAACGGGCACTCATGCCCGAGTGTGTTCCTCTACAACCCGAGTCGTGCAAAGCTATGGCACATCTTGATGACAATTAACCCAAGCGGGCACTCCAATTCCACCCGATCGGGCACACATGCCCGATCATATTCCTTGAGCACCCGAGTCGTGCAAAGCTACGGGGTTGTCTTGGCATCAATTACCCGAGCGGGCACAATGCCAATGCCCGAGCGGGCATGTACTAAAATGTCGTTTCCGCTCCCTTCGCTCGGTGTTTGAATGTTCACTTCGATCTATGGCCAAGTTGAACCCTTGTCACTCAACTACGTTTTCGGGGTTAAATTGCCATCATCTCTCGTGTTTCTCTTCATATCTTCGTTTCCTACACAAAACACGAAATGTAGATGAAATCCTCGAATGAACTCGATAAATGAATGAAATCTAATAAATCTACTCGAAACTAGACCTAAGAATGATATAAAAACTACAATGGATTACGTGTTATCAACCCCTGCGACCGTTGTGCCACTACGACCCTTGTGCCCCTACGACCCTGGTACCCCTGCGACCCTCGTACCCCTATGACCCTCGTACCCCTGCGATCCTTGTACCCCCTGCGACCCTTGTACCCTTGTGACCCTCGTACCCCTGCGACCCTCGTACCCCTGCAACCCTTGTACCCCCTACGACTCTTGTACTCCGTGCGACCCTTGTACCCCTGCGACCCTTGTATCTCTGCGACCCTTTAACCCCTCTGCCACCCTTGTTACTGTTGTGACCTTTGTGGCCATTTTTGACCGTTCTGACCTTTGCGTAGGTATCCTAATGTTGCAAAGTATTAGAAGAAAGAGGAACTTGATCCCGTTAAGTGGGCAAGATGGAAATTTAAGAGGGAAAGTTACAACTTATTAACCACTAATGGCACCGAGTCAATAAATTCAACGTTGAAGAAGTCAAAAATAATTTATGATCCTAGGGCTTTTAGATATTTGTTTGAGAAAGACAGTGGAATGGTTCAATAGGTATAGGTTGGAAGCAGCTACCGGTGATGATTCTCAAAAGTTAACACCTTACATTGAGAAAACGTTACATGAACGGTTTGGACAGGCATCCAAGTATGATGTTATTGAATTGAACAGTCTGAGTGATGAGTATGAGGTGAGAAATGAGATGGATAGAAGATTTGTAGTGAGTCTTCAAAAAATAATGTGCGAATGCAAAATGTTTGATGTGGATAAGTATCCATGCAGTCACGCAATTGCGACAGCACATATGGTTGGTAAAGGTTACAAGATACCGGATCTATGTTCAAACTACTATCTTCGGGAGACATGGCGTTCGGCATACGAAGAAACCGTGTATCCGGTTCCTTATCGCAGTGATTGGGACATTCTTCCTCAAGTAACCGACTTTACGGTTCTACCTCCTATGTTGGCTCAGAAAAGGCAAAGTGGGAGGCCTAAAGAGAATCGTTATCCTGGACCCGGTGAGGCTTGGAGAAGTACCCCATCTTCGTCGAGACAAACCCCATCTGCTTCATCGAGACAAACCCCATCTTTGTTGAGATAAACCCCGTCTTCTTCGTCGATACAAAACCCATTTTTGTCGAGACAAACCCCGTCTTCTTCGTCGATACAAAGCCCATTTTCGTCGAGAACAACTCAACAGAGACAAACCCCGTGTTTTTCGTCGATACAAACCCTATCTTCAAAAGCCAGCATCACTGACGGTGTTTGGAATGTGACAATGCCGACTTAAAAAAAAGAAAGGTTTGTTAGTTAGTAATTGTGTAATACTATATTATTTGTATTATTTTGATTAAACCTTTTGTCACTTTCATCGTTATAATTTGATAAATTCTTCATTATAATTTGACCCATGCGACCCTCAATTGGATTAAATTAGAACCCATCCGACTCATGCGACAAATATGACTCATGCGACCAATGCGACCCTTCCGACCCATGTGACCCTTCCGACCCATGTCTAGTATAGAATCATTGTAATTCCATAAATTCTTCATCATAATTCGACCCATGTGATCCTCAATTGGATTAAATTAGAACCCATCCGACTCATGCGACCTCATACGAACAAATATGACTCATGCGACCAATGCGACCTCATGCGAACAAATACGACCTCATGCGAACAAATATGACTCATGCGACCAATGCAACCCTTAATTAGATTAAATTAGAACCAATCCGACATTTTATCATTGTTAATCCATAAATTCGTCGATTTTTCGTAAGTATTGATCCTTATATGCGACCATATGACCCATGCGATTATCAATATGCCATTATTAATATGCCATTATCAATATATTTGAGTTGTATACGTCTAAAATAGAATCAATATAGACGATAATATAAATAATATCAACATTTGAAAACAATGTTGAATGTTTTTTTTTTGAAGTTTTGTCAAACTCATCCGACGAGTTCTTAAAACACTTTTATCGCTTTTAAAGCACATGCATTGGTTATACACAACTCAACTAGGGACACATGGGTCATAATCTGTTTTAACCATTGATTGACGTTGTAAATGTATTGTGTTGATTGGTTTTTTACATTTTATCATTATAAACCCGTAAATTCGTCGATTTCGCATTTATTGATCCTTATATGTGACCGTGTGACCAATGCGAGCCATGCAACCCTCAAATAGAATTAATTAGTTTGACGTTTTAAATTTATTGTTTTGATTGTTTTTTGACATTTATCATTGTTAATCCGTAAATTCGTCTATTTCGCATATATTGATCCTTATATGTGCCCATGCGACTCATGCGACCCATGCGACCCAAAATTGGCATTAATTAGTTTGATGTTTTAAATGTATTGTTTTTATTGTTTTTTTTTTGACATTTTATCATTGTTAATCCGTAAATTCGTCGATTTCGCATATATTGATCCTTATATGCGACCATGCGACCCATACGACCCTCAATTGTCATTAATTAATTTTACGTTTTATCATTAGAAACCTGTAAATTTTTCGATTTCGTGTGTATTGATCCTTATATGTGACCATGTCACCCATGCGACCTGCCGAAAATTCCGTCACCAAAATTTCAGCCGAACTTTTCATCATATTGAAAAGTTTTGAAAAAAATAACATCAGCGACCCTTGACCTTCTGCAGTTAAATTTAGATCATGTCTTTTCGAATTACAGTCGTTCCTTTTTCACAATAACCATACACACTCTCTCTAAGTCTCATTCCATCAATTTTTCCGAAAATATTACATTTCCTTTCTTTCTTCAGAGAGATTTTTCCGCGCTATCTGGAAGAGAACTACATTGTAATCTTCTTCATCAGTCTCTCTATCGGTATGTTACATGTAGAGAATGTAAATATTTGACTTGTTTTTTCGTTTTTTGTTGCATGACATCCCAAAGATATTCTTCGATGATTATATTAACGAGAAAATGAGGGACAACAACAAAGAAACGCTTAAATCGAATTGGTCTAACAGAAGATGGGACGTCAATTTGGATGGCTCCAAATTCACTGATGGGTGGAAAGATTTCTCCAATGACCTAGACTTAAGTATTGGGGATTACTTACTTTTCACGAAGGTGACATGGTCTTTCACGTCACCTTCGCCACTCTTGCTCCGAGGATTTTACCAGAAACTGTGGTACCAGTCACTCGTTCGAATCTGGCCGCAGATGCATTGGTGAGTGACTTCAATACTGTTTTATTCCTTGCATGGGTAAGGATTTTCACGATTTTTATTCCTTTCTACGGATGTCACATACACATCCGATAGGGTTTGCGAGGTCGAGCGATCTTTGCCATAGACGATGTAAGATATATCTGATTCTAGGATACTCCACGCCGTGAGAGGCAGATCTTAAGGCCCGTGACACATGGTTGCGCTTCCATCAGAAGGTGTTGGAGAAAGTTTTGTCTCGAACATCGACAGACCGATGGTTGTACCCTCGTAGTCCAAATATATGAGAATGGACCAATACATGTGCTTCAGTTTTTCCCTAAAACATGGTCTAACAATAACAGTGTTTGATTTCCAGTTGTGTTTTGTATTTGGATGGTTTTTTTGAACTTGAACATTCATTTGAACTTGAACTTTCATTTTACAATGATTCAATAGTAAGTATTATTGTTAGCATCGCTGTTTTTGTGGATATACTATTCTTGTAACAAGGGTCGCGAGAAACAAGGGTGGTAGAGGGACAAGGGTCGCAGGGGTCCAAGGGTCGCAGAGGAACAAGGCTCGCAAGGATCCAAGGGTCGTAGAGGGACAAGGGTCGCAGAGGGACAAGGGTCGCACGGGTCCAAAGGTCGTAGATGGACAAGAAATAATAAATTATTCATATTATTTACAAATAATTGTATTTGTAAATAATAAATAATAAATTTTTCATATTATTTGTAAAAAACTGTAAATAGTAAATAATAAATTTTTCATATTGTTTGTAAATAATTGTATTTGTAAATAATAAATAATAAATTATTCATATTATTTGTAAATAGTATTGTATTTGTAAACAATAAATAATAAATTATTCATATTATTTGTAAATAATTGTATTTGTAAATATAAGGGGTCCGAGGGCCGTAGAGATACAAGGATCGCAGAGGTACAAGGGCCGTAGAGATCCAAGGGTCGCAGAGATACAAGGGTCGCAGAGGTACAAGGGTCGTAGGGCTGTGAGGGTCGCGACCCTTGTACCACTGCGACCCTCGGATCCCTGCGACCTCGGACCATTGTACCCGTTCGACCCTTGACCCTGCGACCCTTTTGCGACTCCTTTTATTATATGAACAAATTTTTAAAAATAACAATGTGCCGAATATTTAAAAATAACAATGTACCAAATATTTAAAAAATAACAATGTACCAAATATCAAGTTAATCTCATGGTGGAGGGATACATTTTCCATTACTAAATACATCAGCGGCAATCTTCTCACGAATGGAAATAGCATTTTCGTTGCAAATCTAGTGCAAATCATTACGTGCTTTCATTATCGAGGCTTCTAAGAATTTGTAGGAGTAAACACCACAGTCATTTCCGCTTTCGTTCTGTACACCTTCATAATACTCATATTTCCATTTACCTTCTCCAGAAGCAAAAGAAGGAAACCCTCCGAGAATGAAAATCTTGGGGATAGCTTTTCTTAGATTCTCAATCACCGGATCGATATGCGTTTTCTTAAGCCTCATCTAGCAGTCGTGTACCGTGATGCATCGGATTTTGAAATCCGCTTTGATGGCTACCCAATGATATCCTATATGTATTCTCTCGCGCGATGGAATGTTTAGAACCGAGACAAAGCCTTCGAAAGCACTCATTAGTTCCGTACTTCTGAATGGATACTTGCCATTCAAACAATCACTAAGAAATTCCGGCAAAGTGTCCATATTCTCGTACGACCAGAGCTTGAGGATCTGCATTAAATAAACAGGACAAACGTAAAGTTTCTTAAATATCGCGTGGAATGTCTTCATGCGACAATACTGCATCAACAATGTCTCCTCCAATTGCTGCAAAAAATAGAAAAAATTTAACACACATGAATACATATGACACAAAATGACCTCTGTGACTTCGGGTTTAAAATAACTTACATCATCTTCAAGCCATACGTTGGGCATTAATATAATATTCCAAAACTCTGGCCCCCGGGGAGTATCTAGATCAGATTTCCACCAACTTTCATGTCCAGGTTTTGTCAGAAACATATATAGAGCAGTCAATTTTTCACCATTTGCGTCAATGAACGAAGGTTCTCGGGTTTTCGAGCCCTTTTCTAATCCCTTGGGCGTCCTCCAGAACGAAGGTTCTTCATCCACCTTTTTATCGGGTTCTTGAACCACCTTTTTTTTCGGGTTCTTGAACAACCTTCTTTTTGGTTTCTTGGACTCCACCAACATCTTTCCCTCGCTCTCTCCCTCGCACTGTTCTTGCTCTTTTCGCCGGCGGAGGTTCAACATATGCCTTTCGTGGTCTTAAAACTCGTTTACGTACCGGCGGAGGTTCAACATATGGCATAAAATCCTTTGATAAAGGTCCAGCACCTGCATAAAAGTTACTTCATTAAACATATGACGACCAATGCGACCCTGCGACCTTTTGTAACCCATTCGACCTATACAACCCATTCGACCTTTTGTGACCCATACGACCAATGCGACCTTTGTGACTCAAAAGATCGTACTTACTTGGTGGAACCTCCTTATCCTTAGAGGGGACCTCTTCGAGAGGATCCACTGTAGTATCCTCAGAAGGAACCTCCTTATCCTTAGAGAGGGCCTCTTCGACAGGACCGACTGTAGGTTTCTCGGAAGGAACCTCCTTAGGAGTGACCTCTTCGACAAGATCGACTATAGTTTCCTCGGAAGGAACCTCCTTAGGGGCGACCTCTTCGACTGCACCGACTGTAGTTTTCTCGGAAGGAACCTCCTTAGGGGCAACCTTTTCGACTGGACCGACTGTAGTTTTCTCGGAAGGAACCTCCTTAGCAGCGACCTCTTCGACTGGACCGACTGTAGTTTCCTCGTCGGGGACTTCATCGACAATAACCACTGGAGCATCTGCATAAAATTATTTCATACATTAGATGCGACCCTTCTACTTATACGACAGGGCGACTTATGCATCTTTTGCGACCCATGCGATCCTTGCGACCCTTGTGACCCATGCCGATTCTCGATGGAAATTTACTCAAATGAACTTTTTCACTATTTATTACTTACTTGGTAGAACTTCATCAGGAGCAACGACTGCAGTAACCTATCTAGAAATGTATTCAGTTAGAGGAATGGTGGAGGCAGATGCGACTTTTGATCCAACTCCAGAGTCATTTTCAGACTCTGACTCAACCGGCTCTTCGTTTGGCACTTGATACGGACGTTGAAGGAATTCATCCTCTCTAACACTGCCGAAAGATTGGTTTGCGGTGCTCGCATCTATCTTGGAAGATTTTGATTTTGCCTTTTCATCACCTTTGGGATTTGCCGCCTCTGCTTTTGTATTATGCAAATGAAACCCGACATCCCTTGGAAGATCTCTGATAGCGTTGATGATTCTTTTCTCCGACTTCTTTATTTCCTTCACTAGTTTCTGCTCCAGTGTCAGATGGACTGTAGCTTCTTTTCCTTCAGCTTCATCTTCATCCTCACCTTCATCCTCACCTTCTCTTTCAGCTTCAGCTTTAGCATCAGCTTTAGCATCAGCTTCAGCATCACCATCTCTTTCTTCATCACCTTCAGCATCACCTACCCTTCCTTCATCTTCTTCATCTTTAATCTCTATCATTTTTTCACCCACGCTCTTTTTCCTCTTAGTCCCCTTCCCTTTCCCCTTCCCTTTCCCTTTCTTTTGATCACCAAGAACTGCTTTTCGCGTCAGCATCACGGATGTCCTCCCAACAAATACCCTTCGGATTTCTACGAATATGTTCCATCCATATCTGAACATCGGGATCGTGGCATCCCTCATAGTCGTCCAGATGAAAAACTAAACCTACCTCTTCGTGTTTAGCACGAAAAATACTTCGAATATCCTGAAAAACAAAAAAATAACCATTATTACCCTCTATGACCCTTGTGTAATTGTTACCTTAGAATCTCCGATCAACCTTATCACGTCTACATACTTCAGGTTAATACTAGATTTAACCATCTTCTTACACATTCTTGGGCATGATGGATCCGCATCCATAACATCAACATACCATCCCTTTCCGCCCAAACTAAGGATGGTTTCGTAAGGAAGTAACGGCAACATTAAAACAAAATGATTAAATGCAAAAAGTACGAAAGCATTCAAGTTATTCGAATGACATATACAACTTACCATTAGTGGGATCATGAAACCCCCACAATACACTTTTGATTTCGGTGATTCCCCGCTAACGTGCTTGCAGCAAGTATCCACAATTTTCTCGAATGTGTAACGCCCCCATGGAAAGCGTTCACAAAATTCCAAGTCATCAACCATGCCAATGAGATCATGGCTGATAGAGTTGTCTGATGAAGGATTGTGAGACATAACTTGCGCAAACAAAATCAAAGTTGCCAACCTCTTCCGGTCCTCGAGATTCTTCGCCTTCACAAGCTTTCAAATGATTTGTGCGGGGTCACCTTTCCACGGCCGAACTTCTTCCGCTTGAATGTATCACCCCTTTTGGACTCCCATCCTTTGGGATATGGTTCGCAGTTCAATCTGGAAATTAGTGCGTGCTCCATTATAGAGTACCGGATGGAAACACCGTAAAAGACAAACCACAACTCCTTCTTGTCCCGTACAATCACGGAGTGATTTAGGAGGATAGACATTTGAACCTTAGTCAATGTCGAGGCACGTTGGAAATGAAATAAATGCTTACATTGTGCTTCCTTCTGGAAGTAATGCAACTCGTATTCATCTAAGATTCCTCGCAACTTCGTTATTGTCTCGTGAGGATAACACTTGGTGGTGATATTTGGCATTCTGTCCATGTGCTTGAATTGATACACAAACTTCGGCTTTTGCGCCACCAGCAAAATGACCAATTAATTAAGAATACATTATACTTCTAGTGACTCAAGCGACCCATGCGACTCAACCGACCAATGCGACTCAACCGTCCCATGCGACTCAACCGACCCATGCGACCCAAACCGACTCACTGAGACAACCGACTCAAACGACCCATAGACCCCCTGCGACGCTCAAGCGACCATTGCGACCCAAACCAACTCACTGAGACAACCGACTCAAACGACCCTTAGACCCCCTGCGACGCTCAAGCGACGATTGCGATCCAAACGGACTCACTGAGACAACCGACTCAAACGACCCTTAGACCCCCTGCGACACTCAAGCGACCATTGCGACCCAAATCTACTCATTGAGACAACCGACTCACTAAGACAACTGACTCAATGAGACTCAACAGACTCACTGACAGTCACACCCATTTCAAATCAATAAACCATTTTGAGACTCAACAACCTGCAAAACCCTAGAAATCGACACTCAACCGACCATTGCGACCCAAGCCAACTCACTGAGACAACCGACTCTTGCGACTCAACCGACTCACTGAGACTCAACAGACTCATTGACACTCACACCCATTTCAAACCAATAAACTATTTTGGGACTTGACAGCCTGCAAAACCCTAGAAATCGATCTACTTACACTTATTGACGCCATTGAAGATTGACTCGTGCTCTCTTCTTCACTACTGTTGCTGCTGCTGATTCTAGCCATTTCCTTATTGCCAACTTCAAATCGATCCCTCTCAAGTTCGAAATCACTTGTTCTTTCTTGCTTTTGACACGGTTTGACAATTTTTCACGTCAAAAAACTACAGAACGTGGGTTTTTTCACGTTCGAATATAAAGGGTAAATTTGTCTTATCTCCAGTTTTTTTCCGATTAAATAATTATTTTAGGGAAGGGTATTTTTGAACCGTTTTAGCCCTACGAGGCTATATCTGATATTCCGCCCCTTCTAAGTCGGTTCTCACAAACATCTTCCAATGTTGTTGAAATCTAATTAACTTAATTGGTTCATCGTTCTCATTTTGCACTAGATCTTTTTGTAGTGTATATACAATAATTGGCAATATCAACAAATGATCGTTAAATAACCAATGATCAAATTGATCTTACATGGTTCTACGATGAAATAAAAGGATCGAATTTTCAATATTCTACTAGTTAAGAAGACATTTTATGTGGACTAATTTACTAAGCAAATTAACTTTACCTATTAAGAAGACATGTAATGTGGACAAATTGGTCATAATCTATATTGTGCAAATAGTTTGGTTCCAAGATGTACTGCTATAACGTTATGTTGAACCAAGAAGGAACTTTCTTGCTGCAACCTTGATTATCTTTCACAAAAATATAAAGACACAATTGTACATGTTCATTTGTAGATTGAATGATCAAAGCTAACGATCAAGACGTTGAAAACCCTATTAGGGGTTTTTATATCGGAAATGCTAGAAATTTGAGCATGCCATCTAGTACAATTGAATGACATTTTATTGTTATTCGTTGAATTACCAAACGAACAATATCAAATATTTTTTTATGATTTCAATTACATTTTCAATTGTTATCCATTAAACAAATTTTTCACCTACTATTTTCTGATAATTTAATTTAAATTTTCTTATTATATCAATTGAAATTAATAGAATTTTTTTACTATAACTCGTTGTTAATTTCAAAACATTTTTCAAACATTATCCACTTGTAAATTATAATTTGAACTATTCAATGATGTTTTCAAGGCTTTCTAAAGATTTTTTAACATATATAATTTGTGAAAGTTTCAATGATTGTTCAACTATATCTCGTTGAAAGCAGTTGATTTCGATTGAAAAAACTTCTGACGTCTATTCTATTAAAATTATATTTACATGTTGAAATATTCAATTTTTGGTAGTAATATATTTATATATTTATATATGTATATATATATAGTTATGTGTGTGGATATTTGTATTAACATGTATGTAGATATGGTTGTCCACATGAAATACGATGTTATTAAATTTAACAAACACGTTTTCACGTATAACTTTTTTACAATTTTATAATTTGTATATTATTATAATTATAATATTCATAATTACATAAATTGTGAATGTCTAATCTTACAATTGAAAATTCATATTTGAGTTATGACTTTCAATTGAAAAGTCAAATTTATTTTCTTATAAATAGGTAACGTAACTATTCAATTTAACACACAACTTACAAACTTCAAAAATCTCTTCATTCTCTCATATTCTCTCTTCATTCTCTCATATTCAAGTTTTAGGTAAATTCTATCTTTTGAACAGAGCAAACACCAATGAACCCAATTTCTGTAGGGGTACAAAAAAATAATAATCACATAAAAAAATTCTGCTTCCGCACCATTCGTTATTTCCCTCAAAATAATTTATTAAAAAACAGTGAAATTAAATACAAGACAACCCCGAGCGCAAAAAATACTATAGACCCGCAATAAACAATAAATAGCCCTCTCCCAATGGACCAAAGTAACTTGTAACACACGGGCATGCTACATGCACATATATATATATATATATATGCATATAATAATATATATGCTCATATATATACGATCATATTATTATTGTTATTGATTTTGTCAACACGTTATTAACACGATCTCTTTTTCAAATTACAAATAAAAAGCATATATTTAACGACACAAAAAATTCACTTTAAAATTATTTATTTTATTTCCAACTAATTTTAGTTTTTTCAAATTTGGACTCGGTTAAATATAAATATATATATATATATAAACATCATGTACTAAATATTGGACACCATGGATTGAACACCATAGAACGAATATCAGACATAATAGACTAAATATAATACATCATGGACTAAATATCAAACATTATGGACTAAATAACGATCATAAAATGCATGCTTTATATTATATTATTTTATAGATTCGGATACTAGGTAATACTTTAATACTTTTGTATTTATCTTTTGTTTTTTATAAAGGAGTTCATGCCACCTAATTATTTATTTTATGTTATATATTTATGTCATTTCATTTTCCCTACTAATTTAATATGCAATTTATTTTTATTAACATACTTATTTTGATATAATATCATATTCTAAATATTATTATGATAAATGAATAACTTGAATTTGTTTTGAATATAGTCATTATGTTGACCATGGTAAATCTTAAAAATCGTTGTACTTTTACATGACGATGGCACTCGAAGCTAAAATGCATCTAAAAGGCAAAAAACTCATTGTTACAATTGATAAAGATAATAATTCATCAGAAGAGGAAAAGGCAAAAAGCCATTATCTTTTTATGTTATCATATTGTTAATGGGTTAAAGAAAATTGAAGAAAAGAAGATCCTGGATATTTGTATGAATCTATTAAAGATCGATTCGATCCTCCCGAAGGCAAAGAATAATTAGCGGAATTTAAGATTCCGAAATTATAAATATGTGGACGAATATCATTCTACGATGTTCTAAATAATCTCCAGAATTGAATTACGTGGAGAAAAGATAATTGGAGAAAACTTTCTCGACATTACACGCTGATAATGTCATTTTACAACAGCAATATCACGCGAAGGATTTCAAAACCAATCGTTACTTTTTGCAGCTGTTTCTCGTTGCAGAATAACAATTCGAGCTATTAATGAAAAACCATCATACTCGTCCTAGTGGTTTTGCACCGTTCTATGAAACGAATGCGACTTCGTCCAATTATCACAACTGAAATGACTGTAAACGTGGATATATACATTGTCATGGTCGAGGCTATGGACATGGTCACGGTCATGGTCATAGATACATTAGAGGATGAGATACAATATGTTATTGGTGCGGTATGAATGGAGATTGGTCTCAAACGTCTCATACACCGAGACACTTTTTTAATTTATACCAAAGTCACAAATAGATAAATGCAAAAATGTTCAAACGTACTTTTACTCCGTCCATCTGATATAACCTGAAACCAAGAACACAAGAGACTCGAAATAGCAATCGTATAGATTCTAACCTAGCAACTGGTGCGAAGGTTTCATCAAAATCTACCACTTCAACCTGGGTATACCCCTGAGCCACCAGTCGTGCCATATTCCTAGTAATTTGACCCTCCTCATTGGTTTTGTATTTGAAGATCCATTTTGTTACTATCATGTTAGTCTCAGTAGGTCGAGGTACTAGATACCACACATCATTACACTCAAACTGTTCCAGTTCCTCTTGCATGGCTTTAATCCAAAACTCATCATTCAACGTTTCTTTCACATTTTTTGGTCCATGTTGAGATGTGAAACAAACAAATCTCACCAAATCATTATAATTGTTATGTGGTTTGTTTATCATTCTTCTTGAATCGTGAACATCCCTAATAACATCTGCTATAGAACGATTTTTGTGCACTCGAGTTGAAGTTATTTCCCCTTCCATTTCGCTTGTCGAGTTCTCCTTGGAATTTCTTATTCCTAGGCTGTCAGTTTGTTGCTCAGGTGAACCTTTTGCTTCGACAGGTGCACTTATTGTATCAGTTTGTAACTGTATCACAGTTTTATCAGAAATTCTGAATTTTGACTATCTTCATCAAAAACAACATTAGTGGATTCAATAACAGTCTTGGTACGAAAATTATATACTCGAAAAGATATTGAATTTGTACCATATCTAAGAAACATACCATCATCACTTTTTGAGTCGAACTTGCCAAGATACGCACGATCATTGAGTATGTAACACTTACACCCAAACACGTGGAAATAATTGATATTTGGTGTCTTACCTTTCCATGTTTCGTATGGAGTTTTCTCTGTACATGTTCATGCATAAACTCTGTTGATGATATGACATGTTGTGTTTATTGCTTCTGCCCAGAACCGAGGTGCAACTCCCTTACCGTGCAGCATTGCCCTAGCCATTCCCTGCAACGTTCTATTTTTTCTTTCCACAACTCCATTTTGTTGTGGAAAGAAAAAACCAATCGTTAGCTGACAATCGTTACAACAAAAAATTCGCTAATAATTTGAAATTTTCTGTGAAAAATAACACAATATCATTTTATATATCCTTTTAAAATAAATAAATCTACATCTAGCTTTAAACTCGTAGTTAGAAAGAAAAAATATTTCTCATTTTTAAATTCCAATTTTATATTTAAATTAAGATAGAAAAAAATTATAATAAAATTTAAATTCGAAAAAAATCATCTAAAAACTAATTATGATTTAAAAACTTGAGAATTGTAAAGTTAGTTGTTTAATAAATGCTCCTACATAAATGAAAATAAAAGCAAACTTAAAAAAAAACTGGTGAACAAATAATAATGAAATACGGTAAAGCCCACGTAAACATATGAGGACCGAGATGGCGTCATATCTGCTATACCTTTCTCTGTGTTCTTCAACTTTATATTTATACTAATATTTATTCTGTACTTTACAAAAATAAAATATTTTTTTAAATTATTTTTATATAAAATTCTTTAAATAGCATTAAATTTGGCTTTTATCTTTTATATTATAACAACACAATAAAATAAAAACTAATATTAATATTTAAAAATATTTGTATTTGATATCCAATTTAACCATCTATCTAATTAATTTTATAATTTTAAAATAAATTTATCGTAATAGAAATAAAATAATACTCAAATTTTTAAAGAAATAAGCGGTGAAAATAGTCAAGAATATAAAAAACGGTCATTAAATTTAATTTTCAATAGATATTATTTATAATTATTTGATAATTGTGGATATAAGTTATTTATCGCACAGTAACTCATGCCCAAAATCATTAGTTGCAAGAATACAAATGTATATATGTTTAAATAATATAATGCATATTATTATCAAATAAAAATATAATTTTAAATTTTTATAGAAATAGATAGATTAATGTTCATAAACTCAGAAAAAATTTTGGATAAACTTTAATAATAATGATAATTTCATTTGTTAATCTTTTTTAATATATTTATTATTTAATAATTTTAGAAATTGAAAGGTTGACATTTAACAAAATGATATTTTTATATCTCAAATCAGTTTTTATGTGAAATAAAAAATATTCAAAGAAATTAACATGCATGGTAAATTTACTTTAAATTATATAAAACATATATTTTTTCTATTTTTGAAAAAAAACTTTATTTTTCTACCTAATTTCTCTTTCCTACCATCGTTCACTTTCTTCCTTCCCATTCCTCTTTTCTCATTCCAATTTGTTTTTCTCTTGTCAATTTTTTTATTTAATCATGTCCAACACATAGTACCCAGTCTCCTCGCCTCTCCCGGCACCGCGCGCCTCCCCTCCCCAGATATAGAAATTGATCCTATATCATGGATGGTCAAAATTTATTAAATTAAAGTACAAATACATCACAAATATTATAAATGAAAATATAGGTTAATTTGTTTTTTTTTTTTTTTTTCAATGGTCCTTTATTTTTCACATAAGCAAAAAAGCAACTAAGAAGAAACCAACGAAAAAATAAAAGAAGAAATGGAACTAACGAGTTCGCTTCAAATGTGAATCCACAACTAATCTCGAAAAAGTGACTCTCGTTAGGGCTGGCAAATAACGAATATTTGCAATATCTTACTATTTGTATTTGTATTTATATTCGGCGAATATCCAGATTTTGAAAGTCATATGCCTAATATGTAATATTCAATAGTTGTGGGTTTAAGACGTAATTATTAAAGAGTTAATAATTATAAATAAACGTGTTACGAGGTTTCGTAAACATACTATTATAAGACGTAAACCCTAGCCGCCAGTAAATGAAAAACCTGAAGAACGAAAAACAGTTTTTCGTTCTTCCGAATCCCGCATCAAAGCAATCCCGATCTCGGCGTGGATACGAGTAGATGGCTTGCATCATCAAGTCTCACATCCGATCATCCGTTTCAACGCAACAGGTATCACTGAAACCGTTTCAATATTTGTTCGCCGTTGAAATCTGTAAAACTAATCCGAACATGACCAGATCTAAATTCGGGTTGATAAAAACACGCTTCCGCAAATGAAATCAACCCTACAGTGGTATCAGAGCATATGGCTGCATGTTTAGGATTTTTTGTATGGAAATCAGATCGAAAAATTGTGAAAATCACGCGTGCGCACCAGAAATTTCACGAACGCGTGAGAGATGTACTAGGCGGCGGCCGAACCCTAGCCGGCCGCACGAGCGTCGTCGGTCGACGGCGTAGGGTCGGCGCGTCCACTGGCGTCGGACCGTAGGGCGACGGACGCGAATCGTCCGGTGAGGCGCCGAGCAAAGGCGACGCTGCGCGAGAGGGATGATTCGCGGCAGAGGCGACTCTGCGCGAGCGTCTTCGTGCGAGCGTCGACGGACCCAGCCGGGCGACACACGAGGGGCTCCAGCCGGGCGACACACGAGGGGCGACACAGCCCTAGACGGTGCTCGTCCTCGCTGTGCATGATCGGATCGCCGCCGAGGGGCTCCTACGCTTGTCCTCTCTGTCGCGAGCGAAAGGGTGCGAAGGCGAAAGGTTCGCGGGCGGTTCCTGGGCTCCCAACGCGGCAATTCACCGCCGGTCATGTCGGCGGTTCGCAGGCAACCTGAGCCGGCGGTTCTGAACATCCGGCGACCTATGGGTTCAAGGGCGGCGGCTAGGGTTAGGGTTACCCTAACCCTAACGCTAACCCTAGTATATAAAAAAAATTAAAAAAATTAAAAAAAAAAATCTTAAGATTAAAATTAGATGAATTTTAATTGTAAAGTATTAATAATTGATTTATAAAACGATAAATTGGTTATCGTTAAGTTTTTTCCTTCACCGTAGACGTTTTTGAATAAATTCTCGTTTACATGGTACGGCCTGACTACCAGGAGGCATGTAGTTCGAGAATTCGATTCATACGTCTATGACATCAGATGTCGAGTGGGAGGAATCAATTAGTTTCTGTAAACGCCTGGACTTCCCGGGGGACATAAACTTAATTGATATCCGACCATGAGCTGAAGGATAAAACTCGTCTATATCGATAGGAACGACCTGACTACCAGGTGATTATCTGATATAGAATTATATTAAAATTAAGAAATTTAATTAATAATTGAGTTCTAAAAACGATAAATTGTTTATCATTAGGATTTTCCTTCATCGTAGATGTTTTGAATAGGTTCTTGTTTACATGGTACGGCCTGACTACCAGGAGGCATGTAGTTCAATAATTCGATTCATACATCTACGACATCAGATGTCTAGTGGGAGGGATCCATTAGTTTTTGTAAGCGCCTGGACTACCCGGGGGACATAAACTTAATTGATATCTAACCATGAGCTGAAGGATGAACTCAACTATATCACTTCTAGATTTCCCGAAGAATGTCTTCAATTTCCCTACGTGCCATTCTTGATGTCCACAAGCTTGTTGGGGAACATTTCGATGATTGGTACCGCAACCTTAAGATCGTCCTCAAGCAGGAGAAGATACTCGATTCGATCGAGAATCCTATCAAGGAACCTGCTGATAACGATGTGGATGGCATGATTGCTTGGGCAGAGCAAAGGGATCGCCTTGACACTGCCAAGTGTATCATCCTAGCCTCAATGAGTTCAGAACTCCAGCGCCAGCATGAGGATATGGAGCCTGCTGCTATCATTGAGCATCTTAAGAAGATGTATGGTGCGCAGAGCCGAACGGCAAGATATCAGTTATCGAAGGCACTATTTAAGTCAAGATTGTCTGTGAACTCTCCGGTGGGGCCCCATGTTCGTAAGATGATCAGTCTTATTGAACAGCTTGTGAAGCTGGGGTGCACACTAGGCAAAGAGTTATCTCAAGATCTGATCTTGCAGTCATTGCCTGAGACGTTCTCTCCGTTCATTGTTAACTTTAACATGAACAAGATGGACATGGATCTTCATGAGATGCTGAACCAACTGATTGACTATGAGAGTCAGTCAGTGTCTGAGACGTCTAAGGGACATAGTGCCGTGATGATGGTCGGCTCTTCTTTCAAGAAGGGCAAGGGCAACAAAAAGCCCAAGAAGAAGCTCCTTGGGCCCAAGGGTGGTGTGACCATACCCAAGGCAAAAAGGGGCAAATCTGACCAAGCTGATGCTGAGTGCTTCTTCTGTAAGAAGAAGGGGCATTGGAAGAGGAACTGCAAAGAATACCTGCAGTCTCTGAAGGGCAAGAAGCCAGGTAAGATTCTCATGGAAAATGTTTTCATGATTTCCTTAACTACTATTGATTCGTCTAGATGGGTATTGGATACCGGTAGCAGTTTTAACATCTGCAATATGTTGCAGGGGCTGAGGATCGGTAGGAGGTTCAGGAAGGGAGAGTTCAGTCTGAAGGTTGGAAATGGCGCAAGTGTTGCTGCTCTAGCCGTAGGATCAATTTCCCTTGTAATGCCTACGGGCAAGACCTTGTTGTTAGACGACTGTTATTATGTTCATAAGTTTGTTTCGAACATAATTTCTATTTCTATGCTTGATAGACGTGGATTTCGAACAGTTTTTAGTAATAACATTTGCTTTATTTATCATGGTGATGAATTTTGTGTGAATAGTTATTTACAACAAGGGCTGTATATCTTACCTGATATTAATGTGGAACAAATTAACATGCATGTTTCGGGCCATAAGAGAAAAGTAGATGATCGTCAAAGACAGACGTATCTTTGGCATTGTAGACTTGGTCATATCGGTGAGAAGAGGATAAACAGGTTGCATAAAGATGGTCTTTTAGGCCATTTTGATTATGAATCTTATGCAACTTATGAGTCCTGTCTCACTGGTAAAATGACCAAATCTCCGTTTAGTGGAACCGGGGAGAGAGCTACAGAACTCCTAGGACTGATACATACTGATGTATGTGGACCTATGAGAGTTCAAGCCAGGGGTGGATATTCGTACTTCATCACATTCACTGATGATATGTCGAGATATGGATTTGTGTTCTTGATGAAACACAAATCCGAATCTTTTGAAATGTTCAACAGATTCCGCAGTGAAGTGGAGAAACAAACCGGAAAAAGTATCAAGGTGTTGAGATCTGACCGGGGCGGTGAATATCTTAGTCATGAATTTGTCGATTATCTAAGGCAAAATGGGATTTTGTCTCAGTGGACTTCTCCCGGAACACCACAACATAATGGTGTATCCGAACGGAGAAATCGAACCTTATTAGATATGGTGAGATCCATGATGGGGTTCACTGATCTTCCAATGAACTTATGGGGCTATGCTTTAGAAACAGCTGCCTATCTGCTAAACAAAGTTCCCACTAAAGCAGTCTCTAAAACTCCATATGAGATATGGAAGGGACGGAAACCGAACCTCAAACACATCAAAGTTTGGGGTTGTCCGGCTTTCGTTAAGAGACTTCAGCCAGACAAGCTTGATGCTAGGTCTGACAGATGTAGGTTCATAGGTTATCCCAAGGAAACTATGGGATATTATTTCTACCACCCGTCTGAACACAAAGTGTTTGTGGCCAGAACGGCAACCTTTCTTGAAAGGGAATTCCTTGATGAAGAAATTCATGGTGGGGAAGTAGTTCTTGACGAGATTCAAGAACCCGATGAGCCAACACAAGCTCATGGACATGAGATGTCAAATGAGCGTTCTTGGCTGAGTGATATAGTGTTAGGCTCCGGCGCTTCATCTTCAAATGTTGAAGTGACAGTGCCCGTTCAGGAACAAGTTCAGGAACCTGTTCAGGAACCTGTTCAGGAACAAGCCCAACAAGATATCCCAGCGCAGGTTGAACCTGCTACACAGGCTTCCTTGAGAAGGTCAACACGTTCTCGACGTGCACCTGACAGACTTAATCTGATGGTGCAAGAGGATGTGGTCGGTCATAGAGATGACGACCCTTTGACTTTCCAAGAGGCTATACAAGGCCCTGATTCTGAGAAATGGTGGAAAGCCATGGAATCCGAGATGGAATCTATGAAGATCAACAAAGTATGGACTTTGGTTGATTCTTCACAGGCTTCCAGACCGATAGGTTGTAAATGGGTTTACAAAAGGAAGATTGGAGCGGACGGGCAGGTAGAGACCTATAAAGCTCGTCTAGTTGCCAAGGGGTATAGTCAACGAGAAGGGATTGACTATGAAGAAACGTTCTCCCCTGTGGCAATGCTCAAATCTATTCGGATTCTGCTTGCGATAGCGGCATTCCATGACTATGAGATTTGGCAGATGGACGTGAAAACAGCTTTCCTTAACGGAGAGCTCCAGGAAGAAGTCTTCATGACTCAACCTGAGGGTTTCACGTCGCCAACTCAAAGTCATATGGTATGCAAGCTTCAGAGGTCCATTTATGGACTCAAGCAAGCTTCTCGAACCTGGAACATTCGCTTTAACAAGGCAGTTGAAGAGTTCAACTTTGTTAGATGCGAAGAAGAGCCTTGTGTGTACAAGAAGTTTAGTGGGAGCGCGGTTGTCTTCCTTGTGCTTTATGTGGATGACATATTGCTCATAGGGAATGACATTCCGGCGTTGCAAGAGACGAAGTTCTGGTTATCCGAACAGTTCTCCATGAAAGATCTGGGAGAAGCAACCTATATTCTGGGAATAAAGATCTATAGAGATAGATCAAGGAGGTTGCTTGGACTATCACAGTCCCAGTACATTGATACCATCATGAAGAGGTATAACATGGAAAATTCCAAGAGAGGCTATCTACCGATAGGCACTGGAATTACTCTCTCCAAAGAGGATTGTCCTCAGACACAAGAAGAGAGAGAACGCATGAGTAGGATCCCATATGCTAGCGCAGTGGGAGCCATCATGTATTCCATGACATGTACGAGGCCTGATGTAGCCTTCGCGCTAAGTGTAGCGAGTCGGTATCAGGCAGATCCCGGTGAGGAACATTGGAAATTGGTGAAAACCATTCTCAAGTACTTGAGAAGGACTAGAGACCAATTCCTCGTTTATGGAGATTCTAACTTAGAGTTAGAAGGGTTCACGGATGCCAGCTTTATGTCTGATAAAGATGATAGCAGATCGACATCGGGGTATGTCTTTTGTCTCAATGGGGGTGCAGTGTGTTGGAAAAGTTCCAAACAAGCAGAATACTGTAGCTGATTCGGTTACTGAAGCAGAATACATAGCGGCTTGCGAAGCTGCTAAGGAAGCGGTCTGGATGAGAAAGTTCATAACTGAACTTGGTGTGGTGCCTTCGATAAAGGAACCAGTTCCTTTATTATGTGATAATACCGGGGCAATAGCCCAGGCGAAGGAACCAAGATCTCATAAAAGATCAAAGCATGTTCTGCGGAAATACCATCTGATAAGGGAAATCATTGAGCGTGGGGACGTTCAAATCCAGAAAGTAGAAGGAAAAGAGAATGCAACAGATCCACTCACAAAGGC